>CM067354.1:57639040-57902793 GCA_034190875.2 Urechis unicinctus
CCCCCCCCCCCCCCCCCACCCCGCCCCCCCCCCAAACCCCAAATTCCTTCGGGCCCCAGGGGCCGGGGAAAATTCTTTGGGGTCTTTTGTTTGCTGCTGGGGCCCCAAAAAGGGGGGAGCCCCCGAAATCAGGGGCTGGGGGGGGTTGTTTTGGACATCGCCCATCCCCCCTTCCCGGGAACAGTCCTCTTTGGGGCTTTTCGTGTACCCGTGTGGGGCCCAGAAGGTTTATTTTTCAAGCGATGTTACCTGTTACCACGGCCCCTATCACACCTCCGGCAAGCCCGGAACCTCGCATCATCGCCAAACCTGAAAGCAGAAACTGCGATGGAATATGTCGTTCAGTAAATGTGAAACCAGAAAGGCCTTCGTTGTTGACTTACAATGGCGATCTGAGGGCACACATTGTCCGGAATTGAAAAGCAGCTGCTCCGGCTGACTCGCTATTCCATCTGAGTACTCCACAACAGCCGTCACTGTGTAGTTGTTCTCAGGAGTAAGTCCTTTAATTATGTATGACGTCTGATCTGGGGCAACCAGGACTTCTCGTTGGATGGAATTCACGGTAAAGTAGATCAGGATGTTGATTGGGGTAAAGCAGCTTGCGAGTTGATACCACGTGATGCGAACGGTGTTACCATGAACACTCGCTGCAGTTAGTTTTCGTGGACCAGGGTCTGTAACAACAGCAAAATCACTCGCTTCCATTTGGCTAAAAAAGTACGTAAGCATTCGTAGGGAATTATTGTAGAATCTTATTTCTTTCGCTTTGCGATTGAGAGCCTTTTATCTTACGGTCATTCACGCCGTTAACATCGTCGAGCACACCAATCTGAAACAAACAAAACAAGCAATAGCATTTCAGCACATAGTATTTCTTTGTGCACAATGTCGTCCAGACAAAAACCTCACACCACAGACAAAACTCACGTCTGCGGTATCTGAAATTTGCAGCCCTGCTCTGTTGTAGACCGTGTACATGACATGGAACCTGGATCCTTGGTGCGGCTTAACCAAGCAATGATCCATGAAGATTTGTTGAACTTTGGCAAAGCATTCTCCACCCACATCCGCGCATACACAGCCGCCGTCCAAATGGCATTGATCTTCACTCTTGCAAATAAATCAGAATCAACAGATTATACGAACATAAAAACTTTAACATTTTTAAAGAACTACATGCTATTTTGTATGCAGAATACTATATCACAACGCGGATATTATAGGTACCAATCTTTCGTCAATACATAGCAGCCACGCTACTTAATTCCATAATGTAGGTGCATACTGAATTTATGATTACCTTTGCCACAGGTGTAACTCTGACTGTGCCGTTCTGTATAACCAGGTAGGTAGCAGGTGGAATAAAGGCTGTAACGTTGAATACTACTTCACTTAGTCCGCTGTGACGGTCGTGTGACGTAATGTTTAAGCTGCGCAAAGCAAGAAATATCGTTCTTTGTGTATATGTGATAATTTTGTGCTTTCTGATGAGGATGAACCAAGCCTTCACTCATTTGCCCCCGTACTGTGTACAGCTAAATAACTGTTTTGTCAATAATTTTAGCAATGAATGGAATCAAAGGATCTTACCCAGATGCATACGGCATGGCAATGTCTGGCGAGTCGATATTTTTTTCGAATGTCCAATTTTCAATAGAAGGTGGGGTTGAATCCACGCCAATAATTAGCCTGTCATAAAGAGAGTCACCCACAAAATCAGTGGCCCGTACCCACACCACAATGCTGTCTCCATCCGCTCTGGTGACGACAAGAGAGCTGTTCTCGGTTAAACCAGGCACATTTTCCCACTCCTGTGGTTCATCTGGTACGTCAGAACTCCGTAGTCGCAGGCTGGCTATGTCAAAACGAACGATTCCTCGGACATTAGATACACCCTCGATGGTGCGGTTTCCTGTGTTGTCATCGATAAGCAAGTCGTTCCGTGGTCGAACTGGGTTAAGCAGACTGTTTTTATGGTAGAACTCATTTTCAAAGTGACCCGTCCATCGAACAGTGATTTCGCTGTCGTTGGAGCAGAGCCAGGAATGATCTCTATATAAATCAGCCTCACTGACGTAAAGAGGATTAGACGTAATGGATACATGGCTCATATCATCTGCCATGACCAGCGCGCGTACCATAGCTCTGTTACCTGCTCCGTCCAATACCTGCAGTAGGACGCTGTACATCCATGGCTCAGGTAGGTCGTACGTCTTAGACGAGCCGTCATATGTCGCAGATACGTTCAATTCGCCTACAGGGATGACGACTTCACTGAGCAGTCCCTCACCGTCCACTAAGAGTCGATGAACCCGAAAGTTATATGATTCTATGTTGGAATCTTCATCCTCCCATCCAAAGGCATCGAGGTATATCGTCAAGGTCTGAAACATTGTTGCATTAAAATGGTGGCGCGCAGCTAATATTGTGCATTTTGCACCATTTTCTGCTTAACAATCTTAATTTTCCAACATTATCATAATTCAAACTTAATATTTGTCTAAATCTAACTTCATAGATTCAATGCCAACTCACCTTTATGACGTCTGGTCCTACCGCCAGAGCTATCTCCCTACAATTCAAATTAAAGATGCTACAATGGAAGGGGCTGTCAAAGTCGAAACGCACTTCCATACGCTGGTACATCTGCAAGGCCAGGGCAACAAATGTGATGTTACGGAGGTCTCCAGTTTCTGGGTTGCTGATTTCCTTAAAACCTCCAACTCTTGAGAACATGTTGAACTGCAATCTGAACACATTAAGTGCTAAATATAGGCAAGATAATAGTGGCTTTTGAATGGGTAGGATGGCCAAATGGCCCTAAGCCTAACATTGTGTCATCTCACCTTACATGTGCATGAAACAGGCACGTGTACAGTAGCTGATAAGTCCCATATGTTCAAAATAATTCCATTATATCTATTTCAAGACGAAACATTCTTACAATGCAGGATTGACATGAGCTCGTCAGCTTTTAATTTAATAGATTGGTGATATACATACCTGTCACCATGGGCTGGTCTGAACGTATTGGGGTATATATGTCTGATGTTGTCGCATTGTGCGGATTCAAGAGGATTTGACGGACTCACAGGCGCTGGGCAGTCTATAGTGTCTAGGCTGATGGTTCCACCGGCTGTTTAACGAAATCCCAATTATATCTCTAAAGTGAATTGTCTAGCCTAAGATGCTATGTTCAAGAAAAAAATTTATGCTGTCCATAGACAGCGAAAACATGAATAAGTTATAGTTAAATCTTCTACATTGTGCTGTATTAACGAATTACATACTAGCGCTGAGATGGGTGATATTGGCGTAGACTTTGATGATTCCCAATGTTATCTGTTGCACGTAGGGCGGACGTTGGGGCAAGTCATCTTCTTCGGTGTATATTGTTCTCCATGATAACGCCACAGAGCTCACATTCCTCGCATTACTCCAGTATGTGTGGACTGATTCTGACGCCTCCGTACAAACCCCACTCACCACACGACGTTCATCTCCACTTGCCTCATTGGCCCAGCTCCTCAATTCAGCCCAACAGCTTTCAAAATCAGCTCCTCGACGAACTAGACAAATGGTTTGTTATGAAATAGATAGACTAGAAATAAGAGAAGTAAACGCACGTTGGATATTAAGAACTTTAGATCGTTAAAAGTCAGTGGAGTCAATATTTGATCCCCATATTCTTAAAATTACGAATGCTTGCAACCCTTCCCATTAAAATACCTTTATATCAAGCGGTGATAAGCTTATATAGCTGTTTTACAAATGTTACAACATATTTGCAGCAAGTTGCTACAGGAAATGACAACCTTTTTCGCAATTGTCTCCTTCATAGCCGGAAGAACAAACGCACGTATTAGCCGAACTGTTGCAGGATCCAGGGAAACAATCCTTTCTGTGGGAACACTGTACTGCATTAACAGAAGCAGATGCGAGATGCGGTTTCTGATCATATGAGTTGTTCTCAGAGTGAAAGGATCTAAGCTTAAATCATACAATGGGGCCATACCTTAGTGTACCAATTTATGTTCATCTTGAGGTACGAGGTGAATCATTAACTCCTTCCACATACTCATTCTACCTATTGTGTAAATGGTCTGCTATTGACAAAACTCATAAACCACATCTCACCAACTTGACAAGCGGAACCGGTAGTACCACTAGGGCAGTAGCACTCTCCAGGTTTGATACAAAGACCATCGTTAGCGCACCCATTAGCGCATATTGCTGAAGACAAAGTTCATCATCAAAAGTAACTCAACGATTGATCTAATAATACATTTACGAATGCTTCATGTCTATGCTATTCTATTGAATACACTTACGAATATTGCAGAGAGGTAGTCCTTTATATCCAGTGCAACATATGTCCTCATATTCGGTGTAATAGACAGTCTTGTAAGCAGTTTTATGGCAAGTCCTATATAACAAATACAATCAAATGATTCAATGTCTTGACCACATTTGCAAATTCTAGTTGGTGTTCGTGCATGCAGGGTGCAATAACTCATACTAACCATTATCTTATAAATTGCAAACACTTACCCCAAATTCCAAAATCCACACTTTGTACTTCGCCGTGTGCCAACTGTTCTCGATTTCTTTACGCCCACTTTGCAGACGTGGCTGACTGACCTTGTGCACCGAGAGAGCCACAATATACGAGAATCATTTCTTTCAGGCATCTTATAGCCTCAACAAGTAAACAATGCGACCATTTATTTGTCAAAAATCTTCTTTTTTTGTTCTAATTTGTTTCGATTAAACACATCAAGATTCAAATTATTTATACTCCTGTATTTTGAAATGCAAACTTATTGTTTTGTAGAAATTTATGTTGCGAGGCTCACTTTCAAGCACTGTGGCTTGCAAGATTTATAATATATTTCTGAAATAACGAAAACAGTCGTATTCTCATCAGTGTGAGGTGCGCCGAGCAGAAATATAGTCTAGGGGTTGTGTGTGGAAGAGGATTTAATAACAGTATCTTAATGGTTTAGTACTTGTGGCTTCATGCAATACAAAACTATACATTTTGTAACCGTAACATGATACCATTTCTGATTATGAGTCAATCACCTTGTCGATCGTATGTCTCTCTATATAAAAACTTACTTAAAAATTGTTATGGACGCAGACGCGCTTGGCGATAGAGAAACACCCGATCAATTAAATAATAAACGGACGCTACGATTGAGACACAATCAAACAGTCACAGACGCACGCAAACAGACACAGACGCACACACTGGCTTCTAGTTAATTTGAACAGCAGCATACAGACGCTGCTATACAGACGCTAGCATGTAGACAATGCTATGCATAAGTTTATGCAGGCACTGCCATATATATAAACAGATGGGGTCAGTTTCTTACAGACAGCAGCTTACAATCGCTGTAATAGAAACACTAACGCAAAGACACCGCAAAACAGAGCCACTGAGAAGCTACTTCACATACACTTATGCACAGTTCATATAGTTCATACAAACAATAACAAAGAGAACCAGCCACTGCACCTCGGCATACGGTCACTACAACACGCATATCATCATGCAAACATTGCAATACAAATACTACCACACATACACTACAGAACATATTGTACTACAGAGACGCTATTATACAAACACTACCATAGAGACACTACCATTAACGCACTACCACACATAACTATTACATCCCTAAGTCACCCTATATACACACTACCATACAGACGCTACCATGCAGACTCTATCATGTACCCATCGCCATGCATTAACTTATGCCGACTCTATAATTAGAGACATTTCAATACTACCGAGGACACTACCAAACAAGAACTGCCATACAGTCACTATCATTCAGAGACTACTGCATAGACACCTACAGACACTATGTGGACCGAGAATTGTCTTCAATATCATAATAAAAGAGCATGAAGGTTTGGATGCTTTTCCATGCACTAAAACGATGATTCTACCTAATGATTGAACTATTTCCCAACTATCAGATTTACAATAGCACAGGAGAAGTGCAACAATCTGCCCCACAATGCATTATTTGCTCAAAAGTACTAGGAGTTGCAATTCTGTTTATATCCAACATTTATGGTGCTTTCAGACTTCCAAATATATAGCACCTGTTTAAATCTACATTGATTACAATCACAGCGCATACTTACGCAACCTCGACGACTATCACCAGGCAAACGAGAGCCAACAGCAGCGAGCGTGACGTCATCATCTTCCACGATATTCATGAAGTGCCAGGCTGCCCAAGTGTTGCCCTTCTGATGATTACGGTTAGGAGTCCGGGACGTCAGATAATCTCGCTGATCGGAGTGAGCAGAGGTGTCTGATATCACGTGGTAATGGTGTGGTGCATCTAGTCAATGGCATATCTCCAAAAAAGGTGCTGATCTGGTACAGTGTATTGAAAAAGAATGAAGGAGGTCTCAGTGACCAGGAAGTTGAACTGATCAAACAATCTGGGAATTTCCAATCGTGTTTGTTGAGTCATTTTTTGTAACGCTCTGCAATAAAGCACTTCAATGATACTCGCTGAGCTGATGGTCTAAAATCGTCTTACTATGACATGCGGCACAATAACGCGCGTCATAAAGAGCAAAATCAGCACTGTTATACAATGCCCGAATGCCACACATTGCGCCGTGACACAATACCTCAAAGATATCTCATATTATGGTCTTATATATAGGCTGGATATGACAGAGTGTAAGAGTGATATGCCAGATAATGAGGCGGGGTGTGACAAACGTCTGATGTTTAGGCGAGGTGTGTCAGTAATGAGTCTGATGATGTGGCGGCTAGTGACAAAACAACGTCTGATGATTAGTCGAGGTGGGTCAGTACTACGTCTGATTGTGAGGCAGCTAGTGACAGAACAACGTTTGATGATTAGGCGGGGTGTGTCAGTACTACGTCTGATTATGCGGTGGCTAGTGACAGAACAACGTCTGATGATTAGTCGAGGTGGGTCAGTACTACGTCTGATTATGCGGTGGCTAGTGACAGAACAACGTCTGATGATTAGGTAGGGTGTGTCAGTACTACGTCTGATTATGCGGTGGCTAGTGACAGAACAACGTCTGATGATAAGGCGGGGTGTGTCAGTACTACGTCAGATTATGCGGTAGCTATTGACAGAACAAAGTCTGATGATTAGGCGAGGTGTGTCAGTACTGCGTCTGATTATGCGGTAGCTAGTGACAGAACAACGTCTGGTGATTAGTTGAGGTGTGTCAGTACTAAATCTGATGATTAAGTGGCTAGTGACAGAATAACGTCTGATGATTAGGCGGGATGTGTCAGTACTAAGTCTGATGATGAGGCAGCTAGTGACAGAATAACGTCTGATGATTTGGCGAGGTGTGTCAGTATTAAGTCTGATTATGCGGTGGCTAGTGACAGAATAACGTCTGATGATTAGGCGGGGTGTGTCAGTACTAAGTCTGATGATGAGGTGGCTAGTGACAGAATAACGTCTGATGATTTGGCGAGGTGTGTCAGTATTAAGTCTGATTATGTGGTGGCTAGTGACGGAATAACCTCTGATGATTAGGCGGGGTGTGTCGGGCGACTTCTGATGTTGAAAAGGTTTAACAGAACAACGGCTGATGATGAAGTGGTGCGTGATAGAACAACTTCCGATGATGAAGTGGTGTGTGATAGAACAACTTTTGAGGATCAGGCTGTGCGTGATAGAACAACTTCTGATGATGCAGTGGTGTGTGATAGAACATCTTCTGAGGAAGAGTATGTGTGTGTGACAGAACAAATTTTGTAGTTGGGAAGGGGTGTGACAGTACAACATGTGCCATGAACCTTGGTGTGATATTTCATCGTTATTCTATAAGCTTATAAGAGATTAAATTCAAGTGACGGCTCTCATTGAAACGTAGCCCAACATAATATGAAGAAATGTCTCCTTCAACTACTCCATATCCTCTCAGTAGTGAAAACAGCACTGCATATCAAACAAGTATTAAGTTTTATCTCCTATTTATATGCACCCGATGCGGCAAAATATTGACAATCGAGACCCCTTTTCTAGAACCTCAATTGAAATGTTTGACAAGACAGGAAAATAAAAACAAATACAGGCAAAAATGCCGGTTTGTATTATCAGGCCTTAGCTCAGGCTTCCTGGTCGCAGAGGTCTCATGCAACTTAATATTGTAATCTCTGAGCATACGTATGAATTCCTAGTGTTGACTCTCACCATATATTCCCATTGACACAATGAAAACTTGGTCATATCAAAGGATCCAATCCCAATAACTGTTGATCCACATTGTTCTAGTTATACAGTATATAAATCAACATTAGCACTTGCGATCAATAAGATTGTGCATTGACAATCGCCCATTTAACAAAACAGGTCCCACACTTATGGCTCAATATTCATCTCGATTGTGTGGCTATTCAAAACGGCAAATAGGCGATATGTACTTGGCATTGTGGTAAAAGGCTGAGTAGGTGTTGTAGTCTATACATGGCGGTGTCTACATGGTAGACATGGTTGTGTCTGTATAGCGGAATCTGTAAGTGTTTATAGGCAGTGTCTAAGCGACTATACAGCAGTGTTGGAATAGTATAATATGCATGGTAGTGTATGAGTGGATGCGTGTTGTAGCATTAGTGCGTGGGGGTCTGTATGATCGTATCTGTATGATTTGTATCTGTAAGGTTCGTACGGTGTTGTCTGTATGGAAGCGTCGGTATGGCAGTGACGGTATTGTAGTTCTTGTATTGCGGTGCCTGTATCCTAGAGTTTCTCAGTTATTGTATGGCATTGTAGCTGTTGTAGGGTGTGTAGTATCTCTATGGTTGTTTTGTTATGGCAGTATCTTTGTGGTAGTGTCTCTATGGTTGTGTTATTATGGTAGTATCTTTGCGGCAGTGTCTCCAAGGTTGTTTCGTTATAGTAGTATATTTTCGGTAGTGTCTCTATGGTTTTGATGTTACGGCAGTATCTTTGAGGTAGTGTCTCTGTGGTTGTGTTGTTATGGTAGTATATTTTCGGTAGTGTCAATATGGTTTTGTTGTTACGGCAGTATCTTTGCGGTAGTGTCTCTGTGGTTGTGTTGTTATGGTAGTATATTTTCGGTAGTGTCAATATGGTTTTGTTGTTACGGCAGTATCTTTGCGGTAGTGTCTCTGTGGTTGTGTTGTTATGGTAGTATATTTGCGGTAGTGTCCATATTCAAGTGGCGGCAGTGCATTCTTCAATTATCCATTGCTTTCCATCTTATGAATCGATTTGACGTTACATTGTTGTGCCCTATACTGGTAACAGAGGGACAGTTTCGGTAGGTAATGTCAGCGCAAGATCAAGGTTATACAATTACATATTGTACCCACAATGACCATCACTATTATCATGGTCATTTGTTGTATCGTGGCGAATATATCGTTTGAGCAATTATAATAAACCCTTCTGACCTGTCGTGCAATCCCGTCATACGTGGAGAACTAGCTGTTCTTATTTGTTTTGTAGTGTAAATGTTGCATATAATATTGCACTCCTGACGACTAGCTTCCGTTTAAGCTGACCTTGTGTAGCGAGAGAGCCACAATATACGAGAATCATTTCTGTCAGGCATCTTACAGCCTCAAGAAGTAAACAATGCGACCATTTATTTGTCAAAAATCTTCTTTTTTTGTTCTAATTTGTTTCGATTAAACACATCAAGATTCAAATTATTTATACTCCTGTATTTTGAAATGCAAACTTATTGTTTTGTAGAAATTTATGTTGCGAGGCTCACTTTCAAGCACTGTGGCTTGCAAGATTTATAATATATTTCTGAAATAACGAAAACAGTCGTATTCTCATCAGTGTGAGGTGCGCCGAGCAGAAATATAGTCTAGGGGTTGTGTGTGGAAGAGGATTTAATAACAGTATCTTAATGGTTTAGTACTTGTGGCTTCATGCAATGCAAAACTATACATTTTATAACCGTAACATTCTCGTATATATGATACCATTTCTGATTATGAGTCAATCACCTTGTCGATCGTATGTCTCTCTATATAAAAACTTACTTAAAAATGGTTATGGACGCAGACGCGCTTGGCGATAGAGAAACACCCGATCAATTAAATAATAAACGGACGGTACGACTGAGACACAACCAAACAGGCACAGACGCAAGCAAACAGACACAGACGCACACACTGGCTTAAGGTAGTTAATTTGAACAGCAGCATACAGACGCTGCTATACAGACGCTAGCATGTAGACAATGCTATGCAGGCAAGTTTATGCAGGCACTGCCATATATATAAACAGATGGGGTCAGTTTCTTACAGACAGCAGCTTACAATCGCTGTAATAGAAACACTAACGCAAAGACACTGCAAAACAGAGCCACTGAGAAGCTACTTCACATACACTTATGCACAGTTCATATAGTTCATACAAACAATACCAAAGAGAACCAGCCACTGCACCTCGGCATACGGTCACTACAACACGCATATCATCATGCAAACATTGCAATACAAATACTACCACACATACACTACAGAACATATTGTACTACAGAGACGCTATTATACAAACACTACCATAGAGACACTACCATTAACGCACTACCACACATACACTATATTACAAATACATCCCTACAGTCACCCTATATACACACTACCATACAGACGCTACCATGCAGACTCTATCATGTACCCATCGCCATGCATACACTACTATGCCGACTCTATAATTAGAGACAATTCAATACTACCACACAGACACTACCAAACAAGAACTGCCATACAGTCACTATCATTCAGAGACTACTGCATAGACACCTACAGACACTATGTGGACCGAGAATTGTCTTCAATATCATAAAAGAGCATGAAGGTTTGGATGCTTTTCCATGCACTAAAACGATGATTCTACCTGCAATGATTGAACTATTTCCCAACTATCAGATTTACAATAGCACAGGAGAAGTGCAACAATCTGCCCCACAATGCATTATTTGCTCAAAAGTACTAGGAGTTGCAATTCTGTTTATATCCAACATTTATGGTGCTTTCAGACTTCCAAATATATAGCACCTGTTTAAATCTACATTGATTACAATCACAGCGCATACTTACGCGACCTCGATGACTATCACCAGGCAAACGAGAGCCAACTGCAGCGAGCGTGACGTCATCATCTTCCACGATATTCATGAAGTGCCAGGCTGCCCAAGTGTTGCCCTTCTGATGATTACGGTTAGGAGTCCGGGACGTCAGATAATCTCGCTGATCGGAGTGAGCAGAGGGGTCTGATATCACGTGGTAATGGTGTGGTGCATCTAGTCAATGGCATATCTCCAAAAAAGGTGCTGATCTGGTACAGTGTATTGAGAAAGAATGAAGGAGGTCTCAGTGACCAGGAAGTTGAACTGATCAAACAATCTGGGAATTTCCAATCGTGTTTGTTTAGTCATTTTTTGTAACGCTCTGCAATAAAGCACTTCAATGATACTCGCTGAGCTGATGGTCTAAAATCGTCTTACTATGACATGCGGCACAATAACGCGCGTCATAAAGAGCAAAATCAGCACTGTTATACAATGCCCGAATGCCACACATTGCGCCGTGACACAATACCTCAAAGATATCTCATATTATGGTCTTATATATAGGCTGGATATGACAGAGTGTAAGAGTGATATGCCAGATAATGAGGCGGGGTGTGACAAACGTCTGATGTTTAGGCGAGGTGTGTCAGTAATGAGTCTGATGATGTGGTGGCTAGTGACAAAACAACGTCTGATGATAATTCGAGGTGGGTCAGTACTACGTCTGATTATGAGGCAGCTAGTGACAGAATAACGTCTGATGATTAGTCGAGGTGGGTCAGTACTACGTCAGATTATGCGGTGGCTAGTGATAGAACAACGTCTGATGATTAGTCGAGGTTTGTCAGTACTACGTCAGATTATGCGGTGGCTAGTGACAGAACAACGTCTGATGATTAGGCGAGGTGTGTCAGTACTACGTCAGATTATACGGTGGCTATTGACAGAACAACGTCTGATGATTAGGCGAGGTGTGTCAGTACTGCGTCTGATTATGCGGTAGCTAGTGACAGAATAACGTCTGATGATTAGGCGGGGTGTGTCAGTACTACGTCTGATTATGCGGTAGCTAGTGACAGAATAACGTCTGATGATTAGTCGAGGTGGGTCAGTACTACGTCTGATTATGCGGTGGCGAGTGACAGAACAACGTCTGTTGATTAGTCGAGGTGTTTCAGTACTACGTCTGATTATGCGGCGGCTAGTGACAGAATAACGTCTGATGATTAGTCGAGGTGGGTCAGTTCTTCGTCTGATTATGCGGTGGCTATTGACAGAACAACGTCTGATGATTAGGCGGTGGCTAGTCACAGAATAAAGTCTGATGATTAGTCGAGGTGTGTCAGTACTACGTCTGATGATGTGGTGGCTAGTGACAGAACAACGTCTGATGATTAGTCGAGGTTTGTCAGTACTACGTCTGATTATGTGGTGGCTAGTGACAGAACAACGTCTGATGATTAGTTGAAGTGTGTCAGTACTACGTCAGATTATGCGGTGGCTATTGACAGAACAACGTCTGATGATTAGGCGAGGTGTGTCAGTACTGCGTCTGATTATGCGGTAGCTAGTGACAGAACAACGTCTGATGATTAGTCGAGGTTTGTCAGTACTATGTCTGATTATGTGGTGGCTAGTGACAAGGGTGCACTGTGTCATGTACCTTGGTGTGTGATATTTCGTCTGATGATTAGTTGAAGTGTGTCAGTACTACGTCAGATTATGCGGTGGCTAGTGACAAAACAACGTCTGATGATTAGTCGAGGTGGGTCAGTTCTTCGTCTGATTATGCGGTGGCTATTGACAGAACAACGTCTGATGATTAGGCGGTGGCTAGTCACAGAATAAAGTCTGATGATTAGTCGAGGTGTGTCAGTACTACGTCTGATGATGTGGTGGCTAGTGACAAAACAACGTCTGATGATTAGTCGAGGTTTGTCAGTACTACGTCTGATTATGTGGTGGCTAGTGACAGAACAACGTCTGATGATTAGTTGAAGTGTGTCAGTACTACGTCAGATTATGCGGTGGCTATTGACAGAACAACGTCTGATGATTAGGCGAGGTGTGTCAGTACTGCGTCTGATTATGCGGTAGCTAGTGACAGAACAACGTCTGATGATTAGTCGAGGTTTGTCAGTACTACGTCTGATTATGTGGTGGCTAGTGACAGAACAACGTCTGATGATTAGTTGAAGTGTGTCAGTACTACGTCAGATTATGCGGTGGCTAGTGACAAAACAACGTCTGATGATTAGTCGAGGTTTGTCAGTACTACGTCTGATTATGTGGTGGCTAGTGACAGAACAATGTCTGATGATTAGTTGAAGTGTGTCAGTACTAAGTCTGATGATGCGGTGGCTAGTGACAGAATAACGTCTGATGATTAGGCGAGGTGTGTCAGTACTAAGTCTGATGATGCGGTGGCTAGTGACAGAATAACGTCTGACGATTAGGCGAGGTGTGTCAGTACTAAGTCTGATGATGAGGTGGCTAGTGACAGAATAACGTCTGACGATTAGGCGAGGTGTGTCAGTACTAAGTCTGATGATGAGGTGGCTAGTGACAGAATAACGTCTGATGATTAGGCGGGGTGTAGTGTCACAGAATAAAGTCTGATGATTAGGGCGAGGTGTGTCAGTACTACGTCTGATTGATGATGGTGGCTAGTGACAAAAATAACGTCTGATGATTAGGCGAGGTGTGTCAGTACTACGTCTGATGATGATGTGGCTAGTGACAGAACAACGTCTGATGATTAGGTTGAGGTGTGTCAGTACTACGTCAGATTATGCGGTGGCTATGACAGAACAACGTCTGATGATTAGGCGAAGTGTGTCAAGGACTACTGCTTGTGATGTGTTGGTGTGTGTGATGAAAAACCTCTGATGATGAAGGCGGGGTGTGATAGAACAACTTCTGATGTTGAAAAGGTGATAACAGAACAACGGCTGATGATGAAGTGTGTGTGATAGAACAACTTCTGATGATGAGGCTGTGTGTGATAGAACAACTTTGTGAGGATTCTGATGATGATTGGTGATAGAACAACTTCTGATGATGAAGTGGTGTGTGATAGAACACTTAGTGATGATGAAGTTGTGTGTGATAGAACAACTTCTGTGGACGAAGGTGTGTGTGTGACCTAACATATTCTTTCGATGGGAAGTGGTGTGACAGTACAACATGTGACATAGAAGTGTGATATTTCATCGTTATTCTATAAGCTTATAAAAGATGAAGTTCCTGCGTCGGCTCTCATCAAAACGTGGCCCAACATAATATGATGATATGACTTCTTCAACTACGCCATATCCTCTCAGTCGTGACAACAGCACTACATAACAAACAAGTATTAAGTTTTATCTCCTTTTTATATGCACCCGATGCGGAAAAATATTTACGATCGAGTCCCCATATATAGAACCTCAAATGAAATGTTTGACAAGACAGGACAAATCAGAAAAATACAGGCAAAAATGCAGGTTTGTATGATCAGGCTTTGGCTCAGGCCTCTTGCAACCTAATATTGTAATCTCTGAGCTTACGCAAGAGCTCCTAGTGTTGGCTGCTCCTCTCACCATGGAATTCCGTAGACACAATGAAGACTTATCATATCAAAGGATCCAAACCTAATAACTTTGGATCCCGATTGTTCTAGCTATACAGTTCATAAATCAACACTGGCACTTGCGATCAATAAGACGTGCATTGGCAATCGCCCATCTAACCAAAAAGGTATCAGACTTACGGCTCAATATTCATCTCGATTTTATGGCTATTCAAAACGGCAATATGTACTTGGCTTTGTGGGAAAACGCTGTATATGTTTTGTAGTGTATACATCGCTGTGTGTACATGGTGGACATGGTTGTGTCTGTAAAGCGGCGTCTGTATGTAAGGGTCTATAAGGCCGTGTATAAACGTGATCGACCATGCACCAGTGTTGATATAGTATAATATGCATGGTAGTGTATGAGTGGATGCGTCTGTACTGCCGTGTTGGAATGGCATTGTCTGCATGGTAGTGTCTGTATGGCTGTGTTTGCATGGTAGTGACTATATGGTAGTGTGTGAATAGAAGTATATGTGGGGAACTGTGTGGGTGGTAGTATTAGTACGTGGGGGTCTGTATGATCGTATCTGTATGATCTGTACCTGTAAGGTGCGTACGGTGTTGTCTGTATGGTAGCATCGGCATGGCAGTGACGGTATTGTAGTTCTTGTATTGTGGTGCCTGTATTCTAGAGTTATTCAGTTATTGTATGGCATTGTAGCTGTGGTAGGGTGTGTAGTATCTCTATGGTTGTTTTGTTATGGCAGTATCTTTGCGGTAGTGTCTCTATGGTTGCGTTGTTATGGCAGTATCTTTGCGGCAGTGTCTCTATGGTTGTGTTGTTATGGCAGTATATTTTCGGTAGTATCTCTATGGTTTTGTTGTTACGGCAGTATCTTTGAGGTAGTGTCTCTGTGGTTGTGTTGTTATGGTAGTATATTTTCGGTAGTGTCAATATGGTTTTGTTGTTACGGCCGTATCTTTGCGGTAGTGTCTCTGTGGTTGTGTTGTTATGGTAGTATATTTTCGGTAGTGTCAATATGGTTTTGTTGTTACGGCAGTATCTTTGCGGTAGTGTCTCTGTGGTTGTGTTGTTATGGTAGTATATTTGCGGTAGTGTCCATATGGTTGTTTTTTTCTAGATGAAGCGTCTCTGTGGTATGGTTGTGGGTATAGCTTTGTACACGTGAAAGTGGATGTTCGGCCTATCTGGACGTCAGTGTCCATATAAGTGTATCTGTATGGTAGTGTTTCTATGATTCCATCTGAATAGGGCCGTGGAGTGTCTACAAAAGGGATTTGTATAGCAGTGTCGCAGTGATACTGTCTCTATTGTAGTTTCGGTATGGTAGTGTCGGTATGGTAGTGTTTGTATGGTAGTGTCGGTATGTTAGTGTCTGTATGATAGTGTCGGTAAGGTAGTGTCGGTATGGTTTTGCATGCATGGTATTGACGGTAACGTTGTGTCGGTATGGTAGTGTCGCCATGGTAGTGTTGGTACTGCCACTCATCACACCAAGATCACACGTGGTACTGCAACTCACTACATCAATATGCAACATGGTACTGGCACTCACCACATCAATCTCACACGTTGCACTGCCACTACTCAAATGAATATCACCAGTGGTACTGCCACTCACCACATCAATATCCCGCACGGGATACTGCCACCCACGTTACTGCCACTCACACTCATCAAATATCACATCGTGGTGCACTGCACGTCATCGCAACAATATCACACGTGGTACTGCCTCTCATCACATCAATATCACACATGGAACTGCCACTCACCTCATCAATATCAAAAGTGGTACTGGCATTCATCATATCAATATCATATGCGTAACTACCACTGATTGCGTAACTACCACTAAGCACATCAATACCACATGTGGTACTACCGCTCACCTCAATAATATCACTGCCACTATACACTTCAATACCACACAATACATTGCCACTAAACACATTAATATCACACTGCCGCCCAACACTTTAATATTGCGAGGGGTACTGCCGCCCAACACTTCAATATAGCGAGGGGTACTGCCGCCAATTACTGTTATATAGCGAGGGGTACTGCCGCCAAACACCACAATATAGCGAGGGGTACTGCCGCCCAATACTGCAATATAGAGAGGGGTTCTGCCGCCCAACACTACAATATAGTCAGGCATACTGCCGCCAAACACCACAATATAGCGAGGGGTACTGCCGCCCAACACTATAAATATTGCGAGGGGTACTGCCGCCCAACGCTTCAATATAGAGAGGGGTACTGCCGCCCAACACTTTAATATTGCGAGGGGTACTGCCGCCCATAACTACGATACAACAAATGGTACTGCCGCCAAACACTTCAGTATTACGAATAGAATTGACTTCTAACACTACAATATAGTAAGTGGTACTGCCCCAAAAAACAATAATAGAAATAAAGGTACTGCCTCCCCACTGTAGAAATATAACAAGTGGTACTGCCACCGAACACTACAATAAAACAACTGGTACTGCTGCCCACCAATAAAATGTTGCAGATAATACTGCCAAATAACCCTATAATATAACAGGTGGCTTTGCCGTCCAACACTGCACTCTAACAAGTGGTACTGATACCCAACACTACAAAATATCAACTGGTACTGCCGCCAAACACGCCAATATAACAAGTGGTTCTGCCGCCCGGCACTAAAATATTACACAGCGTGCTTCCCTGCAACATGCCAGTATTACAGATGTTTCTGCCGCCCAACACTGCAATATAGCGAACAAACTGCCGCCAAACACTACAATATAGCGAGGTGTACTGCTGCCCAACACTACAATATAGCAAGTGGTAGTGCCGCCCATTTCTCTTATATAGCGAGCGGTACTACCGCCCAACACCACAATATAGCGAGGGATACTGCCGCCCAACACCACAATATAGCGAGGGATACTGCCGCCCAACACCACAATATAGTTAGGGATATTGCCGCCCAACACCACGATATACAAAGTGGTCCTGCGACCAAACACTGCAATATAGCGAGGGATACTGCCGCCCAACACCACAATATAGCGAGAGATACTGCCGCCCAACACCACAATATAGCGAGGGATACTGCCGCCCAACACCACAATATAGCGAGAGGGTACTGCCGCCCAACACCACAATATAGCGAGAGATACTGCCGCCCAACACCACAATATAGCGAGGGGTACTGCCGCCCAACACCACAATACGAGACAATATAGATACTGCCGCCCATATACAATATAGCGAGGGGTACTGCCCCCCAACACCACAATATAGCGAGGGATACTGCCGCCCAACACCACACATATAGCGAGAGATACTGCCCAACCAACACTACAATATAGCGAGGGGTACTGCCGCCCAACCACACAATATAGCGAGGGGTACTGCCGCCCAACACTACATATAGCGAGGGGTACTGCCGCCCAACACCTACAATATAGCGAGGGTAGTATACCGCCCAACACCACAATATAGCGAGGGGTACTGCCGCCCAACACTACAATATAGCGAGGGATACTGCCGCCCAACACCACAATATAGCGAGAGATACTGCCGCCCACACCACAATATAGCGAGGGGTACTGCCGCCCAACACCACAATATAGCGAGGGATACTGCCGCCCAACACACAATATAGCGAGGGGTACTGCCGCCCAACACCACAATATAGCGAGGGTACTGCCGCCCAACACCACAATATAGCGAGGATACTGCCGCCCAACACACAATATAGCGAGGGATACTGCCGCCCAACACCACAATATAGCGAGGGATACTGCCGCCCAACACCACAATATAGCGAGGGATACTGCCGCCCAACACCACAATATAGCGAGGGATACTGCCGCCTGCCGCCCACCACACCACAATATAGCGAGGGATACTGCCGCCAACAACACCACAATATACTGCCGCCCAACACCACAATACTGCCGCCAAACACACCGCCAATATAGCGAGGGCGAGTACTGCCGCCCAACACCACAATATAGCGAGGGATACTGCCGCCCAACACCACAATATAGCGAGGGATACTGCCGCCCAACACTGCAATATAGCGAGGGGTACTGCCGCCCACTGCCTGCCCCCAACACTACAATATAGCGAGGGGTACTGCCGCCCAACACTACAATATAGCGAGGGGTACTGCCGCCCAACACTGCTATATAGTGAACGGTACTGCCGCCCAGCACTACAATATAGCGAGGGGTACTGCCGCCCAACACTGCTATATAGTGAACGGTATATAGTGAGCGGTACTGCCGCCCAACACTTCAATATTGCGAGGGGTACTGCCGCCCAACGCTACAATATAGATAGGGGTACTGCCGCCCAACACTTTAATATTGCGAGGGGTACTGCTGCCCAACACTTCAATATAGCGAGGGGTACTGCCGCCCATTAATGTTATATAGCGAGGGGTACTGCCGCCCAACACCACAATATAGCGAGGGGTACTGCCGCCCAACACTATAATATTGCGAGGCGTACTGCCGCCCAACACCACAATATAGCGAGGGGTACTGCCGCCCAACATCACAATATAGCGAGGGGTACTGCAGCCCCACACTGCAATATAACAGGTGGCACTGCAATCCAACACTTCAGTATTATAGATGATACTGTCGCCCTAAATTACGATATATCGGATGGTACTGCCGCCCAACACTATGTATAACAAGTGGTACTGCCGCCCAATCCTACAATATAAAAGAGCATACTGCCGCCCAACACTACAATATTACAGATAGTACTGCCAACCAGCACTATAATATAACGGCTGGGATTGCCGCCCAACACTGAACTCTAACAAGTGGTACTGGCGCCCAACACTATAATATAACAAGTGGTACTGCCGCCGAACACTACAATATTATAGGTGGTACTGCCGTCCAACACTATGACAAAACAAGTGGTACTGCCACCCAACACTACAATATAACAGAATGTACTGCCGCTCAACACTTCAATATTACCGATGGTACTGCCGCCCAACACTACAATATTACATCTCATGCCTCTTATCAAACATCGTTTGTATCTTATTTAGAAAGCCTTACCCGCTTGTTAAACATCTGATGCCTCTTATCGAACTGAGTTTGTAGCTTATTGAATAGCCTAGGCTGCTTTTTAAACATCTGATGCCGTTTATGAAACGGAGCGTGTTGTGTGTTGGGCGCGAAGTAGTGTGCGCTATGTGGGGTGCGTTGTTTTTGTGTTGTGTGGGGTGTGTTGCTTTGTGTGTTATATGGGGCGCTTTGCTGTGTGCTATATGGGGCGCGTTTACTTACTGCTCTAGTGGGCTGATGGAAGAGTTAGTGTGTAAGTATATGATAGTGAGTTAGTCAATGAGAGGCTGGGTAGGTAACTGTTGCTTGGTGACGGTTTATAGTTGTTTATTACAGGATTACATATACATGCAGAATTCTTGTTACATAGTGACAAAACCTCGCTCTCTCTACCCGAACTACAATGGACATGTAATTCATGCATTCAGTAATACCATATATCTACATTCACACGCGGTCACCAGGAAGTGTTACATTGGAAATAGCGTAATTATTGCCTGTGTGAGACCAAATAATGAATTCCTCTGCACCCCATCTTAAACCACTTATACTACTGTGTTTAACAATGGGATTGGCAGTGGGCTACAATATAACAAGATTATACAGCGTTCTTCGCACTTGAAAAATGCTCAATTACTGCAATCAATTCCGACATTATGGTGGGTTAGATTTTAACTGAGTAAAGCATAGACTCATAACGCAGAGGAGATAAAGGTTTTGTGACAATACACACAATGGTACAAAGAACCGCGGTCGCTTATATTGATCGTCTGCCGGTCGCCAATCGATGATTGTTGCCGGCCGTGAAAAACAAGGTGTTCGTGCCAGGGGATTTATTGTAGAGCGTATTTACACGATAAAAGAGCTTCGGCACACAAATAACTCTTTGCCATTGACTGGTAGTCCTTCACGACATAAAATCGCTGAAAACAAAGATATGGAAAGAGGATGATTTCATTTATTGATGAATACATGGGCTACTAGATATTCAGATTATTGTTTTGCTCTGTTTCATTTGGTGACTTTAACGCATCACGCTGTAAATTCTTGGAACGAATGGGGAAACGTTCAATTTTTAACAATTGCATAACTTTCTAAATGTTTACAATTGAGATAAGCTTCCATAATTTGCAACATTTATTACGATTGAACAATTCTCCATCGATATATTAATGCTTTTAAATTGCTTTTGATGTTCGTGAACTTAATGGCTCTGGGTTCTGCGCATCATCAACACCGTCCAAATAGTAAAAACATATTTCGACAATATCTTGGAAATTGCGATCTGTATAACAAGACAAAAATTCTTTACAAACAAA
The DNA here is from genome assembly GCA_034190875.2 of Urechis unicinctus. Classification (NCBI taxonomy): domain Eukaryota; kingdom Metazoa; phylum Annelida; class Polychaeta; order Xenopneusta; family Urechidae; genus Urechis; species Urechis unicinctus. The sequence goes on from CM067354.1 coordinate 57,660,107, forward strand.
CAAAGTCTAAATAAAACCTCCGGGTGCTGCGCATCAATATAACATTATTTTTGTTAAAATTTGAAAATATGTTGAACAAATTGCGACCTGTATCGCAAGAACATATTCTAAGCTTTCCTAAAATGATACACTTGTTATAATGGTTCAATAAAACGTTTCCAACCGGAGATGCATCGCTAATACCACTTCAGATTGTCGCCAGTAATTTGTTTTGAAGTAAATAAAAATGAAGATATTTTAATGGCACTTCTTAAGGACTCAACGTGATAAATGTATGCTAAAATCCACTAAAAGTCGGATAAGCAGTGCACTGAATATGTGTACTCTCAAGTGGCCATTTATTCAAGGAGCTTTATCAAAGAGTTTTTTTGCTAAGAGGATTAACTTGAAGTGGCTCTATGATGATCGCTTTCCTAATAATAACAAGCAGCCATTGTTAGGTGACGCTACCGTGTAATTAACAAAATTGCAAGTATATATTGCTCGGATAACTGCCATACTCGGCACAGTTGCTTGATTGTGTATAGTTGTTACCCTTGGTACAGGCACTGTCATACAAACACTACTAAGCATACACTACCACACGGGCACTGTCATACAGGCACTACCATTCAGAGACTACTGCATGGACACCTACAGCCACTATGTGGACTGAGGATTTTCTTCTATATTATGAAAAGAGCATGAAGGTTTGGAGGCCTACATTTATGTTTTTTTCAGACTTCCCAATATATACCACCTGTTTCAATCTACATTGATTAAAATCACAACGCATACTTACGCGACCTCGATGACTATCACCAGGCACACGAGAGCCAACAGCAGCGAGCGTGACGTCATCTTCCACGATATTCAGGAAGGGCCAGGCTGCGCAAGAGTTGACCTGCTGTAGATAACTGTTAGGAGTCCGGGTCGTCAAAGAGTCTCGCTGAGCAGAGTGAGCGGTGGGGTCTGATATCACGTGTAAGTGGTGTGATGCATCTAGTCAACGGCATTTCTAAACAAAAATGTGCTGATATGGTACAGTGTATTGAGAACCAATGGGGGAGGTCTCCGTGACCAGGAAGTTGATCTGATCAAACAATCTGGGACTTTCTAATCGTATTTGTTGAATCACGTTTTCACGTTCTATCAATCAAGCACTTCAATGATACTCGCTGAGCTGATGGTCTAACATCGTCTTTCTATAAGCAGTACAATCACGCGCGTCATAAAGAGCAAACACAGCACTGTAATACATTGCCTGAATGCCACACTTTGTGCCTTGACACAATACCTCGTTGCATCTTATTGTGTTATATATATGCGGGAAATGACAGAGCAACGTTTGGCGAAGAGACGGAGTGTAAGAGTAAAATGCCAGATGATGACGCGGTGTGACAAAACAATGTCTGATGATAAAGCGGTGTGTGATAGAACAACGTTTGAGGTTGAGGTGGGGTGTGTCAGTACTTGATGAAGTCGTGTGGGATAGAAGAACATCTGAGGATGAGGGTGTGTGTGTGGCGGAACAAATTCTGGCGACGGGAAGGGGAGTAGTACGACACGAGACAAGGACGTTGGTGTGATATTTCATCGTTATTCTATAAGCTTATAAGAGATTAAATTTAAGTGACGGCTATCATCGAAACGTGACCCAACATAATATGATATGTCTCCTTCAACTACGCCATATCCTCAGTCGTGACAACAGCACTGCATAACAAATAAGTATTAAGTATTATCTCCTCTTTATATGCACCCGATGCGACAAAATATTGACAATCGAGGCCCCGTTTTGACATCTAAAACCTCAAATGAAATGTTCGACAAGACAGGACAAATAAGAAAAATACAGGCAAAAATGCCGGTTTGTATGATCAGGCGTCGCTGAGACCTCTTGCAACTTAATATTGTAATCTCAGAGCATACGCACCATGGAGTCCGGTGGGCACAATGAAGACTTGGTCATATCAAAGGTTCCAATCCTAATAAATCAACACTAGCACTTGCGATCAATAAGACGGTGATTTGACAATCTCCCATTTAACCAAACAGGTACCTGACTTACAGCATAATATGTATATCGATTTTATGGCTATTCAAAACGGCAAGTCGGTGATATGTACTTTGCATTGTGAGAAATTGTTGTGTAGGTTTTGTAGTGTATGCATGGCGGTGTCTTCATGGTTTACATGGTTGTGTCTGTATAGCGGTGTCTGTATGTAAGTGTCTATAAGGCAGTGTCTAAGCGACTATACAGCCGTGTTGGAATAGTATAATATGCATGGCAGTGTATGAATGGATGCGCCTGTATTGCCTTGTCGGAATGGCATTATCTGAATGGTAGTGTCTGTATGGCTGTGTTTGCATGGTAGTGGCTATGTGGTAGAGTGTGAATAGAAGTTTATGTGGGGAACTGTCTGTGTTGTAGTATTAGTACGTGGGGTCTGTATGATCGTATCTGTATGATCTGTACCTGTAAGGACCGAACGGTGTTGTCTGTATGGTAGCGTCGGTATGGCAGTGACCGTATTGTAGTTCTTGTATTGCGGTGCATGTATTCTAGAGTTATTCAATTATTGTATGGCATTGTCTCTGTGGTAGGGTGTATCTCTATGGTTGTGTCTGTATGGCACTGACGATCTGGTAGGTGGTTCTATCCGTCGGGAAGTGTGTGTACTGTTGGTGCGGCAGTGTGTGCAATGTTATTTCCATAGAGTATACACTGTGTGGTTATATCTTTGTTATAGTGCTTGTTTGGTAGTCTTCATGGGAGTGTCCGTATGATAGCACCTATGCGATAGTGTCTGTAGGATGATATATATGTGGTATTGCCCGTCTGTAATGGTCTGTACCGTAGTGCATGTGTGGCGGTGTGTGTATGGCAGGGTATGTGTATAGTTGAGCATGTATGTAAGTGTCTGTATCGTTATGTCGTTGTGTTTGTGTCTATATGGTAGCGTTTTAATGGCAGGGTCGGTATGCCAGTGTATGTAGTATAGTGTCATACGACTGTATGGTAGTGTCGTTATGGTAGTAACCGCATGGTAGTGTCAACATGCCGTCGTCAGTAGCGCTGTGCCTGTGTGGTAGTTTCTGTGTTAAAGTGGCTGTGTTTGCGCTTTAGCACCTGCTAGGTTATGTCAGCATGGTAGTGTCTGTATTGCAGTGTTTGTTTGGTGTTGTTTTACAGTTAGTTTTATAAAGACGTGCCTGAATGATAGTGGGTATATAGAGGGGGCTGCATGGTAGACTGTCGGTATGGTAGTGTCGGTATGGCAGTGTCGGTATGGTTATGTCGGTATGGTAGTTTCGGTATTGTAGTGTCGGTACGGCAATGTCGGTATGGAAGTGTCCGAATGGTAGAGTTAGTGTTTGAGTGGGTATGGTAATGTCAGTGTGGTAGTGTTGTCATGGTAGTGCCGTTGTTTTTAGTGTCGGTGTTGTAATGTCGGTGGTGGTGTCTGAATGGTAATGTCGGTGTCGTTGTGTCGTTATGGTAGTGTCGGTATGGTGCTGCCTGTATGCAGGGATCAGTATGATATGTGCGTATGGTGGTGTTTATTTTTCTCTTATGCAGGGTCAGTATGAGGAGTCTGTACGGAAGGTATGAAAGAATCTGTGCCTTAGCGTCGGCGTGGTAGGGTCTTTTATGATCGTGCCCGTGTGGTTAGCTCTGTATGGTTGTGTTTGTACTTTAATGTGCTTAATGTGTTATGGTAGTTTCTTTGCGTTGTGTCTGTGTGGCAGTGCCTGTGTGGAGCTGCCGTTGCGGCGGTGTCAGTATTGTAGAATCAGTATGGTAGTGATTGTAATGTAGTGTCGGTATGGTAATGCATGCAAGTAATGTCGGAATGATAGTTTCGGTATGGTAATGTTGGAATGGTAGTTTCAGTATGGTAATGTCGGAATGGTAGTTTCGGTATGGCAGTGATGGTATGGCTGTATCGGTATGGTAGCATCCGTATGGTTTTGTCGGTATGGTAGCGTCGGTATGGTGGCGTCGGTGGTGTTGTGTCGGTAAGGTGCTGCCTGTGTGTAGGGACCAGTATGATAGCTTGCGTATGGTGGTGTTTATGTGTCTCTTAGGCAGAGTGAGTGTATGATAGTATCTGTATGGAAGGGTGAGTATGAACGAATCCGTATCTTAGTGTCTGTATGGTAGGGTCTGGATGTTCGTGCCAGCGTGGTTAGCTCTGTATGGTTGTGTTTGTATTTTAATGTGCGTAGTGTGCTATGGTAGTGTCTTTTCGCTGTATCTGTCTGGTTTTGCCTGCGTGGAGGTGTGGCTGCGGTAGTGTCTGTATATTTTTATAGTAGGTCTGTTATATTTTGTAGCGTCTGGTGGTAGCATCTGTGTTGTAGTGTCTGCGTGCTTTTTTTTCTGTATCGCTATGTTTTCATTGCTGTGAATTGACCTTGTTAATACTTAATTCGTTGTGCGACAGTGTTTCTATGATATTGTCTTTGTGTTGTGCCCCACTAAAGGCAATCATCATAACGCTCGTCAGTTACGCTGAATCTAAATAGCAATTTATAAGCTCAAAACACAGTAAAACTTTTGAAAGTAACTCTTTTTAGTAAAAATTTAACGAGCGTTTCTTGGGTAATACCAAAAGCTTTTTGACAAGTCTGGGTATTTAGACAAACATTTGATAATCTGATGCAAACCAACCAAATCATGCAGGCCATTCCCTGCCTTATGCAGTAACAAAAGAACGTCGTACCAGTTTGTGATCAGCTGATGGTCTGTGTTGCACAACCTTGCTGCAGCAAACATCCTCTTGTAACAACCAAAAGGTTACCTTGCGTAAATGTTACCTTATATATATATATATATATATATATATATATATATATATATATATATATATATATATATATATATATATATATATATATCTATATATATATATATATATATATATATATATATATATATATATATAGGTATATATATCTCTCATAGTATATATATATATATATATATATATCTATATATAATATATATATATATATATATATATATATATGATTTGGTTGATGTGCTCTTGAATTTTTAAACATTAAGAGGTCGTATTCATCATAGTCAAACTGATGATGGTATGGGAAAACACAACAGGGTGATTTGAGATGGTCTTGAATCAGGTTGTATATATTTCGTGCCACGTAGTGTACGTTTCTAAGATATTCTCGTTCGCCTCAAGCATCCCTGTCTAGTCCAGATACTATAGTGATGATTCTTGAGCAAGCGGAGATCCCTTCAAAATAAGATCCCATGCGATGCAGATGATTTACTTGCATATGGTGTTTTCGTCATGGCGTTGACATTGCCAATTGTAAACATGGCCACCAAATGTATTTAGTTCTAGACGTTCACGTCTCCTTCCGCCCATGCTATGGGTTATGTCACCCGATCCAATTAAATACAGGTTCCAACCATGCTACATTTTGTAAATGAACGGCTCACCAGGTGTCGAATAGAGCTGTCTAACAATACCCTGATACGGTCAAATGCAACAGTCACATACATTACATATTAATACCAGATCTATATAACGCTGTTTTGTGTCTAGATAATTTGTCATGCTGCCAAGTGGTCTGGAAACCATTATGGCAGTAGAACCGCCATGAGATACTATTGTTTTGGTTAGCCCATGTTACAGCATCTCACCCATCGACGTCTAGTTCTCGTCTTTCAACTTATGAGAGTTGTTACACACAAGACAAGGATTTATGATGACATCTATTTAGGAAACGATGACCTTGCCTATATCTACCAAAAGCGGTATCTACTCATGTATTATTGAAAGTATTCTCAGTTATTCTAACCAAAATCCTGAGCCCTTCTGAATCATGCATTGCGTGTTGCGTTAAATTGTCCCAGTGATTATTGGAGATAATATACAGCTGTTATTATATAAACCAGGCCCTGTTAAGATAGGGCGGCAGTCAACCGTTGTAGCTGTGATATCGATAGCATATCTGAGCATGTGTTTTGAATTTCTACTGCAAAACGGAACCTTCGCAATCTTTTTTTATTACATTCCGTATACCAACCGATGCGCCTCCAGGAAAACGCCAACAAAATTAAATATAACAGAAGTGAATAAATCCTTCATCGCACCTCTTCCTTTGCCGCTCTGGGCGCATTGGTATCGTAATTAGAAGGCTATATCCAGATATGTCTTGAATGTAAACAGTTGCATAGACTAGATGGTTCGAATAAATATATCGTCTTAAAGTTCGGCTGCGTATCACGAAATGCTATAGACACATTCAACGAGGATATAATATCGCGACGACAATGATATACAACTGGCCTGGATGACCACATTGCCGCAATCATTCGTTAAAAGATAAACACCTTGATATTGACACAATACCAGCGCATTACTATAGAGCCATGATTCGGTGCTAATTGATCTAGTTGTGATATGGTTGACGGTGCATATGATAAGTACTGTTCGCAAAATGAATTTCTTATCTTACTGTGACAATATCAGACGCCCATTGTTTCTGTTCCGTGAAAGCTGCAATTAACTATATAACGTTTTTATAGATTCACCTAGCATAGTGCACAAATAATGCCTGTAATACAGGTCGTTTGGCCCCCCTTAACTCCTTACGGGCTCCCACGGCCCATTGTTCAACAACAAATATTCACGAAGACCATACGCGCTATATTATATATTACCACGTTGTTGTCATTACGACTTATTGTTACTAAGTATATTGTTGAAAACTATTGTCCTCTCAATATTGTCAAGACAATATAAGCTGCTGCATGTATTCAACGGTGGCGTGAGTTTCTATCGTGTTCTTTAGGGACAATATTGCGTCTTAATAAAGTTGTAAGGCAGGTCAAAGTATATAAAAATTAATGCTCTCCGATTTAATGTTGGTATAGACTATCTAGTATACATTGTTGGACGAAAAACTATTTCAGCTAGTCAACTTAAACATTATTTTGAACTACATCCATCATTGGTAAAAAGTATAATCACATATCAGCACAAAAAGATATTAATCAGGTAAATAAGAAACCAAATCCCGAACAGATTATAAATCCTATATGCACCAGGTATTCTTGGACAAAACATTAAATTGTTCAGTACAGTACAGAGAGTACGCATAAGGTTAGAGGATATTGCTTAGAACACACAGTAAGATCCCAAGTTAAGTAGAAACTGGCTCATAAATACCCATGTCGGCCTAAATATCGGAGCGTTTTTAACAGGAACGTAAACACAAAGGAGAAAACGCCAAAATGGGACAGTTTTGCAGTCCAGTAAAAACAATGATGCACAGAGGGTGTTAATGGCTTGTTATTTATTGCACCACGCAAAGCAGCTAGACATAATCATAAAATAATTCAGTTGACTGTTTTATGTACACCTTACCAGATTAACGAACTTTTCACATAACCTTGGTCAGATTTGCAAATGATGTATGGAATGACGAAGCGGTCCGCAGATCACTTACGTACAAGCATATGGCTTGTTAACCTACGACTACACATATTGCTATCACCGAACATGCCAACATATAATCCTGAATTGGTCAGATTTCAATATAATGTATGGTATGACGAAAAGACCCGCGGATGGTATGCGAACAAGCATATGTCTTGTTTACCTGCATTTAGCACAAAACAACCCAAAACGCATCTGTGAGCTTAATGTCACTGATGTATAGCCCTGAACCTCTCGAACAGCTGCGTGACAAAAAAGTAATCCCCTTGTATCACTGGCATAGCTCATGTGGAGACCGTGAATTTGTTCTGTTGTATTGTGCTCGCTTAACAATGGAGCTGTTGATCGGTTGTCATAACGCATTGGTATGCCATAACAGTATACAAATACGCACCGGTGATCAGCTGATGCCAGGGCAACAGTGTTCGTGAAATGTTAAACGACAAAGTTTTGTCAGATTAACGAAGCCTATATTTTTTGGCTTTGAATACTTACTTACGAGGATATATTCACAAAACACCCGCTGTTACACTGATATCGTACTCAGTATCGTACGTTGTTCAGTCTCTTAAGTTGTGCTGTCTCTCACCACAATAGAGTCAAACGTTGTTCTGTCAAGCACTATATAAAATGTCACTCATATGTTGCTCTGACATGCAGGCTATGCGGGGTGCATTTCCATCACGCCCACCTTCAAGTTGCTCTACCATAAAAATATAGATTATGTTGAAGAAATGAGATCTCATTTGCCCCTGAAATTCAGTGTGACTTTTAGATTGAAGTTATGACAGCCAACGTGCTGCACACAGGTGTTCTCAAACAGTGTACCCTCTTAGCCTAGCTATACGCTCTTTGCTTGTAAGACGACTATATGTGTGTGTCACGAAAACCCGGAGCGCGTTGTTTGGGTTGTTGCTCGCCAGATTGACATTGGTAGGTTGATTAAATGACGCGTAGATACTAACGTAGTACTTCACTAAAGTCAACTTGTATACAATGGAAACCTTATGATGTGTGGTTTGGGATATATTGTTGTCCCTGTAACATTGTGTTTGGAAGCCACTTTGTGTGTAGTTCACCTTGGGGTATGTTCCGGTTTATATATAAGCATGCCAATCCATCACTGGCATAAGTACTGTGGAAGCCAGTTCCTCTGCGTATTTTTTAAAATGATGGTCTCGTGCTTGGATCACAATCCCAGCAGTGTTGTAATGTCTCGTTGAACCTGAAAATGATAGTTTTTTGGTTTTAATGACCACAGGTCATGACATAAGCAAATGTACATATTACTCTCAACTCTTCGCTGCAGTCTTTTAGTTTTGTAAGTCGCTCGCCCGATTCAAGTGTCTGTTTCATATCAGCGCTTCTCACGGAGGAATATGGGGATTTACCAGCACAAGACACAATTTTAATTCTGTTTAACTTTTGATCTGTTGTAAATGCTATCCTTTCTCATAGGGAAATGTGAGGTGCTTCGTGACAGACAATCTCTATCCCCAAAGACAGAAAGTGGATTGATAGCATCACTGTTCCACTCAGCAGTAAAAGTCTAATGATTCACTAATTATTCACATTATGTAGCTCCGACCCCTCACCCTTTGCAAATATCTCTTACGTGGTAACCCCGAAAGACCAAACATCAGTCTTCTCATTGTACGCTCGTTTGCTATCCGGAGTCTTCTCCATCGATTCAGGAGCCATTCACTTGATGGGTATCTTCTCCTGAGGCGACAAAAGCAGAATACAGTGTAACTTTACTGACTCTGTGTGATGCTCTTTATAGTAGCAGCGTTATCAGCAGTCATTTTGACACCTTATGTGCAGCATCCTCTGACGACTCCTCTCCTTTCATTGGACCATATCCCGTGACCTTGCCAACCATCCCCACCTTGACCTTTTTTATAAGTACGAGCGGCAAGTCTGCGATGAACGACCTGTTGGGGTAGACATGGTAATAATGAGTGAGCTAATACATTCAAGCGTACATAGCCTCTGATTGCTACAACAGAGTTGTAGCGATTATATGGAGTTGAAAGAAACATATGCTTTACCTACATTATGCATACGAATACGAGTAAAAAGAATTCTATATAGCAGTCACTGTGGGTGTAATGCATGCCTCAAATGTGAGAAAGATATGCCTGCTTTTGGAATTATTCGCCAACCCAAATTGACACCTCTTTGTCTAGTTTTTACGAGACTAATATGGCGGAATATAAGTTAAGGCTACATTTGAAGAAGCACATAGTAATCGAATGTTCTGATTGCTTCATAGGCGTACAAAGGCGAAGGAATCCTGAATGATTGATTCATTTCGTTCAAAATAGAGTATGTAGAAATCGATGCATAATTCATAATGCAATTCATTTTTATCCCATTGTACACTGTATCCTAGCAATGTGTTCATTTTGCAAGTTATGCCTTCCTTCTGCAGCCCTTGTTTGTCTCTACATCGGGCGTCTACCAGCAAATAAGCCCTGTCAATGGGTTGAACCCATGATGCACTACATAAATGTCAGAGAATCGACGTTATACTTTCTTTATTTGTTTTAAGAACTGAACTGCACAAGAGATAACAGGCCGATTTTCTACATCACCCATTAGCATATATACATATCAAACAAATAATGGTTTGTTCTGGTCAAAACTTGTGGAATCAAGGCATTGCCAGATTACATTTACCAAGAAGGAACTGGCGGTGATGTGAGAAAAAGAAATAAATATATTAAGATCTTCTCCAGGTAGATGCAAACGCATTCCGCTGCTAGGTTTATAAAAAAAAATAATGCCAGCATATCTGTACATTCGGATGTATATACTTGTGCTCTCTCAGGTTATTTTCTACTTTTCATGATGTCGAGCAGTTTCCGTGTGCAAATAAAACACTTAAAGGTCAAAATTAACGGTTTTGCGAAAATAAACAAACGCCACCGAAAACGTTTTAAAAAAACGCAATTAAGAAAATCCGACTTGTACAGAATTGGTGAGCATTCGAGTTAAAGAGAAAATCGGCCGCGAACTTTCCGGAATTCGTCGCAACTCGGCTGTTCTCCCGTCATGTGTTGTCACCAAAATTCGAAACACCTTTCCCGACCCCTCTGGTCATTATCGAGGCTTTAGAGAAGTGTTATGACTATGTGTATGTATGTCCATTGACACAGATTTGTTGCACAACAACAAGACTCCCAATGACACGTTTCAAAACAGCCCTGGAGTCACCTCTGCAAGTGAAACAATGACGCAGAAGTTCCACAAGACAGCTCTCATAGACAATGTATTTGCGCTGTGACTTATCTTTTTTGTCACAAGTTAGGTCCAGTTCCCTGCAACACATATATACTCACTTATTGCATTATACTTAATGAAAAGTATCAATACAAATTAAAATTTAATAATTTCTTGGCTATAGTACAAAGTGAATCTACTTTGTATAACAGTTGTGACATATCATTGCATTTACTCACATAGTTTCACTATCAATCATCTCTTCGTCATCACCCTCGGCAGTATCCTTATCACTGTCGAAGTTGTAGTCAGGGTCATTAAACGTGTCGTCCTCATCTTCATCTTGCTCAGACTCAGAGTCGTCAGTAGGAGGTGGTGCATACTGAGTGGCTTTGTTGCATTTGAGCTGGTGTTGGTACAACTGAGCACTGTACAGCCACATCACACGTGTTTTTGGGCCGACAGCAATTGTGTGCCTCTTGAGTAAGTCCTTGGGCCAGTAAACAAAGACCTTTGGGTTTGGAGGACTTTGTCGGCAGTCTAAAATTGTTTACAGAAACCACATGTTGCGTGACATATCTGCTTGGAGTAAATCACTCAATAGACAGTGACTTACAAGTTGTCACCATTATCATCTTTATTAAAGTCTTTTTGTGCAATGACAAGCACTATCTAGCCTTTAGGTGACACAATATATGATTATTTGATTCTTAAAATAAAAACACATACGTACCTCTACGCAGGCCTGGATACCAACTGAACATGGAGTATAAAATCTGGTTCTGGAAGCTTGATTGTGATCTGTAGGACAGGTCCCGACTTCACTTGCAGTTATATTACTTTCATCAAGTCATCGTTAGTCATGTCATGGAGCACCTACAGCAACCAATATAAACAGCTGTTGTAATGTAAAATAGCTCAGATGTAACAATGTGTTCATATCTGGTTGCAATCGATAACCTCGTGCAAACACTCAAATGTTGACCTAGAAATTAGGATCTCGAGTTGACATTTAATACCTTACCTCAATTCGTCTTCGTTTCCTGTAAGCGCCTCTCACTTGTTCCTCAACTCCGACATTATTGGCGTACTCAAATAACGTGGGAACAGCATCATCATTTAGTCGGGCATTTCTTTTCAGTCCTAGTTGCTTTTCATGTACTCCGGATCGACAGAAAAGGAATCACGAGTGAAGTGGTCAGAACATAACACCGTACTTTTCTTGGGCTCCCACGAAGACAGTCGTTTCACTTTGGCTATCCAAACTTGTCGCCTTGCCTTGTCAGATTCTTTTTGTGGAAAGGTGAAAAAGCTCTTACCCGATCCTTCCCCATTCTTACATCCACAGCGCAACAGTACGGCATACTTCTACAAAATATCGCTAAAAGTGACACGGCCTTGACAGCTGCTTGATGTAAAACACGGAATCTAGGTCAACAAACTAGCAGCGCGTTCGGCTATCGGAGTTGCTTAGCCGAAATCGCGTCACAAGTCGAGTGTTTACGGAGTTTGCCGAGCGAAAAGTTGTCCTGCCGGAGCGCCGTAAACCGATATGAAAATGATTAATTTCACTAATTAGATAGGTTTCATTGCGCATTCATAGGCAGAATCTATTGTTTTGGAATACAGACTAACGACTGACAACGGAATATTTTTGTTTGTTTTTGACCTTTAATACAAGAAATTGTATCGGATTGCGATTTGTGATGTTCTTATACATAATAGATCGGATGATAGAACTTCCGCATAAGCAGACTTTATTGACGAGTCGTTGTCAATGATTTGTGTCAGGCACTGGCGATCAACAAGCTTCAATATCAAGTGTCTTGATCGTAAGCCACAATTAGTTCACTAGTTCGACTAGGCGTAGCATGAGTGATGGAAAAAGCAATAGCATAAATGCCAGCTTTACAAAGAAAGATGTTGCCTTGCACATTTAGCACTCCTATACTGCCTCAAACTTTGACAAAGCGTAGATCCCAACAATATGAGATCCCATGCGACCCTTTACTCGATCAGTTATGCTCACGTTTGGCGGGTCTCCATGTTAATGAAAAGATAATCCATGGCCTAATACATTCCATATCATAGCCATGTAATGCGTTGAGCACTGAATGTTCATATCAATCGCTACCCTTTCGTAAACACTGTGGATTTAGCTGTATGATTGTACAGTTATGTAGCTGAGAAGATTAATGATTTGTGAATGACGAATGGCTCGTAAAGTCTAGGCAAAAGCTCTGTCAATAGTGCAATGTGATCAAAGTTAACAATACTTAAGATATATAGAGCCTTGTATAGGACCATACAACAGGAACATGCTATCAACACCTGTCTGCGGTACTTGTCGAGTTGATAAATTGTTTGGAAGCAATAATTATATCATCATTCCACATTATTAAGCTGAGATAAGCATCATGAAAATACATCATATGCTTACAAGCATTTGTCCTTCATGACATACTCGGGTTTTTCAATTGAACGGAAAGATTAGGATCCTGACAATGTTTGTTACGCCAGTTGTGAGTCGTTTGTTTGTCCATACAGCACATATGGTATAAATAGTACAAGGTTTCTTTGGGTAGCTGTTCAGTGAGTATCACGGCCCTGAATCCTACTGCTGATAATTTAAATGCCAAGCAGACGGAACCGATTAATACAAACACGTGTTACGGTGAAGTACATTAGGCAAAAGTACAAAAGTGGCAACTCGCTGAGTGTTTCAGTCTTGTAATGCGTGTTTATACAACAGACAGTGTGCACTGAACCATTGAGTGTTTTTATAAATATACTGTTCAAATCATTGTGCTAGACCTGTCAGTGCTGGCAAGTTCGAGGGCAACATATAGATGGATAAAATTACTTTTCTTAGGGCAGTATGATAATTACATATCTATGAGTATGATAAACGTAGTAGGAAATATGTATCTCAAAGAACAATTTCGAAGAAAGTGCCTCTGTCGATTACGAATAGGGTATACATAGCTTTAAAATGTACAGCATGATAACTAGCATACAAAAACGATATGTCAAAGACATTTAATGACATATTTATGACAAATTTACTTGATTGACAACTTAATTCTACTCCTCTATATATAGATACCAAACGACAAATAGTATACAACTGGCATGTGTTTCCCAAAGGTGGATGAAACATTGGCAGTAATTATTTACAATGTAGTGCGGTTCTGTACAACTATATAAGATAAGCATTTGTTGCCCCCAAGGAATGAAGATTTGTTGGAGAACAATGCAAATGAAAATGATGCTACTGGCGGAAACAAACGTTAAGGCTATGACAAGTTTGTCTTTGCTTGTCCACAGTTGACTGAGTGTAAGGATGATTTATAATGTTGAAGGCCATTTGTTGGTTGAGAGCACCATCGAGCAAAGCTGCAATCACATGTTAGTTATGCACTACATTGTTTAAAAAAGACGACTTTGATACATGGAAGTAATCCTGATATGCCTGAAGTAGCATGGGGACACGGGAGTATATAGTTCGTTTACATACGATCAACATACCTCCATGGCATCTGATAGTGATGACCCGCTGTAGCTTATGGCAGCACTTAACGAGCGCACTGAGTGACCTTAGTTTATCTTTTCAAAGTACGGACCAGTTAGCGAGCTATTATTTCAGGGGGAACAATCGCGAGGTCTCTGTATTCAACGAACCAGAAATGCGCCCGTCCTAACGCAGCCGTTGTTTACTCTGGCTTCAAATTATAAAAAGTAAATGTTTAGATTTATCAAATGATGAAGATGAAACAAATTATCTCAATGGAGATAATCCGCGATCTCGACAAGGTTGTCATTCTGCAAAAGCAGAAGAGATGATCGATCTGATTCGTCGGGTAAACAGGTAAATTAACAAAGAATATAGGTAATATCAAGGCATCTGCGATTGGTTTTTTACAACATTTGTTAGAGCCATCAGGTTTCAATTGTACGATGGCAATAAACACACAGTAAATTGTTTTCCTTGCACATGTCACCAGTATATAAGTGGATAAACACGTGGACTGTTAGATAGGCTTTTTCTTCTTCTCCTACATACCCTTCACACTGGAACACAGCTTCACGTCCTTGATCCCCTTCCCAGTGATGAGTAAAGTAAAGAATGGCTAGCCTTTGTTGTAAAGTGTTCTACTCACATAATCTATACCAAATAGGCGTCAGGTTGAATCTCCATCAGTTTATCTTGAAAAATGGCGCATGTCTCGCTTCACAGTAATATGTTTTGCCCAACAAACTACAACGCCGTGATTTGCAGTCCAATTGTACTGCCTGGCATCTCAAGGCCCCCAGTCAACGTTAGCCATTCTTGCTACTTTCGCACTAGAGGAGCGGAATTGAAAACGAACCCTGTTATCTTAGCAAGAGCCTTCCCAGATATTTTGCAAACGTCTTTGATATTGTCGTGTAATATCTAGCACGGCCATCAATTATGTCCTCTTTACAATTTGTTAGGTTGAACTTAGGACCTCTTACAAGCTTTGAGAATTGTATTTCTAAATAAAAAAACGATATTTAAACGCACAAATTATTATCGAAATAACTGTTTATAATTGACCAAGAAGTACGTACTTGTCTTTATACAAAAGACAAACAATAACAGTTCACACATTGCTGCTTGTTACATAAAGCAAGTGAGATTTAGTAAAAAAAACATTCGAAAAACTACTGGGTCATGTATCGCTGATTGTAGAGAAACCATTTGGAATTTGTCTCTAGAAATAGCGTTGTGTTCTCACGCCATTAGCATGTGCAAACTGTACACATATTCGACACTGAACACACAATTACAACACTAGCAAACAGCTTATAGCTGCGCTAAGAAGGTTCACTCTAATATAGTGAATCACGTGGTAGGCGTTTCAAGGGTATCTAGTACGCAACTGCCAATTATCGAAAGCACATCGTACTTATGTTGAAGTGATGGGGTGGTTTAAGGACAGACGTTATGACAAACCATGCGCTGGCACACTGTTGGTGGTTTCAAGTATTTTGTCGGGAGTACAAGCTCTTTTGGTAATACTCTCGTGATGATTCTAATTATATAATCATTTAGGATGTGTATTGGGATAAAGTGCCGCGTATGTTGATTGAGTATATTGCCGAGCTGTGACACATGGATGCAAACGCCATTTATTGTCTTTCTAAATGACTGTGGTATGATTTGTCAACATTATAAATAGCAAATGACTCATGTTAATGATGCTAACAACAGAAATAACGATTGTGTAGAATGATGCACATCCCATAGCATTGCTTTTGCACCTTGTATTTGCTGTGATACCAGAGAGTAAGACTGGGGCAGTATATTTTATTGTGAATTATCTGGCTGAGCTTGCCATTTGTAAAATCAACCGATACTTTTTGTACAATTGAGACCATTTTAGGGACATGATATTGACTGGTGTTAATACCATAATCACCAACTACGAGGTCGTTTCGGCTTGAGCTCAAGCAGGACGTTGGATAAGCTACACAAATTATATGGTTATTATAACGTTCTCAAGAAAGCAAAGAATTTGCTAATTTCTGCTGATAAACGTGCTCAATCAAAAATGTCTTTGCCTGTCAATACATAATCGAACAATGACTTGAAATTTGTATTACTCGTTCAAGCAGTCCATAATGTTCAAGCCAATACGACACAGCATACATTCAGTCTTGTACTGATATAAGCAATCTAGCATATATGGTTAGCTTGATACACGCATTCAATAGCTTCAGGGGTATTGCAAGTTGCCTAGCTTTTTATTGTTAGCTGACAGCTGGGTTATAATCCTTCCAAGGTAAATATATGATACGATTCAAGTAGCGATGCAAGGCAATGTTGGCAGCGCTGAGTAACTGACGCTCATAACAATTAAATGAACATTATTCTTCTCACTCCGTCTCTCACTAAGGTTGATCAAAGCATATAATGAACGGTGGTAGATGAACATGTAATCAGACCAAGCTTAAATATATGACACCTTACCCCAGAGGGTAAGCATGTATTATATAAATAACTGGATTCGTTTACCGTCATTGCACTTGCTCAACAGCTAAAGTCTGTTTAGCGTGATCATCTAACATATGAACTAATACATGGAAACTGTCGAATACCGTAGGTTATAGTCATCTCATATGTTAACAAGCAATGAAATCGATACACGTAAAATATCATGTGATATATATTGGCCCCGTCCTGCTTTAGACTTCAGTTCTATTGCTGTTTTTGAAAGTGCTGGTAAACATTGGCAATTTATCAGCATTGCATTTTCTTAGGTACCTGACACTAACTCGACCGACCATGGTTGCGGGAAACTACTGACGAAATCACACACACACCAGATACGTCATGCTACCGTGTGACAAAGTGCTACACAATATAACCTTTTTATATTTGGAAACATATATTTATCACAATTCTTGTTCTTGGCTACAACTATAACATCCTCAGGCTGAAGCCATTTGAAGAGACACATAGCAATATATTTTGACATTGCATATGAAGCATTGACTGCCTTTGGCACATAATAACAACATAATTATATCGAACCTTGACTGTGTTGTTGTTTGTTTTAGGTCACGTACATATTCTTTATCAGTTTTCAAATGACTATATGGCTCGGTTACAGAAAACCCATATCCTAACTCGTGCAAATATTCCACATGTAGCATAAATTTCCTTTTGAGAAGCAAAGCTTGCCTTGGTGCATTCTGAGTAATAGATCCATCAGCCGCAATTCATCGTGGAAGTCATCGTCCCGTTTTGTCACTTCAAGATGTTGTTGCATTTAGTCATCATTGGGCGCATACGCATCTATTTATCACTAGAATGACCGGATGATGGGAGCTGATGTAAGCAATAAATGCCAAATGGATGCATTTTTGGGCGTTTCAGTCCATGGATAACAGAACGATGTTTGATTTGGGGAGTCCGGAGCACGCATCCTTAGCCTGCATAACCCGTCACATGCCAAAGGATGTCTTTTAGAATGCTTTAACCTTGCAATGATGAAAACGATCAGCTTATCATCTGTTTGTTGTGGCAAATCCATACTTTGGTTCAATTGCACACAAATGTCATTGGTTCACCGACCATACATAAAGGTGTTATCTCGAAAATCTTGCTCAAATGATGAAGTTTGTGAATTCGGAGAACAAATACACTAGATTAATGAAGTATGAATTCCTCTGGGTCATTTTTGATCAACCAGTATCGTCCATCTTATCGTTAAATTCATGAGCGTTCGCAGCAATGCCATAGCAAGCCTCATGGAAACGATCCATCGCTGCGGTACCTCTGGATCATATAATCAGGAAATACCGTGTTGCTATACTCAAGTCTTGAAATTTGGACTTGGTTGAGAAAATCGAAGCCCGCATTGTCAAACAAAAAGCGACTTTTGTGGTTAAATAACAGCAACCGATTTAGGTCAGACTTGTGAAGATATACGAGAACTCGATAGACTGTTAAGCCCAGGCAGATGGGCCTCATTTGAAGTAACCAGCAAGAATTGGAATACCATGGTTATTATTAGCAGAAAACATTGCAATATGCAGATTTTGTCACTTAGTCAAGCCATATTTACAAACACTCTGGCCCGTCAGCTTCGTAACATGTTCAATTGCTTGGGCTGCAGCAACATATTATATGCTACTACGTGGTGATAACGTATTGTCGTGTAAAAATGCCTGGTTAATATAAGCTGTTGTTTGTACGTAATGATTGCATGAGGTTCTGTCTCACTCTCTGAGAATAATATGGACACCAATGTAGGGCCTTTCCTAGGAATATAAACACAGCAGAAAACGCAATTAGGAGCTTTTGTTGTGGGGCAGTCCAAACACACAGTGATGTACATAGAGTTATTGAGGCAATGTAACTAGTCAAGATAACCAGGTTCAGATCTGAAAATGATCAATGAATCTTGGACGAGACCCATAGATCATTCACTGATAATATCTATCTTATCTTGATTATTCTGAAGTACACTCTCTGGTACCCAGTGGTAGCTTTTTGTATAGGATTTGCTCTCGTCCTTTGTTCCGAAATGGTAGCGCACTGTGTTTTATTTTACAGTAGAGCAGTGAAACAAAGTGTAGAGGGAGGCCCAAAGGTAATTTACTTAATCATGATTACTTATGATTCGACCAAATTCAACCTGAGCTCCACAGCATGCATCTTTTGGCAGCTAGAACATTCGAGAATGGTATTCATTTCTATTCTGCCTTCACTGTTTACACGCAACGTCCTTCCCACTTCAGCATCGACAGAGCAACATCCGCATTCTACTTTCCTTAAACAACAACAACACCGTAGAATGCATAAGGTCGGGGAGAAATTACATCTACGCCGTAGAACTATCAGGTCTGGGGGTAATTACATCAACGCCGTAGAACGCACCAGGGCGGGGAGTATTTACAACAATGCCATGGAACACATCAGGTCTGGGAGTATTTATAACAACACCATATAAAGCATCAGGTTGGGGAGTAGTTGCAAGAATGCTTGATTAAACATCACTGCTACCTATAAAAACGCGGTTCATATTCATATCTACCTTCGTTGATTAATCCAGTTTTGACTGCTTCACACAACATTGGGTTCAAAACACCAGTAAAGCACATCAATTCATGAATTGATTTTCTCTGCATTGAAACAAGACGGTCGTTGAACGGAATAAACAAAGCCAGAATTGCGGAAGGTAGGGCCTGATGTCCTTGAGCCAAACTTCGAATGCGACACGAATAAACACTAGGTTTTTATAGAATTGTCGAACTGCCTTAATGCTGCTAGTGTGGTGTGACTTTGGCTGCTTGGCAAGGACATCCGATTAACAGAACCGTCCTACATCATAACATAAATCAGACTGAATATAACCATGCTAACTCCATAGTATAAGTATTCATCGACTTAAAGATACTAGTGCTTACCCTTTGATGTTCCTTGGTTGGGTCCGTATTTAATTGGAGTAGGCCTCTGGAGTGAAGTGAAGCGAGTCGTCGAGGGAATACTTCCCGGGCCCTGTCCATTATTCCATCGCATGCTTCACTTCCTCCTGCAGCTTCTCCTATTAGTGTCTCATGACAACCAAATATTCTCAGAATAATTGACGTAAGATGTTGATGAAAACTCAGATAAATGAGGTAGAGCCGGGTTAGGGTATATGAAATAAAATGCTGTCCGTTTGTTGTTTGTACAGCTTATCCAGCATACATCGATTGGCGATAAACTATTTCCGCTAGTTAACCGGAATATTATGCTGATTTACTTACATTATTGATAAATATTGAGGGCACATTTAGGGGGGAAAATATCATTGATATAAATACGAAACCGAAAAGATTATCTAAATGCACAAGCAGGTATTTATCAATTTCTTCCACAAAGTTTTATAGTTGTCAGTGCAGTACCATCAGTACACATATATATATATATATATATACATCATGATGTTTAGAACACACAGTAAGATCCCATGTTAAGTTGCAATTAAACACTCATGTCTGCCTCTATATTGGGGCGTCTATAGAAGGAACGTAAACACGCAGGAGAAAACGCCGACCTGGGTCAATTTTATGGGCCGGAAATAAACACAATGATGCACATGTAGTGTTTAAGTTAATGGCTTGTTATTTATTGCACCGTGCAAAGCAGCTGCAGTCAATCAAAAGACATTCTATTTGACTGTTTTATGTACACCAAACCAGGTTAACGGCGAAATGATGTATGGAATAACGAAAACGCCTTCGGATCAGTTACGGACAAGCATTTGCCCTGCTCACCTACAACAACAACATTCTGCTATCACTTAACATGTCAACATGTAATCCTTATTTAGTCAGATCCTAACTTTCTAACCGCATCCCTCACCTCTACATGAATGGCATTCATATCACTTGTCTCTGCTTGTGATATGAGTGGTTACTTTTATCAGACCTATACTACTCTACTAACGTAGACAGTAACCTCTAGATTTGAATCAATGACAATGCGAGAGATAAGTCAATTAAATAGAGTCCTAACTGTAAACACAAACCATTCTTGTACATTATATGCTTCTAACTGGTGACATTGCAGTGTACAAGTAATTTTTTTAATGAAATATCGGTCATATGTGTGTTTCAGACTATTACTATTAACACATGCAGGAGGATATCTATGGCGATTGTCAACTGGTGATGTTCCATATCAGAGTGCTTAATTATTTGTTGTTATGATGCGTACGTTTATAAGTGATTCTCTTGCGCCTCTAGCATCCCTGTTTAGTCCAGATACTATGTTGATTATTATTTTGGCAATTTTTCTTACATATGTTGTTTACTCCAGGGCGTTAACATTACCCATCCAAGACATGGCCAACTAATGTATCTTGCGCTGAACGTAAATGTCTACTTCAGTCCATGCTATGGGTTATGTCCCCCTGTCAAATTGAATACAGGTTTCAACCATGCTCTATTTCGTAAATGATGAACGACTCACCAGGTGTCAGATATATAGACGGTCTGACAATATCATAATAAGATTGAATACAACAGCCACTTACATTACCTATTATTACCAGATTGATATTCCACTGTCTTGTGTCATGCTGTTCATCGAGTTGTCTGGAAGCCATTATTACCACCATGACACCCTCTTGTTTAGGTTAGTACATGCTGTATAATCCTTACCCATCGACGTCTAGTTTTCGCCCTTTTTCACAAGAAAGTTGTTCACGGGTTGCACACAAGGGAAGGATTTGTAATGACGTCAATTTCGAAAACGATGGTCTTGTTGATATCTACCTACATCATTGTGCTTGATCACTCGCTTAAATAGCGCTATCTATCTGTACATTATTGGAAGTATTCGTAATTAATCTAAACAAAATCCTGAGCCCTTCGAAATCCTGCATTGCGTATTGGGTTAGATCGTCCCAGCGATTGTTGGAGATCGTAATGAACGATTAACTGTTATTCTATATACCAGGCCCTGCTTAAGAATTTCTACAGTAAAGCGGAACCTTTGCCATGATATTTTCTTCACATTCCATATACCAACCGATGCGCCTCCAGGAAAACGCCCAACAAAAGTAAATATAACAGAAGTGGATAAATCCATCATCGTGCCTCTTCCTTCGCCGCTCCGGGCGCATTGGTATCGTAATTGGAAAACGATATCCAGATTTGTCTTGAATGTAAACAGTTGTATAGACTGGATGGTTCGAATAAATAGCTCGTCTTAAAGTTCGGCTGCGTATCACGAAATGTTAGAGACACATTCAGCGATGCAAATAATGTCGCAACGACAATGAAATACAACTGGAAGACCACATTGCCCTAAAATTTCTTGACCTTGACTTCGATGAAGTACCAGCGTATTATTATGGAGCCATGATTCGGTTACAAATGATCCAGTTGTGCTATGGATGTGGTGAGTATGAAACGTCTGCACTATTTTCAAACTGCATTTCTCATCTAAGTGTGATAATATCAGACGCCCATATATGCTGTTCTGTGAAAGCTGCAATCAAAAATATATCTGGTCTATACATTCACTTAATCTATTGCACGAATAACGCCTATAGTAATTGTATGTTTTAGTTGTATTGATACTGAACATTATATTCTTTCATACTATGATCTATATTTAGTAGATATTCGTAGTTGGATAAATGTTGTAAGTTCTGTTGGGCCACGGCAGATTCTGGTCAGCATTTCTTATCGACACAAGTGAAGCATCAACTATTGTCCATGAAAACGAGTCTTAAGCGGGCTACTTTTCCAATACTCGTTTTCAGAATGTACTGATGAATAAATTATCGCTTCGAACAATGCATTGTCGCTAGTAAAGTAAAAAAATAATATATTGGGACGAAATGTGAATACAGTTAACAAACGAAGAGAGGGTATGCACGATATGTAGTCCATCAAAATAAAGCACTAATGCACAATTGATCAAATATAAACTATTTATCGCATCACATGCAGGGCTTCACAAATGCACGAAGAACAATGGATTGTTTTGTGTACACCTGACGTGGTTAAGTTCCTACCGGCTAACACAATTGTTAATATGCTGTTAGAAATGAGTAACAGAGGATCATTATACTGATAACCATATGGATTGCTCACCTACAGTTATATCCTCACCCACAACACATTTAAGCTCTCATTGATTATTCAAGTGCTAAAACAATCAAACCGATTGAATCAAAAGCAAAAGCTGGGATAGGTACAGCCGAGAAAAGGGAAAAAACGGCTCCAAACTGAGCGATTTCATCTTGTTATTTATGTACAAAGAATAATCTGTACACACTATTTGATGTCATGTATGCATCCGACTCTATGTATACTTTACAATCACAGATCAAACTGGAAGTTGCACATCAAATGTTCGTTTTCACCCAGCGCTCGAATCCTGCTAAAGCTACCACTTTTCCCGATGGAGATTATCCGTGTGAGGGAATGTTTTTGCGCACCGATAAAAAGTTGCGGGAAATAGTAACCGCATCCAGCGTAAAAAAAACCCTGTAAATTAAAGGTCTCTGTTGACGTGTTAACGACCTTTTGTTAATGTCATAATGCTTCACTTGTACGACATTATAGTATGTCATGTGATTCTCAATTGTAAATCAGCGTTATTACACAGAAGAGGCGATTAATACTAAAAATGTGTGTATTATGCGGACTAAAAGGAATTTTCACAATTTTCTAAATTAAGGTCCTTTATTTCCACAATGTAACGCAGCTAATTGAAACGTAAAAGATACTCAAAACTGGGTGAGGCAAAAGAGCGATCGATGAGAGGACAAGATATCTGGATAAATCGGGAGTTTCTACAGTCATCAGTGTAGTCACAGCATTCACAATAGCACAGGAAACATATTAAGTACCACGCTCATTGATTCTACGGGCTATGATTTGTTGGTTCCAAAAAATGCAACGGCAGTCAGGACATTGGTAGTTGTGACAGCGATCATTTCAGGTTGATTATATGAAAAACTGAAATTGGCAATAACAACAGAATGCACGAAATGATTCGCATACAAGCTATGGCCCGAAGTAACTGTAGTCCTTCAGAAATAAAACAAACTGTTTGATACACAGTAGGGCTGAATACCGCCAGTAGCTTCGGTAGGAAATCATTCTTTAGTTGCAATTAAAATGCCAATCACCATTTGTTAGCTTTTTGTACAAAACGCGTGGTCGATCTGGTATTACGTGTCATGACTCACGCCATTGTTTACACCGCACTAAACATCGCACTGGGAAGCAAATGCCCTTTATAATTTACATCACAAAATTGGTGAAAACGGTCTCTTTAAATGATGGCTTACAGGACGCACTGGTGTATCTAACGTTTTAAAAACGGAGAAAGTTTATCGTTTAGTCGGCTTGTTATCCTCATTAACAAGACATTTCCATGCACACTTGCCTGATTAATATATCTGATGCTGTCGTCCCTTATCACAGTCAAATGTTTATTTTTTTTTTCACGCAAAAACCCGGCAATGGATCCAGCATTGAGAAGGATGTGCTTTAATAAATGCATTTTGGAACATTACTTAAAGGTACTGTTTTGAAGTGTTAAAAACAATAAACACATGAAAACTAAATACTGTTCTATTTTGACCATGAATGTTATGTACAAACGATATATGGAGTCCATAACCAATCAATAAACCGATAGATATTAATATTGCTTGTTGTGCCTTGAATGGCGGGTCAGTAAAGGTCGTACTCATAAGTTTACAGCATAACGTTTACAACAGAAAAAGATCCAATATCTGAAAGAAACTGGTTTCATAACACTTAATCGACCCCTTTTTCGAAGCGTCTTCACTAAGAACGTAAAAAAAAAGGAGAAAACGCCGAAATGGTGCAGTTTTACGGGGCCAGAAAAACTTATTGTTAATAGCTTGTTATTTCGTGCACCACAAACAACAGCTGGACCCAATTATAGGAAGATCCGGTTCACTGTTTTGTGTACACCTAACCAGGTTAACAGAGTTTGCAGATAACCATGGTCAGATTTGCAAATGATTTATGGAATGACGAAGGTTCCCGTGTATCATTTACTTGCAAGAATATGGCTTGTTCATCTGCAACTGAGACCTACTGCTATCACCGACAAGCCAGCTTATAATTAATGGATACTGATAGGCTATTTCTGTGTCTCAGAATCAACATTTGTGACAATGAGAAGAAATGGTTTCATTCACAACCAGTATTTTGAATATGCAATAGATACATTATATATTTACCACAAGAAGCTAATGCAGTCTTCCTCTTGAAAAAGTCTTTCATTTTAAACCTCTACCTCGCCCTTTACCTTTGCAATAATCCTGGTTATAACTCTATCACCACGCTGAGCTCTACCACAAATACGCAGTTATACAGTGTTTCTGTCTACATTGCATAGCATACTTGTGCTATACTTGATTAATTGCAAATACTCAAGTTTGTTCTTGTCAACAATCTAGATATTCATTAAGCACTTCCTACATAGTGATATCGTACTGATAATCTATGTTGCTCCCTTTTGTCAGATTCAGGATATTTACACTCTGTCTTACGTCAGCTGCCAAATATTGGTACCGTTGCAAAGCTGTAAACTTCTCGAAAATTTTGCGTGACAAAAAAACGATCTCTTTTTATCATTGGCATAGCACAAATGGATAATAATTGGTTTTGTCGATTTGAGCTCGCCTACCAATGGAGCTACTTTTAGACTGCCATGACTTACTTGTATGCCATATCTGCATACAATCACGCACCATTGATAAGCTCATGCCCCAGCAACAATGTTCGAATGTATTGTTCTGTCTTTAACTGCTTACTTATGAGGATATATTCACAAGGTGTACTCTTGGATTTGGAGTTTGTGCTCAGCATGGTTCTTTGATCAGTCTCAAACTTCAAAAGTGTCACACAAATGGACAGTCACAAGCGCTGCACAAAATTTTCATTCGTGCATTGAGCTGCCCATGCTATGTGGGGAGCATTTCCAGCACGTCCATCTACAGGTTGCGCCCCTGATGTTCTATGCGTCTTTTAGATGGGCGTTATGACAAACAACTTTCTGCACACAGGTGTTCATATACCATGGACGCTATCTTTGCGTACCTATAAAGTCTTTGCTTATAAGACGACTTCAATGGTCTATCATAGAACACACGCAGTGAGTTTTTTTGTGCTGTTTCTCGGCAAAGTGATATTGGTAAGTAGATTCAGGAAAGCGTAGATATCACCAGAACATTATACGCAAGGCAAGTTGTACATAATGAAAACCTTATGATGAATGGTTGGTATATTGTTGTCCCTATAACATTGTTTTTGGAAGCCTTTATGAGTACAACACACTTCAGCGTTTGTTTCGGTCCATATATAAACATAGAGATCTGTCACTGTCATAACTACAGTTGCACATCCTCATCTATATCCAGGTCGTTTGCTGTTGTATCAGTTATAAAATATTTGCTGCCACCAAGTAGTCTTGAATTCCGAATATAAAAAGAGCTGACATCTACCAATAAATATAAATCAGCGGGAGCGCTTCATCATCTTCAGTCTAGTCCCCACAAGCAGTATCGTTTACCATCAAATGCCTGGGCGGAAATGTTGCATGTATTGTCCATGTGTGGGAATTGTCTTCATTTAGGTCACTTGGCCTGGCATGCGTATATGCGTACTTGGGGCTCAGTCATTGACTTGATTGACAAACTTACACTACTCAATTGACTGGTGTCAAAAGCATTTATTTGGCTCATCAATTAGCATTTAGAAATATATTGTACACGACTGAAAACTATTAGCTTACATTACATTCGAATGTCATCTTTAGATGGTTGCATACACTGGTCATATGAAATCAATGTGCGTTATCATTGAAGCAGATTGTGTGAATATCATTTTTCTTATACAAATTTTAAAATGCTGTTTTACATTTGCAGTGAATGAAATTAACAATTCCGCTGATCAGGCTGCAATTAAACTGCTGCATCATTTGACGTCAATGTTGAATATAATTGTTTCATCGTACATATATCGATAAGATAAACATAGTAATAAATGAAATGCAGTCAGCTTACACAACAGTAATTATAACCACGTGTTCTCCGTCTCTTGCAATTTAATAGACAAGACGATCATAGTAGTGAGATTGTCCTCCTTGTCCATGAAGCAATCCATCAAGCGTCGCAACAATGTCGTTAAATGATGGTCTCTTGTCTGGATCCCAGTCCCAGCAGTGTTGAAGCGTCTCGTTAAAGCTGAAAATGATGGAACGTTTTCTATTAAAGACTCTTAAGGTCATGACATAAGCAAATGTCGATACTGCCTCAAACTTACAAATCCTCGCTGCAGTCTTTTGGTTTTTCGAGTCGCTCGCCCGATTCAAGTGTTTTTTTCATATCAGCACTTCTCACGAAGGAATACGGAGATTTACCTGCACAAGACAATTTTAATGCTGTTTAATCCATTTTATCTTTTGTAAATACTCTCCTTTCTCAAAGTGAAATGTAATGTGCTTCATGAGAGCCAATCTCATCCCCAAAGACAGAATGTGGATTGATAGCATTGCTGTTCCACTCTGCTGTAGAAGTCTAATGATTCAATAATAACTCCCATTATGTAGCTCCGACCCCTCACCCTTTGCAAATATCTCCCACGTGGTAACCCCAAAAGACCAAACATCAGTCTTTTCATTGTACACTCGTTTTCCATCCGGGGTCTTCTCAATCGATTCAGGAGCCATCCACTTGATGCGAATTTTCTCCTGAGGCGACAAAAGCAGAAGACAGTGTAACTTTACTGACTATATATGCTCTTTATAATGGCAGTGTTATCAGTAGACATTTTGTCACCTTGGGTACAGCGTTCTTTGAGGACTCCTCTCCTTTCATCGGACCAAATCCCATGACCTTTGCAATCATTCCAACCTTGACCTTCTTCAGGAGTACATTTTGAGCGGCGAGTCTGCGATGAACGACCTGTTGTCGGATACATTTATACAATATGGTGCAAAATATTCATAAAAGGACAGCACAGAATCATGTTTTGCTACCAAGAAAATGTAATATTGCCCTACATTGGTTCCACAACAAGTACTAATGTGCTTTACTAATTGCTGTCCTATCATCTACATCAAAGCTTTTCACAGTCAAACAGTTGCAGCCAGCATAGCAATGGATGCATTTAATTATTATGCATTAGTTTTACCAATGTATTTGTTTCAATGGTGAGGTAATTTCTCAGTACTACTATTATTAATCCCATTATCGGCCTGAGCTCGGTGCCGACACAATACTTACTCCTGTCATATGCAAATGAGCCATTCCTTTTGCAATGTGACTGGTGAAGTTGATCATGTGATTCTCGATCTCGTCGTTCATTGTCTGAGTGCTGATTTCTTTCAACCAATCTTTGAGGTTCGTCTCACAAATCTCCATTAAAATAATTGGTACTACATCAAAGTAAATGAGACAAATCAATATTTGTATTTTACGAATCCCCACTCGTTTATACATTGATATTTATATCCAAACATAAGCTGAATAAATCAGTGATATGTGCTCGGTAAATTACCGTCACAAAATGTAATTGGGGTGATGTACCTTCCTTGACAGTCCCGATAAGGTTGACAATGAACTCGTTTTGTGCAATGCCAGTAACAAGGAAGTTCATCTTGGCTTGAAGCAACAGTCGGTCTGCTTCACTTGCTCCACCTAGAATGACAAACAACACGCTTGTGATATCGGAACTCACCCTCGCGAACTTGCAGAGAATATCATCTCGTTGTCACATTCACTTACTGCGCAACAGTTTAGCAGCGAGAATTTGCACATTTCCTTTTCTTCCAACTGTGGCTTTGCGTATGACAGCAAATCTTCCATTGACAATCACATCTCCTAACTCCACTTCGTCTTTGGAGAGGTTCCACTGTTCAGCCAGATCAACTTGTGTTTCATAAATATGAATATCTTCATATTCACCTGCGGAGTCATTGCTGACCAATCCGCCGGACACACAGCCCACGTTGAACGCCTGGAAGCACAGGCAGAAGAGTGCATATAACATGCACGTAACAGAATAAAGATACTAAATCAATATGTTATATACTGAAGTGTTTTTGGTCAACAATCCCAACGCCCCATTACCTTGCTGGCTCCATTTAGGGATTCATAGTGATTTGTTGCTGCTTGATGACCTAATGGAATCTCAGTATCATGCGCTGGTGGTGCTGATGACATCGTCAATCGCTTACGGACAGTTCTCATCGCGTCGTGTACTCGTGTGGGGACAGCAGGTTTATGCTGGCGCATCCTTACCGCTACGACGACGCCAATGACAACGACGAGGATGAACAGGATACAAGCTGAGAAAAACGAGAGAAATGTGAGGCATCACAGCATAACGTGGGCTCATAGATAAAAGATGTATCGAATTAATGTCTTACCTGCTGTGTTTTCAACCACATGCAACTTCAAATATTCAATGGTGTAGAGTATTTGTTAATTATTAGCCCATGTTAACACATTACATTAACATAGGTAACCTTATGAGGAGCAATTCCTTATTTAAATGCAACTGCCGATGTTACCTGCTACCACGCCCCCTATCACACCTGCGGCAAGTCCGGAACCTCGCATCGTCGCCAAACCTGAAAACAGAAACTGTGACTAAATATGCGGTTAAGAGAAGTTGCAACCAGAAAAGCCTTTGATGTTGACTTACAATAACGATCCGAGGGCATACAGTGACCGGAATTGAACAGCAGCTGTTCCGGCTGACTCGCTATTCCATCCGAGTACTCCACAACAACCGTCACTGTATATTCATTCTGGGGAAATAGATCTTCAATTATGTATGACGTCTGATCTGGGGCAAGCAGGATTTCTCGTTGGATGGAATTCACGGTGAAGTAGATCAGGATGTTGATTGGGGTAAAGCAGCTTGCGAGTTGATACCACGTGATGCGAACGGTGTTACCATGAACATTCGCCGCAGTCAATTTTCGTGGACCAGGGTCTGTAACAACAGCAAAATCTTTTTCTTTCAATTTGGTAAAATCGTACATTAGCATTCGTAGGGAAAATTGTGGAATCTCCTTTCTTTCGCTTTGGGATTGTGAGCCTTTTATCTTACGTTCATTCACGCCGTTAACATCGTCGACCACACCTATCTGAAACAAGTAATACAGGCAATAGAATTTCAGCACACACAGTATATCCTTGTACACAATGCCGTCCAGACAAACTCCTCATAACACTCCTCAAACTCACGTCTGCGGTATCTGACATTTGCAGCCCGGCTCTGTTGTAGACCGTGTACATGACGTGGAACGTGGATCCTTGGTGATGCTTAACCAGGCAATGATCCATGAAGATTTGTTGAACTTTAGCAAAGCATTCTCCACCTACATCCGCGCATACACAGTCGCCGTCCAAATGGCATTGATCTTCACTCTTGCAAATAAATCAGAATCAACAGATTATACGAATATAAAAACTTTAAATTTTTTTAAAAAACTACATGCTATTTTATATGCAGAATGCTATATCACAATGCGGATATTATAGGTACCAATCTTTCGTCAATACATAGGAGCCACGCTACTGAATTCCATAATGTAGGTGCATACTGAATTTATGATTACCTTTGCCACAGGTGTAACTCTGACTGTGCCGCTCTGTATAACCAGGTAGGTAGCAGGTGAAATAAAGGCTGTGACGTTGAATACTACTTCACTTAGTCCGCTGTGACGGTCGTGTGACGTAATGTTTACGCTGCGCAAAGCAAGAAATGTCGTCAATTGTGTCTATGTGATAACACTAATATTGTGCTTTCTGTTGAGGATGCGCCAGGCCTTCACTCATTTGCCCCCGTACTTTGTACAGCTAACGAACTGTATTGTCAATAATTTTAGCAACGAATAAAATCAAAGGATCTTACCCAGATGCATACGGCATGGTAATGTCTGGCGAGTTGATATTTTTTTCAAATATCCAAACTTCAATAGCAGGTGGGGTTGAATCCACGCCAACAATCAGCCTGTCATAAAGAGAGTCACCCACAAAATCAGTGGCCCGTACCCACACCACAATGCTGTCTCCGTCAGCACGGGCGACGACAAGAGAGCTGTTCTCGGTTAAACCGGGCACATTTTCCCACACCTGTGGTTCATCTGGTACGTCAGAACTCGTAGTTTCAGGCTGGCTATGTCAAAACGAACGATTCCTCGTACATTAGACACGCCCTCGATGGGCGGTTCCCAGTGTTGTCATCGATAAGCAAGTCGTTCCGCGGTCGAACTGGGTTAAGCAGACTGTTTTTATGGTAGAACTCATTTTCAAAGTGACCACCCCATCGAACAGTGATTTCGCTGTCGTTGGAGCAGAGCCAGGAATGATCATTATATAAATCAGCCTCACTGACGTAAAGAGGATTAGACGTAATGGATACATGGCTCATATCATCTGCCATGACCAGCGCGCGTACCATAGCTCTGTTACCTGCTCCGTCCAATACCTGTAGTAGGACGCTGTACATCCATGGCTCAGGTAGGTCGTACGTCTTAGACTCGCCGTCATATGTCGCAGATACGTTCATCTCTCCTACAGGGGTCACAACTTCACTGAGAAATCCCTCACCATCCAGTAAGAGCTGATACACCCGAAAGTTATATGATACTATGTTGGAATCTTTATCCTCCCATCCAAAGGCATCGAGGTATATCGTCAAGGTCTGAAACATTGTTGCATTAAATTGGTGGCGCGCAGCTAATATTGTGCATTTTGCACCATCTTCTGCGTAACAATCTTAATTTTCCAACATTTGTATTATCATAATCGAAACTTAATATTTGTCTTAATTTAGCTTCATAGATTCAAGGTCAACTCACCTTAATGACGTCTGGTCCAACAGCCAGAGCTATCTCACTACAATTTAAATTCAAGACGCTACAATGGAAGGGGCTGTCTAAGTCAAAACGCACTTCCATACGCTGGTACATTTGCAAGGCCAGGGCAACAAATGTGATGTTACGGAGGTCTCCAGTTTCTGGGTTGCTGATTTCCTTAAAACCTCCAACTCTTGAGAACATGTTGAACTGCAATCTGAACACATTAAATGCTAAATAAAGGCGAGACAATAGTGGCTTTTTAATGGGTAGGATGACCAAATAGCCCCAAGCCTAACATTGTGACATCTCACCATGCACGTGCATAAAATAGGCAGCTGTACAGTCCCATTTGTTCCACATAATTCCATTATATCTATTTTAAGATGAAATATTATAACAATGCATGATTGACATGAGCTTCTAAGCTTCTATTCTAATGGATTGGTGATATACATACATGTCACCATGGGCTGGTCTGAGCGTATCAGGGTATGCATGTGTAATGTTGTCACATAGTGCGGATTCAAGAGGATTCGATGGACTCACAGGGGCTGGGCAGTGTACAGTGTCTATGTGGACGGTTCCATCGGCTGTTAAACGAAATCCAAATTAAATCTCCAACGTGAGTTGTCCAGCCTAATATGCTATGTTCAAGCCACATTTTTATGTTGTCCACGGAGAGCGACATCATTGTTTGGCGCAACGTAAATGAATTAGTATTAGTTAAAACTTCTAAATTGTGCTATATTATCGAATTTACATACTAGCGCTGACATGGGTGACATTGGCATAGACTTTGATGATTCCCAATGTTATCTGTTGCACGTAGGGCGGACGTTGGGGCAAGTCATCTTCTTCGGTGTATATTGTTCTCCATGATAAAGCCACAGAGCTCACATTCCTCACATTACTCCAGTATGTGTTGACTGGCTCTGATGCCTCCTTGCATACGCCACTCACAACACGGCGTTCACCTCCATTTGCCTCATTGGCTCGGCTCCTCAATTCAGCCCCGCAGCTTTCATAATCAGCTCCTCGCCGTACTGGACAAATTGTTCATTTTAAAATAGATAGAATAAAAATAACAGAACCAAACGCACGTTGATTATTAAGAACTTTAGATCATTAAAAGTCAGTGATTTTCAATATTTGATCCTCATGTTCTTAAAATTATGAAATGCTTGCAACACTCACCATTCAAATATCATATTATCAAGCGGTGATTAGCCGATATATGTGT
The DNA here is from genome assembly GCA_034190875.2 of Urechis unicinctus. Lineage (NCBI taxonomy): Eukaryota > Metazoa > Annelida > Polychaeta > Xenopneusta > Urechidae > Urechis > Urechis unicinctus. The sequence goes on from CM067354.1 coordinate 57,692,922, forward strand.
TTGGCAAATTTTGGAACATATTTGGAGCAAGTTACCGCAGGAGATACCAACCTTTTTCACAATTGTCTCCTTCATAGCCGGAAGTACACACGCATGTATTTACCTGACTGTTGCAGGTTCCAGGGTAACAATCCTTTCTGTGGGAACACTCTTCTGCAGTAACATGAGCGGATGCGAAATGCGGTTTCTTATTATAGGAGCTGTGCGCAGGGTGAGAAGAGCAAAGCTGGATTTATACATTTGGGCTATACCTTAGTGTACGGATTAATGTTCATCTTGAAGTACCAGATGAATCATTAACTCCATCAACATACTCAGTCTGCCTATTGTTTAAATGGTCTGCTATTGGCATTACACATTCACCACATCTCACCGACTTGACAAGCGGAACCGGAAGTACCACTAGGACATGAGCACACTCCAGGTCGGATACACATACCATCGTTGGCGCATCCATTAGTGCATATAGCTGAAGGCAAAGTTCATCATCAAAAGTAGCTCAACGATGGATCCAACCAAATAGGTCATTATGTTCTGTAATTTGCATAAATAACTCACGAGTATTGCAGTGAGGTAATTCTTCATAACCAGTACAACATCTGTCCTCATATCCGGTGTAATAGACCGTGTGGTACACAGTTCTATGGCAAGTTCTATATACCAAATACAACCAAATGATTCAATGTCTTGACCACATTTGCAAGTTCCATTTGGTGTTCTGGTATGAACGTTGCAATAGCTCAGGTAGACAAATCACTACATTATCAATAGCAAACACTTACCCCAAATTTAAAAATCCACACCCATAACTTTGTCGCGAGCTAGCTCTTCTCGATTTCGTCACGCCCACTTTGCAGACGTGACTGACCGACCTGTCACATTGTTCCAATATTTTCCGAATGAAAAATACATTAGACATTAAATTTCTCTAGTGGTAGCATTGTATTCGTCAATTATCCATTTCTTTTTATCTTATGAATCAATCTTAGGTAAGTTGGTTGTGCCCTTTACTGGTAACAGAGGCACGAAGTCAGTAAGAAATGTCAGCGCAAGATCCGGGTTATGCAATTACATATTTGACACGCAATGACAATCACTGTTGTCTTTGTTCTTTTTTGTATTGTGACGAATATGTTTTACCTCATATCGTTTGAGCAATCATAAACTCTTCTGACCTGTCAGGAAATCCTGTCATAAGTGTAGTACTAGCTGTTCTTATTTGTTCTGTTGTGTAAATTGTGCATATGATAGTGTACCCCTGACGTCTAACTTCAATCTAAGCTTACCTTGTGCGCCAAGAGAGCCACAGTATACAAGAAACTTTTCTTTCGATGCATTTTATAGCCTCAAAGAGTAAACAATGCAACCATTTATTAGTTCAAAAATCCTCTTTTGTGCTAATTTTTTTTCGATTCAACAGATCAAGATTCTAATTATTTATACTCCTATATTTGGAAATGCAGCTCTTGTTGTTTTATATAAATTTATGTTTTGAGGCTCACTTTCAAGCACTGGGGCTCGCAAGACTTTCTGAAATAACGAAAACAGTCGTGTATTTATCAGTGTGAGGCGCGCTGAGCTGAGTGTACGGGCTACGTGGGGAATTTTGTTTAGTCAGGAATAACCAAGTACTCGTAGCTTCATGCAATCCAAATATATACATTTTATAACCGTACAATTCTCGTGTATAGGATATAATTCCTGATAATGAGTCAATGACCTTGTCTTTCATATGCCTCTTTATATAATGGCTTAACAAAATCGGTTACGGACGCAGACACGCTTGGCGATAGAAAAACATCCGACCAATTCCATAATAAACGTATTCGATTGAGACACAAGCAAAAACAGGCACAGATACAAACACACTGGCATAAAGGCTATGCATGTGAACTGTAGCATACAGACACTGCCGCCCAAAAGCTGTTATACAGACGCGACCCTGTAGACAATGCTATACAGGAAGGGTCATGCAGGCACTGCCATATATGTAAACACATGGGGAGAGTTTCATACATACACTAGCTTACACTCGCAGTAATAGAAACGAATACGTTGCAAAAGAGAGCCACTGAGAAGCCACCTCACAGTCACTACCACACATACACTATATTACAGATACATCCCTACAGACGCTCCATATATACACTACCATTTAGACATAACCGTGCAGACTCTATCATGGACACATCGCCGTACATACACTTCCACACAGACTCTATAATTAGAGATAGAAACACTACCATATATACACCACCATAAAGACTCTAACATACGAGATACTACCATACAGTCACTACCAACCATACACTGCCATATACACACTACTATTCAGTCACCACCATACAGATACTACCAAACATTCACTGCCAAACAGACTAGTACATGCAAACACTACCACACAGGCACTCTCATATAAACACTGCCATGCATACACTACCTCGCAGGCACTGTCATACAAACCCTACCATGCATACACTGCCACAAAGGCACTGTCATACAGGCACTTCCATTCAAAGATTACTGCATGGACACCCACAGACACTATGTGGTCTGAGAATTTTCTTCTATATTATGAAAGAGCATGAAGGTTTGGAGGCTTTCCATGCACTAAAACGACGATTCTTCTTGCAATGATTGATCTTGTTCACGCCTATTAGATGTACAAAAGCATAGGAGAAGTACAGCAATCTGCCCGACAATGCATTATTTGCCCAAAAGTACTAGGTACAATTCTGCTTAAATCCTACATTTCGGATGCTTTCAAACTTCCAAATATATAACACCTGTTTAAATCTACATTGATTACAATCACAGAGCATACTTACGCGACCTCGATGACTATCACCAGGCACACGAGAGCCAACAGCAGCGAGCGTGACGTCATCATCTTCCGACGATATTCATGAATAGCCGGGCTGCACAAGTGCTGATCTGCTGATGATTACGGTTTGAATGCCGGGACGTCAAATAATCTCATTGATCGGAGTAAGCGGAGGGTCTGACAGCATTTCTCAAAATAACATAAAAGTGCTGATCTATTGAAGTGTATTGAGAACCAATGCGGGAGGTCTCCGTGACCAGGAAGTTGTTCAGATCAAACAATCTGGGACTTTCCAGTCATATTTGTGGGGTCATGTTTTCACGTTCAGCAATAAAGCAGTTCAATGATACTCGCTGAGCTGATGGTCTAACATCGTTTTTCTATAAGCAGTACAATGACGGGCGTCATAAGGAGCACAAACAGCACTGTTATACATTGCCACACCTTGCGCCGTGACAAAATACCTCGAAGCATCTCATATTATTGTCTAATGTATAGGCGGTATATGACAGAGCAACGTCTGACGAAGAGACGGAGTGTACGAGTAAAATGCCAGATGATGAGGCGGCGTGTGACAGAACAACGTTTGATGTTGAGGCGGTGTGTGTCAGTACTAAGTCTTATGATGCGGTGGCTATTGACAGAACAACGTCTGATGATTAGGCTACGTCAGGACAACTTCTGATGTTGAAACGGTGCAACAGAACAACGGCTGATGGTGGTGTTTTGTGTGATAGAACACCTTCTTAAGATAAAGTGATATGTGATAGAACAACGTCTGAGGATGAGGGTGTGTGTGTGACAGAACATGTTCTTGCGATTGGAAGAATTGTGACAGTACAACATGTGACATGACGGCTGAAGTGATATTTCATTGTTATTCTATAATCTTATAAGGGATAAAATTTCAGTGTTGGCTCTCATCGAAACTTGGCCCAACAAAATATGATGATATGTCTTCTTCAACTACGCCATATCATCTCAGTCTTGACAGCATCGCTACAAAACAAACAAGTATAACATTTTATCTCCTCTTTATATGCACCCGATATTTACAATCGAGGGCCCGTAAAATCAGAAAAATAAAGGCATAAATCCTGTTTGTATTGTCAGGCTTTGCTCATGTTTCCTGGCCGCGGAGGCCTTCACAACATAATACTGTAATCTCTGAGCTTGCGCATGAGCTCCTAGTGATGACTGCTTCTCTTACCATCGAGTAGACACAATGAAGACTTGGTCATATCAAAGGATCCAATCCTAATAACTTTATATACCAGTTGTTCTAGTTATACAGTACATAAATCAACACGAGCACATGCGATCAATAAGACGGTGCATGGACACTCTCCCACATAACCAAACAGGTCCCAGATTTGTAGTGTATGCATTGATGTGTCTTCGTGGTGGACATGGTTGTGTCTGTATAGCGGTATCCGTATGTGAGTGTCTATGAGGCAGTGTCTAGACGTGAGCGGCAATACAGTAGTGTTGGAATAGTATGGTATGCATGGTAGTGTATGAATTGATGCGTCTGTACTGCCGTGTCGGAATGACAACGTCTGTATGGTAGTGACTGTATGGCTGAGTTTGCATGGTATTGTATTGTAGTTTGTGAATAGAAGTATATGTGAAGAACTGTCTGTGTGGTAGTATTAGTACGTGGGGGTATGTATGTATGATTGTATCTGTTTGTTCTGTACCTGTACGGACCGTACGGTGGTGTCTGTATGGTAGCGTCGATATGGCAGTGACTGTATTGTAGTTCTTGTATTGTGGTGCCTGTATTCTACAGTTATTCAGTTATTGTATTGCATTGTCTCTGTGGTAGAGTGTGTAGTATCTCTATGGTTGTGTAATTATGGTAGTATCGTTGCGGTAGTGTATCTATGGTTGTGTTGTTATGGTAGTATATTGCGGTAGTGTCTCTGTAGTATGGTAGCGGGTATAGCTTTGTACACGTGAAGGTGGATGCAAGGTATATCTGGACGTAAGTGTCCATTTAAGTGTATCTGCATGGTAGTGTTTCTATGGTTTCATCTGAATGGGTTGTGGGGTGTGTACAATAGGGTTTGTATAATAATGTCGCTGTAATACCTTCTCTATTGTAGTCAAGGTAGTGTCGATATGGCAGTGTGGGAATGGTAGTGGCGGTATGGTAATGTCAGTATGGCAGCGTCGGTATGGTTGTGTCCGCATGGTAGTGTCGGTACTGCCCCTCATCACACCAAGATCACACGTGGTACTGCCACTCACCACATCAATATCACACGTGGCACTGTCACTCATTACATCAATATCACACGTGGTACTGCCACTCATCACATCAATATCATACGTGGTACTGCCACTCATCACATCAATGTCAGAAGTGGCACTGTCACTCACCTAGTCAATATGACACGAGGTACGGCGATATACCTCATCAATATCACACGTAGATATGCCACTCATAATATCAATATCGCACACTTTACTGCCATCACATCAATATCACATATGGTATTGCCACTCACAAGACCAATAACACACATGGAACTGCCACTCATCACATCATTATCAAATGTAGTACTGGAACTCATCATATCAATATCACACGCGTTACTGCCACTCACGACATCAATATCACACGCGTAACGGTACTTATCACCTAGATATCACACGTGGTACTGCCGTTCGCCTCAAGAATATCACGCGAGGTACTGCCTCTATACATTTCAATATCACACGTTGCATTGCCATTAAACACTTAAATATCACACATTGCATTGCCACTAAAGATTTCAAAATTACAGGTAATACTCCCTGCCAACATTACGATATAACTGGAGGTATTACCGCTCAACACTATATTATTACAGGTGGTACTTCCGCCTAACACTTCAAAATTACTGGTGATACTGCCGCACAACTCTGCAATATTACATGTGGTATGGCCACAAAACGCTTCAATATTACCGATGGTAATGCCGCCCAATATTACAATATAAAAAGTTTTACGGCCACCCTATACAGCAATATAACAAGTCATACAGCCAACCTGCAATGGAATATAACAGGTAGTATTGCTACTCAACACATCAGTATTACCGATGGTACTGCCGGCCAACACGACAATATAACAAGTTGTACGGCAGCCCTACACTTCAATAAAACAAGTGGTACTGCCGCCCAAAACAACATAACAGGTGGTACTGCCGCCTAAAATACAATGTAAAATAGTACTGCCCGCCCAACACTAACACTACAATATTACCGATGGATCTGCCACCCTATACTACAATATAGCAGGTGGCAATGCCGTCAAACACTATAATATAACAAGTGGTTCTGCCGCCCAACCCTGCAATATAAAAGAGCATACTACCGCCAAACACTACAACATTACATATAGTACTGTCACGAGTACTATAATACAAGAGGCCAATTGGTACATGGGGGAACTGGGCGAATGGCTATGATAGAATGACAATGATTTGGTTTACTCAAGGAAAGGTTTTGGGTATTTATTCGATATTACCGCGGCGTGCCATACTTGACAGCATGCAGAGAGCAGCGTTGAGCTTTGTTCAGCATAAATAGCCTGTTGTTATCAAACCAGTGAAAAACCAGCATAAGGGACACTCGCTGTAATTCAAGCTTAATTTGTGGGATTGATCAGTAAATGATAATTTGTTATACAATCGAACGATAATTGGTGAGTTTATTGTGTAATTGAAAAGTTTAGAGATTTTGGTTATCAGAAATTTTCTTCCTGCGGGAACCTAGATGCTTACGTAACCGGAAGTGACGCCATCGACATCCGCGAAATCTTAGGATACGACTTAAGCTGTCACTGAGAACGTATTATCAACGGAGATATTGGGGATAGCATATTTTCATCGTACTTAGTGGTAAAAAGTTGAAACAAAACTACTGGGTTTTGCGCATTTTTGCTTTCAATAATTAAAAAAAAATTAGGGAAAAGTTTTGTAATATTATGGACCTGTATTGCGAGGTACAAAATGTAGACCTGAACCCGCGGAGACAAGAGTAAAAAGCGTGATAATGACGACCAAAACATCATAAACAAACTTCTATACCGTCATTGGACACTAGGGAAACATTAATATGACCAACCACTTAACGTAAAAAGCACACCTTAGGACACCTGATAAGGCGCGCTAAAAAGGGCCTCGTGACGAAATGACGAACTCACTCCCATAGACCGATCAAATCAGCGAGGATGTAGAGCTCAATGTAGCACATTGAAGTAATACTGAACATCATTTAATTATCATTCTAATGAAAGTTATGAGGCAAATTGTCACCGTCAACATTGTCAAGAAGTCAATCAAATTTAAAGTTTGCCATTTCTTAACGCCAATTAAAAAGGAAATTATTCAAGTAATGCATTATTTACGATAACATATATTTGTTCAAAATGTATTGGACGTGCAAAAAATCGAAGTGAGGTTGTGCTCAATGGGGGTTGATGGTCGATGGGGGTAGTGACCGATGTGGGTGGATGTGGATGGTGGATGGTGTTCGATGTAGTGTTGGTCTCAATGTTGGGATGTCAATGAGGGATAGGGTTATGGTCGATGGGACAGTTGATATCAGGTGGATATCGATGTTGGATCGTGGTCGATGTGGTCTACTAGTTGATGTGGGGTGGCGGTAACGTGTTGCCAGGCGGTCAATTTGGGATGAAAAGTTAAGGTTGGGCAGTGGTCGATGAGGGAGGAGGTTAATAAGGGATGATGGTCTAAGTGGGTTAGCAGGAAATGTGGGTGGCGTTCAATATTGTAGGTAGTCTATGCGAGTAGGAGGCCAATCAGGGGTCGTCGTTTGGGTTGTGGTCGATGTGGGCAGGTGGTCGATGAGGGGTAGTGGCTAATGTGGAGTGGTGGTAGATGTGGGTTAATGTATCTTGCGGGGTTGCGGTCGATATTGTATTGTGCTACATGTGGGATATAAACGAAACTATTATTTTGTAATTAGCCGCGCAATACCAACATTTTGTACTTGTTACGCAAATACGTGAGCTGTGATGCATTGGATTTCTGGAGTAAATCATACATATACGCCGATTAGTAAAACCAGCCGATCAGAACGAGCTTTTGCAAATGTTCACATACCTGGACTGCGTGAAGAAGTGTTTACTTTTCTTCTGTGCGTGACGAAGCAGACGAAGCGCTTGGATCGTTTTTCTAAACCAGAATACCAACTGAGGGGAATGAATGCGAGTCAAAAGAGCAAGTGCAGAGCGGCTGACATGGTCGCTCAGGGAGGGATCGCTCTACATAAAGGCAAAGCTGTGGACGGGATGGGCGACGAACTAATATGCGCATTAAGAAATCCAAGAATGGATATGGGTAGTTAGTATAAATAGGGTCATTTTTATGAAGTAAACTGAGTTTGCGTTTCAGTAAATCTCTTCTCAAGCAAACAAGCGAGTGTAGGAATAAATGTTGACAGAGTGGACATGTTTTCTTTTTTAGTTAGGCGATCAATATCAGCGTCAGCCATTTCTTTGTACCATTGTCAGTCGTGTCACGAATAACTTTATCGTCAACACGTTTTGGGCTGCCAAACTAACAGTTTAATCCACACTTATTTGAACTGAAGCAGGCGAATATTTTGTAATTGATTACTTGTTAAAGTGTAGAGTACACTATGCAACATATCAATAATGTGATAAACTTTACAACAGAGTATAGGCACTCAAGCGATAAAAAGCTCCTCCTTTCTCCTTGATAATATATCGATTCTTTGAAGTCTCGATTGGACCTGCTACGTACACAAACGTTTAAGTGCCTACACACTAGATTCCTTTGAGTTTAAAAAAGCCCCATGCGGTCAACTCACCCAGCGTTGTCCCATTTCATGCACACAGGACGACCTTTTGAGGGCGTAAACAGTTAAATACTTTTCTATAAAAACACTGGGAAGTGTGAGAGGGGGATATATTAATCGCAGCATAATAGAGATTTATAAACATGCATATATATATTTATATATTCATATATATACAAATACATGCGACACATATATATATATATATATATATATATATATATATATATATATATACACATATATATATATATATATATATATATATATATACGGATATATATATATATATATATATATATATATATATATATATATATATATATATATATATATATATATATATATATATATATATATATATATATATATATATATAGAAAAAACGCTTACATTTCAACTCAGCTACAAAAATCAATAATTGTTCTTACGATCGATTATTGATGATTTAAATTTTTTTACGATGACCTTTCCCTTAGTTTGCTATCAAGATAAAAGCAAAACCTTGGGGTTTTGCGCATCAATTGCACCTTCCACTTAAAACAGTGAATTCACGAGACAAACAAATTTTTTCATTTATTCCGAAGCTAACCAATGTTTAACGCTAGAGACCCATGAATTCATGGGAGAACTTGGCGAACTGCATAAAAAGTACGAAGAATATCTGAATCGTGCCATGATTGACCAAGTTTTTATGTGTTTTAAAATTTTTGGTATCCACCACCACTCTTACTCACTCACTCACTCACAAACAATACACAAACCCACTTATTATCTACCACGCACACGTTCATTAGCTCACTCATTTACTAATTCACTCACTTACTCGCACAAACTCACTCACTAACACACCCACAGTCACTAAATGACACGCAAACCCTCACTTACTAACACGCATACACTCGCTCACTTACTAACACGCACAAACTCACTTATTCACTCACTAAATACACATACAAACTCACTCACTCACTCACTAACACGCACGCACTCACAAACTCATTCATTTACTCACTACCACGCACAAACTCATTCACTTACTCACTATTTCACTCATACGCACGCAATCATCCACTCACTCATTCACTATCAGGCAAAAGTCACTCGCTCACTCACTAATACGCACAAAACGGTTCTCTCATTCATCAACACACACAAACTCACTCGCTCACTCACTCACTCACTAACACGCACACACTCACCACAAGACGGGCCGCGCAGTACAGCTATAATTCAATGTCTCCAGCATTCACTGGTTGTTTAGGTTGAGGTTTGCACAAAACTAGGATTACATAAGATGGAGACTGACATAACGTTTATGTTTTCACGATATTGAGGTATGCAAAGCTTAGGTTGTCATTATATCGAAGTTGAGATTAATTTGACGTTTAAACGCGTACGTTAGTTATTACCGTTCAAGGCTTTGATACATTAACAATTATATAGTGGAAAGCGTCACAGGATTCAATAGATAACGTGCTCCATCATATGGCTGTTACTGTTCCAATGACTGCATTCCATCATCTCATGAGGCGCCTGGCGTCCCCTACTCGTGCATTCTAACGTATCTTCGCAGGTAAGCCTGCCATTACCGCCGCCTCCTGTAAACGTATCTTCCCCAATTAAGCCTGCCATCACCGCCGCCTCCTGTTAACGTATCTCCCCAGGTAAGCCTGCCGTCATCGCGCCCCCTTGTTAACGTATCTTCCCAGGTAAGCCTGCCATTACCGCCGCCTCCTGTAAACCTATCTTCCCCAATTAAGCCTGCCATCACCGCCGCCTCCTGTTAACGTATCTCCCCAGGTAAGCCTGCCGTCACCCCCACCTCCTGTAAACATATCTTCCCAGGTAAGCCTGCCATTACCACCGCCTCCTGTTGACGTATCTTCCCAGGTAAGCCTGCCGTCACCCCGCCTCCTGCAAACGTATCTTCCCAGGTGAGTCTGTCGTTACCGTCGCCTCCTATTAACGTATCTTCCCATGTGAGTCTGCCGTTACCGCCGCCTTCTGTTTTAGTACCAAAGTGGATTTATATGAACGTTTTGAAAGCAACATGCTGCTATGGAGATATCTCGAACAACGCTGTTTATTTTCCCTAAATGAAACCATTGATTCATGTTATTTTAAGAACAATTCTCGGCGTAGATAATATGTTATCTAGGCGACCGAGAATATAGATGACAGGTGATGTGTGTGTTGTAGTGAGTTTAGAATACACGCTATATTTCAGCACTGCATATTGCATTTTACCTGCGATAAAGTTGATGTTGCTTCCATCCATTGAATGAACCGTCGCTGAATACAAAATAATGAATGACTGTTTTAGCTACCACTTGCATCTATTATATGACCAGAGCGAGTATGGTAGGCTGCACAAACAACATATATTTACGCTGTAATTTTGACCAGAACCTTCGACTGCTCTAACGTGTCGACATACATAACTTACTCCAGAACACATACTAAAAATAAAGATTCTTAACTAGAAATGCAATGGAGAAGTGATGCAAGTTATAATCAACTAAAAGCCACACTGAATTTCAGGGGCAAATGAGATCTCATTTCTTCAACTTCTGGTACAGCCACTTGAAAGTGGGCGTGCTTGAAACGCTCCCCGCATAGCATATATGTCAGAGCAGAATATGAGTGGCATTTTATGAAGTTCTTGACGGAACAACTCTTATGTGATGGGTGACAGTACAATTTGTGGCGCATGGAGTAAGATACTGAACAACGTACAATGCTGAGTACAATATCAGAATAACAGCGGACATCTCATGAATATATCCTCGTTAGTAAGCAATCAAAGACAGAAAATACAGGCTTTGTTAATTTGACAAAACTTTGTCATTTTACATTTCACGAACATTTTTGCTCTGGCATCAGCTTATCACCTAAGCTATATACGTACACTGCACGAGACGGTCGGAATCTTAGTTTTACATAAGAAAACGCCCAACAAAAGTAAAGATAATAGAAGTGGATAGATCTGTAAAACGTTAATTATACCAGTGCATCCTTCAAGTCTTCGTTTCATGGGAACGTTTTTATCTCCATGTCGTTAAGTACATGAAAGGGGCGATCAGTCCGGCGCATACATGACGTGGGTCAAGATACAAACAATACCAAGTGTATTGTCAGAAACGTGTTATTTTCTTCACATTCCGCATACCAAGTTATGCGCCTCCAGGAAATCGCCCAACAAAAGTAAAGATATGAGAAGTGAATAATTCCTACATCGCACCTGTTCCTTCGCCGCTCTGGGCGCATAGGTTTCTTAAATGGAAGACGATATCCAGATTTGCCTTATATGTAAAAAATGGTTAGAATATGTCGGTGCAAAATTATCCAGTTGCGTTATGTATGGTGGTGTACATGATACGTCCGTACTGCTTTCAAACTACATTTCTCATCCAAGTGTGATAATATCAGACGCCTGTAATTTCTCTTCCGTGGAAGCTGCAATCAAAAATATATCTGCTCCATATATCAACCTAGTCTTTTGCACGAATAAAGACTGTAGCAATAGTATGTTTTACGTGTGTTGAAACGCAACATGGTTGTTGTTTCATACTTTTGACTATATTTACTGATATGCGAAGTTGAATGAATGTTTTACTAGGGCACGGACAATTCTTAAAAACATCCACACAACTATTGTCCGTGCGTCTTTAGCGAGGCTACTTACCCAATACTCGTTTTCAGGATGTGCCGACGAATAATCTATTGCATTGAACAATGCATTCCTGCTAGTAATGTGTAAAATAATATATGGAGACATAATATTAACAAAGTAAACAAACAGAGAGAGCGTGTCTGCTATGTACGATATGAACACCATTAAAAGAAAGCAATAATGCACAATTGGTCATGTATTGCGTCCCATGCAGTGCTACACAAAGTCATCTGACTTGGCTAAATAACTACCAGCTAACTCAAAGGTGCAATGCTGTAAGGAATGAGTGACATAAGGTCACTGATCAGCAAAGAGATTGCTCTCCCACAGAATGAGTTGCTAGGATCAGTTTACGTCGAATAAAACCAATTATGCGCTTGAACGTCACGTATAGGCGTCATGTTGATTACGCCTCGGGAGCGAGTTTGCCCAAACCCCAATCCATGATATAAATAGCATCAAATTGTAGGGATTGCTCATTCGCACGTACTACACCCTCCCGTAACTCTGATTATTCACGTGTTAAGATAAATAGGACCATTTGAATCAAAAGCAAAAGCTTCGATTAATTATAACAGGGAACAGTGCAACATCGGCATCCAGTTGAGTGATTTCATGTTGTTAAGCTTATTTCGTGTCTTGTATGTATCCGGCTGTTTATGTATACTTCACAATCACAGATATCAATCGAACTTCGACATTAAATGTTTGCATTCATCCAGAGCTCGACAAATTAACTGACGAAACTCATTTAACCAGTCTATTGGATATGCGATACTTAGCTTTTCCCAATAAGTGCTACACACTGCATTGAATGAGCCTCAATAACAAGGTAGTTTTTATCACCCGAAGTTGAGAAGTGATGGGTCTACTAGCCCTGTCTAGATTGAGCTGCTGTCCGAAGTTTTGTTGTAACGAAATCGTTTTCCAATAATTCACTTATATGAGTTCTTCTTCTGAATCATCGTGTCCTCAGATCCCTGACATGAAAATAGCTGACACTAGTTGCAATCTTATATCTTTAGCCACACTTTTTCCTAAGTTTAGATGGCTCACTCCGATTAGCTATACAGCGAGTTTGGAAATGTGTGAACCACACTCCCGTCGTCAGTTGGTGATAACATAAAATCAACAAAAACACATGGAACTGTTGATCAAACGTCCTGGGGATTTGTCACATGAGGCTTTGGTTGGTTGAGGCCACAGAGCCTCCCGAAAATTCCATGTGATTTTAAGAGACGCTATGACAAAGCAGGGCGCTGCTTACATGTGCCATGGCGCAGTGATGAGTTGGTTTCGTTACACGTGAGGGTGTTGATGGTTCCATGAACATGTCTTTACGTGTCATATGTTCCAAAACAAGTCATCATCAATGCCCCGCATTGCACTGGGATACGTACCTGCATGATGAAGGTTATGAATGCGGCAATGGAACACATAAGTCACCTAAAGTATAAATTCCTTCTTGTCATATCGCCCATTGTATCATTATATTCATGGCCGCTAAAAAGCTATGACGTGGAAGGGCAACACAATATACGTTTAATGAGGCAAATCACCGAGCAATGCGCCTCATCCAATTAAACACTGCAAATTTTATATCGCCTTTATAAAACCTCATCCCTGTGGAAAGTTTAAATCGCAGCAACAAACAAACAGCATGATATAAAACACCGTCGGATGTAAATATACCATACTCGGGAGCTTCAGTAATGCTAAAGTTACTGTTGATCTCATCGGTTGTGGAAGAAGTATATATGCATAATTTAATGGCTAATTTTACCCAACATAAACCATTCAGTCTTGACCGTCATAGAACCAAATTTGCATTCATATATGCAACTTAGTTGACAAGATATCTTGGTAATTTGGTAGTTTCTCCAATTATCAGTGTGGTCATCGCATTCACATTAGTACAAGAAACATATTTAGTACAATGCTATGCATTGATTCTATGGGCTATGTGTTTTGCACTTTATTCTCGGTGTTGTCGGTCGCATTATTTGTTTGTTCCAAACCATACAACAGCAGTCAGGACTTTGGTGGTTGCGACAGTCTCATTATATGATAAGCTGCAATTAGCAATGACAACAGAATGCACGAAACGATTCACATACAATCTATGGCTGCAGTATATCTAGTCCTTCAGAAACAAAGTGTTTAATACACAGTAGGGCGGAATACCGCCAGTGGCTAAAGTAGTAAATCATTCTTGAGCTCCTATTTAAAAGGCCAGTCACCCTTTGTTAATTTTTCTTACAAAACGTTTGGTCGATATGGTATTATGTGTCATGACCCAAGCCATGTATACACCAAACTAAACGTCTCACTGGGGAGCAAATGCCCCATATAATCAACTTCACAAAATTGAGATTAATATGACGGCTTACAGGATCCACTGGAGTATGTAACGTTTTACAGCTGATCGCATAGAAAGTTTATCGTGTGGTTGGCTTGTTATCAACATAAACAAGAAGCAATTTTAGAAAATTAAGTTGTTAACCACATACAGCTTCATCTGGAAGTAACCAGTTATATAGTATTCTTTTTTATTCAATGAATGCATGGCATACACAAGATGTTTATGCGTAATCTGGTATAATTGCCAAATCTCCACCAGACACCTTCTCCTATTGCTGAATCGTTTGACCTACAAGAACCACATATTCACAAACCAAAACAAGTGCTATGTAAGATGCCACTACGTTGCTGCCACTGTGATTGTTATTTTACATAGTATATTGTTGAAAACTATTGTCCTCTCAATATTTCCCAATCAATATAAGCTGCTGATTGTAATCAACCGTAGATACTCTCTTGATCTTTGGGGACATTATTGCGTCTTAATAAACGCCAATTAGATGAGGTGGTAGAGCCATGTCAAGGTATAATAAACAAAGTACTCTCCGTTTTATGCTTATGCAGCTATTCCCGTGCACACCCATAGGCGATGAATTATTTCCACTAGTTAAACATTATTCTCAATAAAATATATCAATAATGAAAAGTGAGAGCGCATATCAGTACAAAGGAATATTAATGAGGTAAACAAGAAACCAAACACCGAAAAGGTTCATTAATCCTACATGCACCAGCAGTTATTTAACTTAACAGTTGTCAGTACAGTAAAGATAGTACTAATAAGTTTACAGAATGACGTTTACAACAGAAAAAGATCCAACATTAGACAGAAACTGGTTTCATAACACTTAGTCGGCAACCATTTCGAAGCGACTTTACGAAGAACGCAAACACACAGGAGAAAACGCCAAAATGGAACAGTTTTACGGGCCAGAAAAAGAACACATTGTCAATAGCTTGTTATTTAGTGCACCACAAACAGCAGCTGGATCCAATAATAGGAAGATCCGGTTCACTGTTTTGTGTACACCTAACCAGGTTAACAAAATTTGCAGATAACCATGGTCAGATTTGCAAATGATTTATGGAATGACGAAGGTTCCCGTGTATCATTTACTTGCAAGAATATGGTTTGTTCATCTACAACTGAGACCTACTGCTATCACCGACGAGCCAGCTTATAACTAATGGAGAAACTGATAGGCTTAATATTTTTAGAACAGGCTATTTCTGTGTCTCCGAATCAAAATGACATGAAATGATATCATTCACAATCAGTATTTTGCATATGCAATAGATACATTATATATTTACCACGAGAAGCTGATGCAGTCTTCCTCTTGAAAAAGTCTCTCACTTTAAACCTGTACCTCGCCCTTTACCTTTGGAACCATCCTGGTTATAACTCCATTACCAAGCTAAGCTCTACCACATATACGGAGTTATACAGTGTTTCTATCTACATTACATAACATACTTCTGCTATACTGGATTAAATGCAAACACCCAAAGTTTGTTCTTGACAACAATCTAGGTATTTATTAAGCACTTCCTACAGAGCGATATTGGACTGATAATCTCTGATGCTCCCTTTTGTCAGTATCATGGCTGGTGGTGCTGATGACATCGTTAATTATTAGCCCATGTTAACACATAATTTTAACATAGGTAACCTTAGAAGGGTGTATTCCTTTTTTAAATGCAACTGCCGATGTTACCTGTTACCACGGCCCCTATCACACATCCGGCAAGCCCCGAACCTCGCATCAGCGCCAAACCTGAAAGCAGAAACTGCGATGGAATATGTCGTTAAGTAAATGTGAAACCAGAAAGGCCTTCATTGTTGACTTACATTGGCGATCTGAGGGCACACATTGATTGTCCGGACTTGACCAGCAGCTGCTCTGGCTGACTCGTTATTCCATCCGAGTACTCCACAACAACCGTCACTGTATAATCATTCTCATGAATAAGTTCCTCAATTATGTATGAAGTCTGATCTGGGGCAACCGGGATTTCTCGTTGGATGGAATTCACGGTGAAGTAGATGTTGATGGGGGTAAAGCAGCTTGCGAGTTGATACCACGTGATGCGAACAGTGTTGCCGCAAACACTTGCTGCAGTAAGTTTTCGTGGACCAGGGTCTGCAACAACAACAAAATCACTCGCTTCCATTCGGCTAAAATCCTACAAAGGCATTCATAGGGAAAACTTGTAGAATCTCATTTCTTTGCTTTGTGATTGAGAGCCTTTTATCTTATGGTCATTCACACCGTTAACATTGTCGAGCACACCAATCTGAAACAAGCAAATAGAATTTCAGCACAAACAGTATATCCTTGTACACAATGCCGTCATGACAAACACCACATGGCAAAACTCACGTCGACGGTATCTGAGCTTTGCAGCCCTGCTTTGTTGTAGACCGAGTACATGACGTGGAACCTGGATCCTTGGTGATACTTAACCAAGCAATGATCCATGAAGGTTTGTTGAACTTTCGCAAAGCATTCTCCACCCACATCCGCGCATACACAGTCATCGTCCAAATGGCATTGATCTTCACTCTGGCAAACAAATCAGAATCGACAGATTATACGAATATAAAAACATTTTTACAGAACCACATGCCGTTATGTACAGAGAATGTTATATCACAATGCTGATATTATAGGTACCATTCTGTTGTCAATACATAGGAGCCATGCTACTCACTTCCACATTGTAGGTGCATACTGCATTTATGATTACCTTTGCCACAGATGCCACTCTGACTGTGCCGTTCTGTATTACCAGGTAGGTAGCAGGTGGAATAAAGTCTGTGACGTCTGTGACTGTCGTGTGGCGTAATGTTTAAGCTGCGCAGAGCAAGAAATGTCGTCTATTATGTCTATGTGATAACACCAACATGGTGCATGCTGATGAGGATGCACCAAGCCTTAACTCATTTGCCCTAGCACTTTGTACAGTTAATGAACTGTCTGTGTCATAACTTTGAGCCATGAATAAAATCAAACAAGGATCTGGCGAGTTGATATTCTTTTCAAATGTCCAAACTTCAATAATTGGTGGGGTTGAATCGACGCCAATAATCGTTCTGTATTACCAGGTTGGTAGCAGGTGGAATAAAGGCTGTGATGTTGAATACTACTTCACTTAAACCACTGTAGCAGTCATGAGACATAATGTTTACGCTTGGCACAGAAACAAATATCTTCAATTGTGTCTATGTGACAATACTAATATTGTGCTTTTTGATGAGGATGAACCAAGACTTCATTTATTTGCCCCGGCAAGTGGCGTGTGTCAACAATATTTGTCATGAATAAAATCAAACAAGGATCTTACCCAGATGCATACGGCATTGCAATGTCTGGCGAATTGATATTCTTTTTGAAGGTCCAAACTTCAATAGCAGGTGGGGTTGAATCCACGCCAATAATCAACCTGTCATAAAGGGAGTTACCCACAAAATCAGTGGCCCGTACCCACACCACAATGCTATCTCCGTCCGCTCTGGCGACGACAAGAGAGCTGCTCTCGGTTACACCTGGCACATTTTCCCACACCTGTGGTTTATCTGGTACGTCAGCATTTCGTAGTTTTAGGCTGGCTATATCAAAATGAACGATTCCTCGTGTATTAGACACGCCCTCGAAGGTGCGGTGCCCTGTTGTGTCATCGACAAGCAAGTCGTTCCGCGGTCGAACTGGGTTAAGCAGACTGTTTTTAGGGAGGAACTCATTTTCAAAGTGACCGCCTCATAGAACAGTGAATTTTGCTTTCGCTGGAGTAGTGCCAGGAATGATCATTATATAAAGCTGCCTCACTGACGTAAAGAGGATTAGAGGTAATGGAAACCTGGCTCATATCATCCGCCATGACCAGCGTGCGTACCATAGCTTTGTTACCTGCTCCGTCCAATACCTGTAGTAGGACGCTGTACAGCCACGGCTCAGGTAGGTCGTACGTCTTAGACACGGCGTCATATGTCGCAGATATGTTCATTTCGCCTACTGGGGTTGCAACTTCCGAGCAGCCCCTCACTATCCAGTAAGAGTTGATGCACCAGAAAGTTATATGATTCTATGTTGGAATCGTCATCCTCCTATCCAAAGGCATCCAGGTATATCGTCAAGGTCTGAAACATGTTTGCATTAAATTGGTGGCGCGCAGCCAATATTGTGCATTTTGCTCCATTTTCTGCCTCATAATCATCCAACACATGTTTCATCATAATCCACACTCAATATTTGTCTATATGTATCTTCATGGATTCTTTGCTTGATAACCAACTCGCCTTTATGACGTCTGGTCCTACAGCCAGAGCTATCACCCTACAATGCAAATTCAAGACGCTACAATGGAAGGGCTGTCCAAGTCAAAACGCACCTCCATACGCTGGTACATCTGCAAGGCCAGGGAAGCAAATGTGATGTTACGGAGGTCTCCAGTTTGTGGGTTGCTGATTTCCTTAAAACCTCCAACATGTTGAACTGCAATCTGAACACATTAAATTCTATATATAGGCGAGATAATAGTAGCTTTTGAATGGGTAGGATAACCAAATAGCCCTGAGCCTAACATTATGTCATCTCACCATACACGTGCATGGAATAGGCAGCTGTACAGTAGCTGATAAGTTCCATTTGTTCAAAATAATTCCATTATATCTATTTTAAGACGACAAATTATAAAAATGCATGATTGACATGAGCTTGTAAGCTTCTATTTTAATGGATTGGTGATATAAAAATCTGTCACCATGGGCTAGTCTTAGCGTATCGGGGTATGCATGTCTGATGTTGTCACAGTGTGCGGATTCAAGAGGATTCGACGGACTCACAGGGGCATTGCAGTCCACAGCGTCTATACGGATGGTTCCACCGACTGTTAAACGAAATCTCAACTAAATCTCCAACGTGAATTGCCCAGCCTATGATGCTACGTTCAAGCCACATTGCTATGCTGTCCACAGACATCATCAACGTTGTTTTGTGCAAAATAAATGAATTAGTTATGGTAAATCTTCTACATTGTGATGCATTATCGAGTTACATACTAGTGATAGTGGCGTAGACTTGAATGATTCCCAGTATTATCTGTCTCACTTAGGGTGGACTTTGTGGCAGGTCATTTTCTTCCGTGTATATTGTTCTCCATGATAAAGCCACAGAGCTCACATATCTCACATTACTCCAGTATGTGTTGACTGACTCTGATGCCTCCGTACATACGCTACTCACAACACGGCGTTCACCTCCACTTGTCTCATTGGCCCGGCTCCTCAGTTCGGCCCCACAGCTTTCAAAATCAACTCCTCGACGTACTAGACAAATGGTTCTCACATATAGGATACAAAATACTATGTTCTCAAAGCCACGTTGTAGTATAAAAAATGCTGAACACTATATGCGTATTGGCAATATGTTGGCAAATGTTGGCATATATGTGGAGCAATTTACCACAGAAAATACCAACTTTTTTCGCAATTGTCTCCTTCATAGCCAGAAGCACATTTGCATTTATTAACCTGACCGTTGCAGGTTCCAGGGTAACAATCCTTTCTGTGTGAACACTCTTCTGCATTAACAAAAGCAGATGCGAAATTCGGTTTCTTACTATATGAGTTGTGCTCAGGGTAAGAAGAGCTAAGCTCGATTCATACCTTAGTGTACCAATTTATGTACGAGGAGGTGAATCACTAACTCCTTCCACATACTCAGTCTACCTATTGTGTAAATGGTCTGCTATTGAGAAAACACAATAACCGCATCTCACCAACTTGGCAAGCAGAGCCGAAAGTACCACTGGGGCAGTAGCACTCTCCAGGTTTGATACAAAGACCACCGTTGGCGCACCCATATATAGCTGAAGACAAAGTTCGTCATCAAAAGTATCTCAACGATGGATCTAATTATACTTGTGCTCCACGTCTGCTATTCTATTCAATACACTCACTTGCAGAGAGGTGGTCCTGTCTAACCAGTACAACATCTGTCCACATATCCGGTGTAATAGACCGTCTTGTAAATAGTTTTATGGCAAGTCCTATGTACCAAATACAATCAAATGATTCCATGTTTTGACCACAGTTGCAAATTCCATTTGATATTCGTGCATGAACGATGCAATAACTCAGATAGACTTATCATTATCTTAACACACTATTTTAAAACACTTACCACCAATAAAAAAATCCACAGCCATAACTTCGTCGCGTGCTAGCTGTTTTCGATTTCCTTACGCCGACTATGCAGACGTGACTGACCGACCTGTCATATTGTTCCAATATTTTCCGAATAAAAAAATTCCAAATACATTAGACATTAAATTTCTCCAGTGGCGGCAGTGCATTCTCCCACCATCCATTTATTTCCATCTTATGAATCAATTTGAGGTTAGTTTGTTGTGCTCTTTACTTGTAACAGAGGGACGGTGTCAGTAGGTAATGTCAGCGCAAGATCCGGGTTATACAATTGCATATGCGATCCACAATGACCATCACTGTTTTCTTGGTCCTTTTTGGTATGGTGTCAAATATGTTTTACCTCATATCGTTTGAGCAATTATAAACTCTTTTGACCTGTCAGGAAATACCGTCATAATAGAGTACTAGCTGTCCTTATTTGTTCTGTTGTGTAAATTGTGCATACAATAGTGTACCCCTGATGACTAGCTTCAGTCTAAGCTGAACTTGTGCACCGAGAGAGCCACAGTATACAAGAATCTTTTCTTTCGATGCGTTTTATGGCCTCAAAGAGTAAACAATGCGATCATTTATTTGTCAATAATCTCCGTTTGTGCTAATTTTTTAGGTTTAACAGATCAAGATTCAAATTATTTATACTCATACATTTGGAAATGCAAGGCTTGTTGTTAAGTAGACCATCGCTCAAAAACGGCGACTTTGTTTGTGACATCATATGGCCTCTTTGTTTAGTCACGGATAATTGTGAACGGGTAGCTTCATGTAATAAATAAAAATACAAATTTTAACCGTAACATTCTCTTACATATGATACCATTCCTGATAATGAGTCAATCATCTTGTGGATGGTATGCCTCTCTATATAAAAACTCACCAAAATTGGTTACAGACACAGACGCGCATTGCGATATAATGAATGGATTCGCAATGATTTTACGATTGAGACACAAGCAACCAGACACAGACGCACACACACTGGCATAAAGGCAGTTCATGTGAACTGTAGCATGCTATACAGGCGGGGTCATGCAGGCACTGCCATATATATAAACATATGGGAAAAGTTTCATACAGACACTAGCTTACACTCGCTGTAATAGAAACACTAACACGAAGACACTGCAAAACAGAGCCACTGTTAAGCTACCTCACGTACACTTATATGCAGTTAATATAATTCATATGCGATCATACAAAAAATACCAAAGAGACCCAACCACTGCACCTCGGCATACAGGCACTACAACACACACATCATCATACAAATATTGCAATACGCATACAAACATACAGACACAACCATACCACTATTATCACACATACACTACAGAACATATTGTACTACAGAGACGCTACCATACAGCACTATAGACACCATAGAGGCATTATCATACAGATACTACCACACATACACTATATTACAGATACATCGCTACAGATACCCCATATATACTACCATAAGTAGTGCACACATCGCCATACATACACTACCATACAGACTCAAAATTAGAGATACTTCGATACATACACTACCATACATACACTACCATACAGCCTCTACCATACGGGATACTACCATACAGCCACTACCATACGGGATACCATTCAGTCACCGCCATACAGATACTACCAAACAGACACTACCAAACAGACTCTTACATACCATCGGTACCACACAGTCTGATGTATGATGGCTAGTGACAGAACAACGTCTGATGTTTAGGCGAGGTGTGTCAGTAGTCTGATGATGAGGTGGCTAGTGACAGAATAACGTCTGATGATAAGGCGAGGGGTGTCAGTACTGATGATGTCTGTGACAGAATGTTGAAAAGGCGGGTGTGTCAACTGATGATGAACAAATAACGTCTGATGATGGCGTTGAGTGTGATAGAACACCTTCTGATGATGAAGTGATGTGTGATCGAATACTTTTTATGATGAAGTGATGTGTGATAGAACAACTTTTGAGGATGAGGTGGTGTGTGATAGAACACTTAGTGATGATGAAGTGGTGTGTGATAGAACATACTCTGGTGATTGGAAGGGGTGTGACAGTACAACATGTGTCATGTACCTTGGTGTCATATTTCATCGTTATTCTATAAACTTATAAGTGATCAATTTCAAGTGACGGCTCTCATCGAAACGTAGCCCAACATAATATGATGATATGACTCCTTCATCTACGCCATATCCTCTCAGTCGTGGCAACAACACTTCATAACAAATAAGTATCATGTTTTATCTCCTCTTTATATGCACCCCATGCGGAAAATATTTACGATCGAGGCCCCGTATAATGAACCTAAAATGAAATGTTTGACAAGACAGGACAAATCAGAAAAAGACAGGCAAAAAAGCCAGTTTGTTTTATCAGGCTTGTTCAGGCTTCTGAGGCCTCCTGCAACTTAATATTGTAATCACTAATCATACGCATGAGCTCCTAGTGTTGACTGCTCCTCTCACCATGTAGTTCGGTAGACACAATGAAGACTTTGGTCATATCAAAGGATATAATTCTAATAAATTTGGATCCCAATTGTTCTAGCTATACCGGGCATAAATTAGCACTAGCACTTGCGATCAATAAAACGGTGCATTGACAATCGCTCATTTAACCAAACTGGATCCAGACTTACGGCGCAATATTCATATAGATTTTATCGCTATTCAAAACGGCAAGCGGCGA
This sequence comes from Urechis unicinctus, assembly GCA_034190875.2. Classification (NCBI taxonomy): domain Eukaryota; kingdom Metazoa; phylum Annelida; class Polychaeta; order Xenopneusta; family Urechidae; genus Urechis; species Urechis unicinctus. The sequence continues at coordinate 57,716,518 of CM067354.1, forward strand.
TATGTACTTGGTGTTGCAGGAAAACGCTGTTTAGGTTTTGTAGTGTATACATCGCTGTGTCTACATGGTGGAAATGGTTGTGTCTGCATAGCGGTGTCGGTATGTAAGTGTCTATGAGGCAGTGTCCAAACATGAGCGACTATACAGCAGTGTTGGAATAGTATAATATGCATGGTAGTGTATGTGTGGATGCGTCTGTACTGCAGTGTCGGAATGGTATGGGTGTGTCTGTCTATATGGTAGTGTGTGCATAGGAGTATTTGTGGGGAACTCTCTGCGTGATATTATTAGTCTGTATGATCGTATCGTCATGATCTCTACCTCTAGGGTCTGTACGACGTACGACGTTGTCTGTATGGTAGCTTCGGTATGGCGGTGACGGTATATTAGTTCTTGTATTGTGGTGCTTGTATTCTACAGTTATTCAGTTACTATATGGCATTGTCTCTGTGGTAGGGTGTATCTCTATGGTTTTATCGTGTATGGCAAGGACGATCTTGTAGGTGGTACTATCCGTCGGGAAGTGTGTGTACTGAAGTGTCGGTGCGGCAGTATGTGCAATGTTATTTCTCTAGAGTATACACTGTGCGGTAGTATCTTTGTTAAAGTTCTTGTTAGGTAGTGTTGATGAGAGTGTCCGTACGATAGCACCTATGTGATAGTGTCTGTAGGATGATATCAATGTGATATTGCCTGTCTGAAATGGTCTGTACAGAAGTGCATGTGTGGCGGTGTCTGTATGGCAGGTTATGTGTATAGGTGAGTATGTATGTAAGTGTATATATGGATGTGTCTGTGTATTAGTGTCTATGTGGTAGGGTTTCAATAGCAGATTCGGTATGCCACTGGTGATATTTGATTGTCTGTAGTATAGTGTATGTATGGCAGTGTCGTTATGGCAGTAACTGAATTGTAGTGTCGGCATGCCATGGTCAGTAGCGCTGTGCCTGTGTGGCAGTTTCTGCATTTAAGTGGCTGTGTTTGCACTGTAGCACCTGCTAAGTTATGTCTGCATGGTAGTGTCTGAAATGCAGTGTCTGTTTGGTGTAGTTGTATAATTGGTTTTATAAAGAATGCCTGCCTGCGTCAGACGTAGCTCAGTCACAACCTGTCCCATTGTCAGACTAGCTCTGTCACAAACGGTCACATCGTCAGACGTAGCTCTGTAACAACCTGTCCCATTGTCAGACGTAGCTCTGTCATAAACTTCCCCATCGTCGCACGTAGCTCTGTCAAAACTTGCCCAGTCATTTCACTACTTGCCTCATGTCAGCACATGCTAGAGTCGCGCGCATTTCACGTTCACACGGCATACTCACTACCTCATATCAACAGATGCTATTGTAAGACACCGCCTCATCATCAGACGGTCTACAGTCACGCATCGCCTTATCATCGACAGTTGTATTGTCACACACCGCATTATTGACAGATGTTGTACAGTCACACAGCCTCGTTGATATATGTGGTATTGTCGTACATTGCATCGTTATTATGGTTGTTGCAGTTACAAACCAATCATCATATTTGGCTCCACCTCCTCTCCGTCAGACGTCGCATTTACCTGCTGATCATAAAAGGTTGTCATTAGACATTGCACTGCTACATACCGTATTGTCGTCAGATGTTGTACTGCTAAATACTACATTGTCGTCAGATTCTATACTGCTACACACCGCCTCGGAATCTAGCGTTGTACTGCTACCCACCACCTGGTAATCTAAAGTTGTACCACCACATCGGAATCTAATGTTGTACTGCTACTTACCACCTCGTCGTCAGATGATGTACTGCTACCACCGCCACTTGCTCATGTCAGCGTCGCAGAGTCGCGCGCATTTCACGTGCTACATACGCCAGATGGTTACAGTACTGCTAAATGGGAATCGCACTGCTACCACTACCGCCACTGGCCTCGAATCGTCGTCAGATGATGTACTGCTACCACCGCCTGGGAATCGCACGTTCTATTGCTACATACCGCCTTGTCATCCGACATTGTCATTGGTCAAATGATTAATGCTACCACCATACATGCGTACTGCTACTTACCACCTCGTCGTCAGATGTTGTACTGCTACGTAACATCTCGTGGTAAGACGCTGCACTGCTACATACCACCTCGTCGTCACATGATGTACTGCTACCGAACATCTCGTCGTAAGATGCTGCACTGCTACATACCACCTCGTTGCAGATGTTGTACTACTGCGTAACATCTCGTTGTAAGACGCTGCACTGCTACATACCACCTCGTTGCAGATGTTGTACTACTGCGTAACATCTCGTTGTAAGACGCTGCACTGCTACATACCACCTCGTCGTCTAACATTGTAGTGTTATGTTGTACGTCATCGTCAAAAGTTGTTCGGTACATCTGCTGAAGCATACCCATTCTACTATAACTCACGGCCATATGGACAGATATTGTTCGTACATCGCTGCAACGACATACGTTTGTAGCTCACCTCATTACAGTACAACGCGTGGTTTTAAGGTGCACAGTGGTTGTGCAACATCAAACAATAAGGCAATGCGTGAAAAAGCATCATTGGGCATTAGGGAGCGTGTGACAATACATGGAGGCCATTTTAGGCAGTATGAGACAATACATCATGGCCTTTTTAGGCAGCATGAGACAATACTTTGTTGACTTTTTAGGCAGTATGAGACAAAACTTCGTTGCCTTTTTAGGCAGTATAAGACAATATATCGTGGCCTTTTTAGGCAGTATGAGACAATACTTCGTGGCCTTTTTAGGCAGTATAAGACAATACATCTTGGCCTTTTTAGGCAGTAAGAGACAACACATCGTGACCTTTTTAGGCAGTTTGAGACAATACTTCGTTGCCTTTTTAGGCAGTATAAGACTATACTTCGTTGCCTTTTAAGGCAGTATGAGACAATACTTCGTGGCCTTTTTAGGCAGTATGAGACAATACTTCGTTGCCTTTTTAGACAAAATGAGACAATACATCGTGGCCATTTTTAGGCAGTATGAGACAATACTTCGTGGTCTTTTTTGGAAATATGAGACAATACTTCGTCGCGCGTTTAGGCAATACATAATGGAACTTTTAGGCAGTGTGCAAGAATACATTTTGCTGGTGTGTGACAGTACAGCATGTGACAGTGTGGTGTGTGATAGTCCGGCATGTGACAGTGCGCTGGTGTGTGATAGTCCGGCATGTGACAGTGGGCTGGTGTGAGACAGTACAGAATATGTCTTGTTTATGATGCATGACAGTAAATTATGTTAAAAAGTTGTGGTGCGTGACGGTGTAGCATGTGGCCTAATGATGGTGTGTAACAGTGATAAGAGGAATAACTATTGTCATATTGAAGTGTCGCGTGGTAGTACCACGTGTAATATTGAAGTGGTAAGTAGAAGTACTTTGTGTGAGAAGGTGTTTAGACCACCTAGCACAGCGAATGTCTTATAGTGATGTGTTATAGTTCTTAGTTTGACTTGTTTTGATATATTTTCAATTGACAAGAGACAACATTGCTCTTCAAATACCGTAGGTGACAGTTTGTGTGATCGGTTCAAGCTTCCTAGTAGGGAAACGTGCAACAAGTAGGCAATTTCAACTTAATATTCGAAGCATGGCATGACAACTTGAGTGGCTTTCAGACGCGAGCATCTTCATTGTACTTCCTGGGTCATATTAAACTAATATATTTACTCCCTCTTCGCGACATTCAAATACCGTAGGTGACAGTTTGTGTGATCGGTTCTAGCTTCTTAGTCGAGGAAACGTGCAACGAGTAGGCAATTTCAACTTAATATTCGAAGCATGCATGACAACGTGAGTGGCTTTCAGTCGCGAGCATTTCATTGTACTTCCTGGGTCATGTTAAACTAATATATTTACTCCCTCGTCGCGACATTAAGCAAACACTTTCTGTGCATTTTCTGTGATTGCAATGGCGATGTGAGGCGACGACGAACTTCGGAGCTCACACCTACGATGCCGGTGTTCGCTACTTTTGTGCCATATTTCTCTATACGATAAAGTCTGTGTGTGGATGATTGTGAAAGAGACATTCTTAAACGATTAAACTCTTTGCAATAAGAGTGATTCCACGTAAATACTGGGTGTTAGGACTTCTCATTTAAAATGCCTGCATTCGTACATTGACGGAGGTCTGTTGTCAATGCGCAAGGTAATTAGGACACACATGGATTTAGCTGTCCGTTAAGGAAGATAACATAGGCAGGCTTCAATATTGATTACGGCTGTAATCCCATGGCATACTATAGCAAAATCAATGGTGCCCATTGTGAACGGAATCAGAGGGTGTGATTTAGGGGCACGTTTGGCTACGTTCATAAGCTGCTTGAGAGAACTGCATATCACATCACCCGCAGTTTGGTCATCAAATATAACCCGCAGGTTCCAACTATAACTTATTACGATTGGCTAGTCTGCCATGAAATATGACACTTAGATCCCCGCCATGAAACCATTGAGACAATGACCGCAAGTCACCACTGCGATATTTCAAGGTCACAGAGCGTCAAAAACCGAAGTATAACAGTTGTATTTTTTATAGCAAAGTTTGATCAATAAAACTGTCACCGTCAAACATCGTCGTCAGCATCTGAAGCTTTGTTGTCCGATAAACATGTACCGGCCACACAGGAAGCTTACCTTTGGCCGGGCGCTCTTGATAAGTCGGCATATTTTTACTTAGTACTTATTAAATGCCGTCAGAAATTATTATGATGCTAGGCTAATAGAATATTTAACTCCGGACTCCAAGCCGACATTGTCAGTTGTGGGTAGCGGACACATTTTCAACTCGGCATTTCATGCATGAACTGCCGACGATGATAATTCACGCTCGCTGCTGCAGGCTATATGCGCAAACGTGCGCTTCGGAGGTGGGTAAGTAGGCGCTGGAGATGTTCAAACCCGCCAGGCACTTTTTAGGTTCTAGCTGTTTTGAAAGTCGGTGAAGCACTGTCAGACTATTAACACGACGTGTAGAAGAGATGTACTGGTTTTGCAATTTTTGTACTGATATAATTGTGCTCAAAAGTGGACTTTGTACAATAATCTTGTAAATGGAAGAGTTCTCAGGTACCGATACCAAGATCAATACACCACAGCCGGTAATCCTTCATTTTTTGGCTGATTTCTTGATGGGCCAATGAAGACATACATACGACTAAGCATTAAATAAGATCAGATGCCAAACAGACCGTTAGCAAAGGAGACCAAATACTTTGAATAAATCTTCCTTTTTATTCTTATTTCACTTTCGTATTGATGCACTTATTATTATCAAGATTACACATAAAGCACATTAGCGGTGTGTTCGCTTTTCGCAAGGAGTTACATATGTTACCCCTTGCTCTTCGTAATCGACCAATCATTGAAACGTCCATGCGTGATGTGAAGGTGGGAGACATAGTATCAGTGAGAGGGGGTGGAGATATGTAGCAAAACCTCACTGATACTCACCATCACAATATAGTATACTGCTCTGACATACATCGCATCACATACTTGGCAACGCCCCTTAGCTTAGACATGCACTCAGATGTTCCGAGATCGATGTGCGGTTGCTATGCAATAGTTAAGCGATTACCATTATTGCAATGTATTTCATTTATTCGATGCTAAACTATTTTGGGTAGGATTTTCAGAAATTATTGACTGCGAAATGCATTGACCGTTTTGAACAGTTCGGCGAGAACCAGTAAGTCAACATCCGTCTCGTTATTCAATAGAACTAGCTGCAAATAACTCCCCTGCCAGTGCTTGATGATGGCCGCCAATCATGTGCGTTTTCGGCCCAAGTGCCTTTTAAATGAGATGCAGTTTGCATTATAGTTAGGATGTGGTGAAGGTGGGGGCTCTGGTCGCGTGTTTCTGATCGGGTGAATCATATTTGACGACCATGCAAATAAATCGGGAAGAGAAAAGCGGCTGGATGCTTTATATGTGCCGCCAATAGTCGATAAGCTTTAAATGAGTGGAGAATTATATGCACACTATATGTTACAATGAAAAGAGATGTGTGTACTCTATACGGCGTTATTTTTAGACCACGGTAACATGCGCTTCCCGGTTATCCCGCTAAACCCGCAGGCATGGTGTGATGTACTTATGACACCAGGAGTTTCCGAAGATTTAGAAATGAAATTGACTAATAACATTAATGATATTGCATTTTATTAAATGAAGATTATCGACTCCAATTACAACACACCAGTGACCCTCACCGGGTTTTGATATTCGGCAGCTGATAAACCACGAGCTTATCACCGGTTTAGAATAGTTTAGTCTGTCCCGTCGGTTGTTACTTTGGTAGTATATACATCAGCGATTCTAGTACACTTCCAAATACAACTCATATACCATCCAAATAACACTTATTTACACTTATCGTTTGCTTTAGACAGTTAAAATAGGCATACTATGTTTCATTCCCTCCAAACCTCAGATACTGATACAAAATGGCTTCTAGTGTGCAGGAAATATTGGACTCAATCAAGAGATTCCGATCTGTAAAATGTTTGTGATCATATCCTGGTTATTGGCTCACTCTAAATCATGTTAGGTAATAACGTGTTGCTACTTAGTGTGACATTGACTAAGACTTTTTTTAAATACAAACAAGATCAATGATCTATGACTGAAACCACAAAACAATGAACACTCTTTGGAGAAATGAAACCAAACCTGATGGATTCAAATCACCACTAACAACTACAATATATAGTGAAAAATAATAACAAATACACATTTATATTGCCACTCAGATTTCTGTGTTAAAAACTAAGCACTACAATAAACCAATCATTAACTGATAGAGCCAAGATATGCAAGAATCCATTACAAACAAATAAGCGAATTAATAACAAGAATAATAATACAACAGCGTCTTACATTTGACACACTGTATATAAATAACCTGAAAGGTTATAATAGTAAGAAGCTATTGACATCAAAACGGGATTTTGAATATGAGCGGCATCTATATAGTAGAAGTGGTGCTAAGTTGAGCATTGCTATTACCACTCCCTGACCTGATACACTTTACGGCATTGTTGTTTGAGGAAGGTGTAACTCAAAAGTTCCTCTGCCGAGATTTAAATGGAACAGATGGGGCGTTTACAATCTCGCAAACCGAGAACTTTTAAGACAAAATAGAGTTGAACGCCAATTTCAAGATGTTAAAGCTGCTAAATACAAATATGGTGCATACTGTTAACCCCAGGTTAAATTAGGTCAAACAGAAGTAATATTAATTGAGTATTTAGCCTTGGACTACCCTCAATACTTTGTTTCTTATTCCACCAATCTACAGTGATATGAGACCACCAGCTTGCGAGGCTCTGTAGGTGCAAACCTGCAGTGTGATACACTTAGGAATATAGTGCGAAAGCGAATTGTTTTCAAGAAGCTGGCATTGGGTACATGAGAAGGATCAAGTTAAGACAGATATAAAGCTCAATACAGAGCCTGAAACAGTCACAAACAAATATAACTAAGATATGATGAGGCAACACAGATCCTGAAACAATCACACATGCATGGAACTAAGGCACGAAGAGGCAACACAGATCCTGAAACAGTCACACACGCATGTAACTAAGACATGATGAGGCAACGCAGAGCCTGAAACAGCCACACACGCATGTAACTAAGACATGATGAGGCCACGTCTGCTAAACTGATTCAGGTATAATATATCGCTATTCGTGCAGTTGTGTTAAGCCACTTTGTGGGCAGTGGACCTTGAGAATACAATCTATATGTCATATTTTCTATTTGATTTCATTGACTGCTGTATAATTCGGTGCATGCTGTGGATTCTTGAATCGAATCAATGACATTGCAAAAGTTAAGTACAAGTAACGAGGGTCATATGCACACAACCCACTTCGTTCAGTATATGCTTCTCATGCGACAATACAGTGTACATGTTAACGGGTCAGGAGCATCGGGAAGATGTGTGTTTAAGAGCAGCAATATTAGCACCAATTGACGCATGCAGCAAGATGTCTACGGCGATTATAAACCTGAGATGGTCTTATATCTTGGTGCTTAATTCTTGTCACGTAGCGTACGTGTGTAAGCGATTCTCGTAGGACTCTAGCATCCCTGTATAGTCCAGATACTATAGTGATGATTCTTTGAGCTACATTTCGTAAAAGATGAACGGCTCACCAGGTGTCGAATAGAGTTGGTCTTACAATATTATGACACGATCAAATACAACAGTAACATACACTACCTAGTAATACCAGATTGAAATAACACTGTCTTGTGTCTAGACAATTTGTCATGTTGTCAATACAAGTGGTCTTGAAGCCATTATTAGAGCAGAACCACAATGACATTGTATTGTTTGAGTTAGTCCATGCTACAGTATCTTACCCATCGACGTCTAGTTCTCGTCTTTCAACTTATGAGAGTTGTTAACATGTCACACCCAAAAGCAAGGATTCATGATGACGTCAATTTAGAAAACGATGATCTTGCTGATATCTACTGAAAGCATGATCTACTCATGTATTATTGAAAGTATTCTCAGTTATTCTAACCAAAATCCTGAGCCCTTCTGAAGCATGCATTGCGGGCTGCATTAAATCGTCCAGGCGATTATTGGAGATCGTAACATGCAGAACGCTGGTTATTTCTATATACCAGACCTTGCTTAAGAAAGGGCGGCAGTCAAACGTTGTAGCTGTGATATCGTTAGCGTATCTGAACATGTGTAATAACTTTGTACAGAAAAAAACGGAACCTTCCATATACCAACCGATGCGCCTCTAGTGAATAAATCCTTTATCGCACCTCATCCTTTGCCGCATCGGGCGCATTGGTATCGCAATTAGAAGACTATATCTAGATTTGTCTTGAATGTAAACAGTTGCATAGACCAGATGGTTCGAATAAACAGCTCGTCTTAAAGTTCGGATGCGTATCCCGAGATGTTATAGACACATTGAACGAGGACATAATACATAATATCGCAACGACAATGATGAACAACTGGCCTGGATGACCATCTTGCCGCAATCATTCACTAACAAAAAAGACAACATGATATCGATGCAATACTAGCGCATAACTATAGAGTCATGATTCGGTGCTTAATGTTCCAGTTTTGATATGCTTTACGGTGTATATGATAGGTCTGTACTGTTTTCAAAAGGAATTTTTGATCCTAGTGTGATAATATTAAATGCCAATAGTTTCTGTTCCGTGAAAGCTGCAATTAAAAATATATCTGTTCTACAGATTCACCTAGTCTAATGCGAGAATAATGCCTGTAGAACAGGTGGTCTCGGTCTCCTTCACACCCTACGGGCTCCCTTGGCCCCTTGAGGGCACCACAGGGCCCCTTACGACTCGATAAAGCAATTTGGTAGCTTCCTTGCGGCGTATATAGAATCGCATACGCTTTGAAACCAGGGGTTCGGCCTATCTTGAGATCAAATGGAAGTATGAAGGATATTTGGTTAGAGGTCTGGACTTTAATGTGTATATAGATGTTTGGTCAGAACGTTTTACTTTTTGATCAAACAGAATAATATAGATTGCTTGGCTCTGAAGACTTTATTTGTGTGTACATTATAATTTACCACAAGTCACGTGTGTCTATTTACATAATTATGTATGTTAAACGGTGATTTGATTAGGGTATTAGGTTTTTTTTTTTGTAAGTAATATATGCAAAAACTGTCGGGGGATGGTTTAAATAATAAAAACAAGCATGGATCTCAAGGCTGAACGGTGACCGTAAGCACCTGTAGGTTTCATGTGACCTAGACATAACCTTATATTAATGCTAACTACCCAATAACGTTCTAGTCGTCCATTTTTACCTCTAATACTATTTGATGACCTGTACCACTTGAACCCTGACTTTATACCAACTTACACTTTCTACGTACATTACGACCTATTTGTACTTAGTATATGGTTGAAAACTACTGTACTCTCAATATTGTCAAGACAATAAAAGCAGCTGCATGTTTCCAACGGTGGCGTGAGATACTATTGTGCTCTATACAGACAATATAGCGTCTTCATAAAGTGCTAAATCCAGGTCCAAGTATATCAAAGTAAATGCTCTCCATGTTATTTTTGTATAGGCAATCTAGTATACATCATTGGGTGAAAAACTATTTCCACTACTCATCTTTAACCTTATACTAAACTGCATGCAACATTTGTAATATATGAAATCACATATCGGCAGAAAAAAATATAAATGAGGTAAATACAAAACCAAATACCGAAAAGATTATAAATCCTATATGCACCAGTTATTGTTCGACAAAACATAAAATTTGTCAGCACAGTACAGGGAATATGCATAAGTTTGCAGATTAATGTTTAGAACACACAGTGAGATCCCGTGTTATGTAGAAACTGGTTCATAAATACCTAAATATCGGCGCGTTTTTAGAAGGAACATAAACACACAGGAGAAAACGCCGTAATGGGAGTTTTACGGGCCAGAAAAAACAATGATGGACGTAGGATGCTAATGGCTTGATATTTATTGCACCAAGCAAAGCAGTTGAACCTAGTCACATCACGATCTAACATTATCAGGTTAACGAACTTTTAAGATAACCATGGTCAGATTCGCAAATGATGTGTGGAATGATGAAGAGACCTGTGGATCAATTACATACAAGTATATGTCAAATACATTCTGCTATCACCGAGCATGCCCACATATAATCCTAGTCAGATTTCAATATAATAAATGGTAAGACGAAAAGGCTTGCGGATTGTATGCTAACAAGCATATGGCTTGTTTACCTGCATCTAACACATTCTGCTTCCACAGCACATACCAACACAACTTCTAGCTATAACCGTATCCCTAACCTTATTCCATTCTTCTGGGATGCACTCTTTGGTACTTAGTGCCATTTTCTTGTGTAAAATGTATCATCATGGTCTATTCCTAAATCACGTTGTGGGATTGCTTCGCATAAACGATACTATCTGGGTCTCTCATTCCATATTCGGTGGGACTAAAAAGGGAATAAAGTGTACAGAACGTCAGCTGGTATATGAAGAGCTGACCATATACCAGCTGACATTCTGTACACTTTATTCCCTTTTGAGTCCCACCCTATACCAATTCAACCAAGGCAGTCATCTCTGCTCTCCACTTTACTAAATTAACAATGCCCTCAAACGCACCACACTGTGTTTAAGTAACAGCTTGTCCTTTCACTGAGGAGATAATTGGGTTTGAGAAATATGTAATTGTACCAACAACTCTACCAAGATAAAAGTTGCAAGATTCAGGCCGTCTTGTGAATTCAACTAGCTGTTGTATCTATTATTTGCGAAAGACATCACAATTTATCGCACCTGTATAGATTTGTCTTACTTTCATGCGTACCGATTTATATTTGTTGATGATTATATCAAAAGACCCGCTCATGAATCCGACCAGTATTCCTTGTTCTTAAAGAATACTTTGCCAACAACAGCATTTAAGCTGAGCAACAATCGAGTCTAAGTGCTTAATGCTGACTGCCCAGGTGCCAAAGGCTTGTTTTGTCGCCATGATTTATGGCTTGTAAATATTTGTGCCTCCATCAATGCCATTTAGTGTTAAGGATACAGATTGAGCTACTTGTCAGAGTTTATTATTTCTCTGCCACAGTTCATGGAAAGACGTATAAAATAGTTCACCAGTCAAGTGGCACCATTGACATATCCCCTACAATATGCTCATTCTCCAAGTATTGGTTTCAATAACAGCAATGGCTGAGTGTGGGGTTTGTTGCTCATGGAGTCAGAGTAGTAAATCGATAAATCTGTTGACATGAATGTGAGTTAACCTATGTTACCAAATCACAAAAAAGAGCCCTAGCAAGCACCCAGTTATGCAAATGTTGCTGATAGAACGGTATCCAGACTCAAATATATAAATCCAAAGCTTCTAGACAGTTTATAGAGCATTAGTAAAAACACTAAGCCCCGTGACTTATTACCTGACGGTGTTGAAAGTCAGGTATTCCAGTTATTGTTTCAATTAATGACTGAAGCCGTTTACCATTGTTATTTTACCCGCACAAATCCACGAAATGCAGTGAAGGCACCGGCTCTCTCTATGAAAGATATCCATGTGCAGCGATAGCGGATGTTATTTAGCACAAGCAGCACAAACCTTGATGAGATATGCATCCACCTGTTCAGTTCAATCACACAGGATCCCATCCACCTCAAAACGTGTTTGAGAATTCAATAACTATGCAAATTCACACAAACTACTGCTTATCACTCTTAATAAGACGACTAAGCTAGCTCGTTATAGGCTTCAAGTGATAGGAGGTAGACATGTATGCAATGGTGACAGGCCCAAAAAAATGACTATATACCTGGAGAGATTTGTAAGACAACAGTTACACTCAAGGGATAATATGACATGACATGATATCATTCAAACTCAGTTTTGTAAGCACGAGACACATTTAACATCAACTACAAGAAGCTAGTACAGTTTGCAAACGTCATATACTTTACTTTAAACCTAGACCTCGTCCCTGTAATTTGCAACCGTCCTAGTCAAACTTCTGTAACACTGGATCGAATGTAAACACCCTGCGTTTCTGTCAACGGTATAGATATGTATTAAGCCCCTCCTTCACATTTACAAAGCGATCTTGTGATGGTAATCGCTGTGGCTCCCTTTTGTCAGATTCATGATGTCTTATGCATCTGTGCGCTTAATATCACTGATGTATAGGCCTGAACCTCCGGAACAGCTGTGTGACAAACAAGCAATTGCTGTTGATCGGTTGTCATAACGCATTTGTATGCCATAAGAGTATACAAATACGCACCGGTCATAAGCTGATGCCAGAGCAGCAGTGTTCGTGAAATGTCAAACGACAAAGTTTTGTCAGATTAACGAAGCCTATATTTTCTGGCTTTGATTGCTTACTTATGAGGATATATTCACGAGGAGCTTGCTGTTATTCTTACTTCATGTGTCACAAATTGTACGGTCATCCATCACATAAGAGTAAAACGTTGTTCCGTCAAGTTAATTGCTTACTTACGAGGATATATTCATGAGGTGTCCGCTGTTATTCTGATATTGTACTCAACATTGTACATTGTTCAGTCTCTTACTTCATGTGTCACAGATTGTACAGTCACCCACCCCGTAAGAGTTAAACGTTGTTCCGTCAAGCACCATATAAAATGCCGCTCATATGTTGCTCTGACATACATCTTGTGAGGGATGCATTTCAAGCACGCCCACGTTCAAGTTGAGCTACCATACAACTGTTGATTATGTTGAAGAAATGAGATCTCATTTGCCCCTGAAATTCAATGTGGCTTTTAGATTGACGTTATGACAGCCAATGTGCTGCACACACGTGTTCTCATACAGTGAGCCTTCTTAGCGTAGCAGCGTGTTTCACAGAAGGTAAATTGTATGCAATGGAAATATATGATGAATGGTTTGGGATATTGTTGTTCATGTAACAATGTTTTTCTAAGCCGTTTTCTGTATAACTAATTATGGGGTATGTTCCGTTTCATATATAAGCATACTAATCCATCACTGTCATAAATGCTGTGGATGCCAGTTCTTCTGAGTATATTTTAAACAACAATGAGAAACGCAGCATAATAACAATAATTTTAGCTATTTTAACAGCCCAACACAAATCTGCAGAGAAGTAGTTAACCAAAGAGTTCCGAATAAATTGAGAGTTTACACCCAACAAAAACTAGCTGAATCGCTGCATCATCTTCAGTGTAGACTCTACAAGCTGTATCGTTTACCATCAAATACCTGGGCGGAAATGTAGCATTGAGATCACTGGGTATGGCATGTTGGCTCATACTGGGAGCTTATCCATTGACTGGATTGATAAATGAATGCAATTCAACAGCCATGTGTAAATAAAAGCATTTATTTGCCTTATCAATCAACATCTACACGGCTGAAAACGATTAGTTAATAACTCAAATGGCATATCTTTAGATCGTTGCATATGCTAATATTATGAGATCAATGTACTTTATCATTAAAGCAGATTATAAAAAGCTATTTTATTATTGCAGTGAAAAAAATAAACAATTATACTGCATCGTTTGAATTCAATGATTTGCACATCTGTAAATGATATTGGACATAATTATGTTAACGGACAAATATCAATTAAAGAAACAATCGGAATGAATGCTACATACACATTATTGATTAAAAGCACGTGGTCTTCGTGGTCAGAAGTCGTCTAGGAATCTAATTGTCAACCCCCTCATAGTAGTAGGTTTGTCCTCCTTGTCCATGAAACAATCCATCAAGCGTCGCAACAATGTCGTGAAATGATGGTCTCTTGCTTGGATCACAATCCCAGCAGTGTTGTAGTGTCTCGTTGAACCTAAAATGATCGATAGTTTTTTGTGTTAATGACCTCAGGTCGTGACATAAACAAATGTAAATATTACCCCCAACTTACAAGTCCTCGCTGCAGTCTTTTGGTTTTTTAAGTCGCTCGCCCGATTCAAGTGTCTGTTTCATATCAGCGCTTCTCACGGAGGAATACGGAGATGTACCTGCACAAGACACAATTTTTAATGCTGTGTCATACTTTGTATCTGTTGTAAATACTTTCCTTTCTCATAGTGAAATATGACGTGCTTCATGACAGCCAATCTTCCCAAAGACAGAATATGGATTGATAGCATTACTGTTCTACTCTGCGGTAGAAGACTAATGATTCACTTATTATTAATATTAATTAGCTCCGGCCCCTCACCCTTTGCAAATATCTCCCACGTGGTAACCCCAAAAGACCAAACATCAGTCTTTTCATTGTACACTCGTTTGCCATCCGGGGTCTTCTCCATCGATTCAGGAGCCATCCACTTGATGGGTATCTTCTCCTGAGGCGACAAAAGCAGAATACAGTGTAACTTTACTGACTCTATGTGATGCTCTTTATAGTAGCAGCGTTATCAGCAGTCATTTTGACACCTTATGTGCAGCATCCTCTGACGACTCCTCTCCTTTCATTGGACCAAATCCTGTGACCTTGGCAACCATTCCCACCTTGACCTTTTTTAGAAGTACATTTCGAGCGGCGAGTCTGCGATGAATTACCTGTTGTTACAGATATGTGAGTAATATTGTGTGCTTATACATTCATCGTCAGACAATCACACCAATGAGTACTATTGCACAACATTCTGCAATAATTTATATTCCTTATTGTGGCATAACAAGAGTTATTTAAAGTTAAAAATCGCTACCACTGTGTCTACATCATATTCCCAAGCAAAGCTGACCACAATCACATATGTAAAATGAATGCATTTCATTGTTATGCTTTGGCTTAGTACTAACCCTCATTTCTTCTTCAACAATTATATTTATTATCTGCCTGAACTGGACATACTTACTCCTGTCTCATGCAAATGAGCCATTCCTTTTGCAATGTGACTGGTGAAGTTTATCATGTGATCCTCGACCTCATCATTCATTGGCTGAGTGCTGATTTCTTTCAACCAATCTTTGAGGTTCGTCTCACAAAACTCCAACAGAAGAATTGGAACTGTGCCAAATAAAAAGAACATAATCTGTCCGTGTATTATGCTCTTTAATGTATAAATATCACATGAAAAAAAAGAGTATATGAATTGCTCAATTAATAATCATTGCTTTGTGTTGAAAGAGTTCCGGAATGTTGCCAAGATATACCTTCCTTGACTGCCCCAATAAGATTAACAACGAACTCGTTTTGTGCAATGCCAGTAGCCAGAAAGTTCATCTTGGCATTGAGCAGCAGTTGATCTGCTTCACTAGCTCCACCTAGAGAGATAAAAAAAGACGTACTTGACATCAGAACTCACCCTCGAGAACTTGGAAAGAATATCATCTCGTTGTCACATTGACTTACTGCGCAACAGTTTAGCAGCGAAAATTTGCATATTGGCGTTTCTTCCAACTGTGGCTTTGCGTATGACAGCAAAACGCCCATTGGTAATCACATCTCCTAACGCCACTTCGTCATTGGAAAATGTCCACTGTTCAGCCAGATCCTCTTGTGTTCCATAGATATAAATATCTTCCTCCTCTCCAGTGAAGTCATTGTGGACCATTCCCCCACTCACGTAACACACGTTGAACGTCTGTAAGCTCATGTACATGGATGCATAAAGCAAACCCATAACAGAATGATGATCAAAATCAATATGTTATATAATTATGTGTTTTTGTTCACCGAATTCCCCCCAGTTGTCTTGCTAGCTCCATTGGCTGAACCAAAGTCATTCGTTGCTGCTTGGTGACCTAACGGAACCTCTGCGTCGTAGGCCGGTGGTGCAGATGACATCGTCAATCGGTTATGGACAGATCTCATCGCGTCGTGTACTCGTGTGGGGACAGCAGATTTATTCTGGCGGATCCTTACCAAAACGACGACGCCGATGATAAGTACGAGGATCAGCAGGATACAAACTGTGGTGATTGAAAGAAATGTGAGGCATCACAGCATAACGTGGGCTCATAGATAAACGTTGTATAAAATTAATCGCCTAACTGTAAAAAAAACCGAATGAGCAATCAATGTTACCGCAACATCATTTAACTTGATGTTACCTATAACCACGGCTGCAATAACACCTCCGGCAAGTCCTGAACCTCGCGTCGTCGCCAAACCTGAAAGCAGAAACGGCGATGAATGAATAATGTGATTAAGTGCGGGTGCAACCAGTGAGGCCTACGACAATAATTGGCTGACTTACATATGTGATCCGATGGCACACATTGTCCGGAATTTAACAGCAACTGCTGCGGTTGGCTAGCTATTCCATCCGAGTACTCCACAACAGCCGTCACTGTATAGTCATTCTCAGGAGTAAGTCCTTCAATTATGTATGACGTCTGATCAGGGGCAACAGGGATTTCTCTTTGGATGGAATTCACGGTAAAGTAGATCAGGATGTTGCTTGGGGTAAAGCAGCTGGCGAGTTGATACCACGTGATGCGAACGGTGTTACCATGAACACTCGCCACAGTCAGATTTCGTGGACCAGGGTCTGTAACAACATCAAAATCTCTTTCTTTCATTTTGCTAAAATCACACTTAAGCATTCGTAGGGAAAAATTGTAGAATCTTATTTCTTTTGCTTTGTGATTGAGGGCCTTTAATCTTACGGCCATTCACGCCGTTAACATTGACGAGTACACCAATCTGAAACAAGCAAAACAGGCAATAGAATTTTAGCACAAACAGTGTATCGTTATACACAATGCCGTACAGGCAAACGCCTCATAACACAGACAAAACTCACGTCTGCGATATCTGAACTTTGCAGCCCTGCTCTGTTGTAGACCGTGTACATGACGTGGAACCTGGATCCTTGGTGATGCTTAACCAGGCAATGATCCATGAAGATTTGTTGAACTTTGGCAAAGCATTCTCCACCCACATCCGCGCATACACAGTCGCCGTCCAAATGGCATTGATCTTCACTCTGGCAAATAATTGAGATTCGAGAAATAACATGAATACAAAAATATAAATAATTTGAATGAATCACATGCCATGCTACTCACCTGCATCATGTAGGTGCGTACTGAATTTATAATTACCTTTGCCACCGGTGTCACTCTGATTGTGCCGTTCTGTATTACCAGGTTGGTAGCAGGTGGAATAAAGGCTGTGACGTTGAATACTACTTCACTTAGTCCACTGTGGCTGTCGTGAGACGTAATGTTTACGCTGGGCACAGAAACAAACATCCTCAATTGTGTGATAACACTAATATTGTGCTTTCTGATGAGGATGCACCAAGCCTTCACTCATTTGCTCGTTTGTTTCAATAATGGTAGCCATGAATAAAATCAAATAAGAATCTTACACAGAAGCATACGGCATGGCAATGTTTGGCGAGTTGATATTCTTTTTGAAGGTCCAAAGCCCAATAGCTGGTGGGGTTGAATCCACGCCAATAATCAACCTGTCATAAAGAGAGTTACCCACAAAATCAGTGGCCCGAACCCACACCACAATGCTGTCTCCGTCCACTCTGTCGACGACAAGAGAGCTGCTCTCTGTTACACCTGGCACCTTTTCCCATACCTGAGGTTTATCTGGTACGTCAGCACTTCGTAGTTTCAGGCTTGCTATGTCAAAACGAACGATTCCTCGTACATTAGACACGCCCTCGATGGTGCGGTTCCCTGTGGTGTCATCGATAAGCAAGTCGTTCCGCGGTCGAACTGGGTTAAGCAGACTGTTTTTATGGAGGAACTCATTTTCAAAGTGACCACTCCATCGAACAGTGATTTCGCTGTCGTAGGAGTGGAGCCAGGAATGATCATTATGTAAAGCTGCCTCAATGACGTAAAGAGGATTAGACGTAATGGAAACATGGCTCATATCATCCGCCATGACCACCGTGCGTACCATAGCTCTGTTACCTGCTCCGTCCAATACCTGTAGTAGGACGCTATACATCCACGGCTCAGGTAGGTCGTACGTCTTAGACTCGCCGTCATATGTCGCAGATACGTTCATCTCTCCTACAGGGGTCACAACTTCACTAAGAAATCCCTCACCATCCAGTAAGAGTTGATATACCCGAAAGTTATATGATTCTATGTTGGAATCTTTATCCTCCCATCCAAAGCCATCGAGATATATCGTCAAGGACTGAAACATGATTGCATTAAATTGGTGGCGCGTAGCGAATAATTTTGCAATAAGCACCATTGTTCGCTTCCAGATTTCAATCCCTAATGACCCATATCATTATCATCGATATCCTTCACATTCTAATAAATAACCCCTCCCCAATGCATAAAACTAAGACAAAGATTAAGAAGCCTCACCCCTGTGACGTCATGCCCTATAGCCAGAGCCATCTCCACCGGTGTCGAACAATTGACGACGCTACAATGGAAGGGGTTCTGGAAGTCAAAGTGCACTTCCATTCTCTGATATACCTGTGAGGTTAGGGCCTGGAGGGTTATGTTTTGGAGCCCTCCCAAATCTACGTTCCTCACTTCCTTAAAACCTCCTACCTTTGAGAACATATTGAACTGCAATCTGAAGCCAGTAAGTGGTGCATTGATTACATAAGCATAACAGTCCTCAATTTTATTATTAATGAGTGTTATACGTAGAATTATTCATGAGGTAAAACCACTTTTAAGAATAATCACAATCAAGGTCCAGTGCGTTTCCAGCCCGTACGTTACACTTTACTGAGTTTGTAAACCTCGTAAGCAAGTAATGTTTCTACCTATGACCATGGGCTAGTCCGAGCGTACCATGGTATGTGTGTCTGATGTTGTCACATTGAGCCGACAGATGAGGATTCGACGGACTTACTGGTGCTGAGCAAGTCACATTGTCTGTGCGGAGGATACCACCGCCTGTTACACCCAATCTCAGTTTAGTCACCAAGGTCGCTTGCCAGCAACAATAAGCCTACCTAACATCATGTTGTAATCCAATTATAGACTGGATTAAGCGAAATGTAAATGAACTAGCTACTTTAATACTGTGGCATTGTGGTATGCTATTTGGTTACATACCAGCGTTGAGATGGTTGATGGTTGCATACACTTCGATGATTCCCAGTGTGAACTGTCTCATGTAGACCGGTCTATGAGGCAAGTCATCTTCTTCAGTGTATATCGTTCTCCACGACAAAGTCGCCGAGCTCACATCCCTTTCACTACTCCAGTAGGTGTTAACTGACTCTGATGCCTCAGTACAAACCCCACTCACCACACGACGTTCACCTTTATCTGCCTCATTGGCCCGAATCCTCAACTCAGCCCCACAGCTTTCAAAATCAGCTCCTCGCCGTACTGGATAAATGACGCTCTGATTAATGTTTATATGAATTGAATGTTAATTAAAGTTAATGTAAATGTAAACCATAGTTATGCGCTGCAACTTTGAGAATGAAAGTTATCAAACACCTCACACCTCAATACTATATTATCATGAATTAAATATGTACTTGGTAAAATTCTAGCAACATTTATCTGTATTATAGCAAATCTTAGTCACAGGTTGGTGCAGAAATACAAACTTTTTTCACAATTGCTTCCTTCGTAGCCGGAAGAGCATATGCACCTATTGCTTCGACAAGTACCAGGAAAACAGTCCTTTGTATATGAGCACTTTTCTGTGTTAACAAAACCAATGTCAAAATGTTGAACATGAATTTGAATGTCGCCTTTAAGCCTAGGATGGAAATAGCGCAGCCAGATTCAGTTGTTGGCTATAAAACAATTATGTTATAATTGATAAGCATCACCATTATTAGTAGACATCCTTCCTACACCTTCCCACTTGCTACTGATCACGATAATGTTCTGCTTTTAACATTATATGTTAACGGCATCTTACGGATTTGACAGTTTGAACCGGAAGTTCTACTATGACATGAGCACACTCCGGGTCGGATACACAGACCTCCGTTGCCACATCCGCCGGCACATATAGCTGTACACAACACACAGCTTACTAGTGTTATGTTCCAAATAATCGACAGATCATATCATAGGCTATACATTCACCTCGTTTGACTTACGTATCTTGCAAAGAGGTAGCCCTGTGTAACGGGTACAACATCGGTCAACGTAATCGATGTACGATTTCCTGATGGTGACAGTTTTCTCGCAGGTGCTGGTTACAGCATAAAATTTATCAATGTCAGAATTCTGAACACCGATCGAAATATCGCTTGGTGTTTATGCATTCATACATGTAGAAGAGACCATATTCAATTTCTTGGATGAATAAATGGGTATATGGAGTGACAGGTTGGTAAATGCTATGTGATTAATGTCAAACACTTACAAGAACACCCAACACCTATATGTTCGCCGCTCGTGTACATCTCTCCATTTCGTCTCCCCCACTGGGCAGACATTACGTGTTGACCTGTAAAATGTTTGATTTTGCCATAGTTAGCCTTGGATTACAGCAGTTATCAAACGATGGCAGTCACAATGAGCGCCGCCATTATCTCGGCCTAACAACGACGGGTAAGATTTCACATGCTCAGGACAGCAAATATACACGGCCCCACACCACTCAAAAATAATCATAAACATAAAGAAGCCTTTTGGGGTATACGGCTTTGTCGTTTGATCTGCTATCAGCTACTTCTGAGCGTAACAAATCACACAAAGTGGTACCATTTAGCAACGTCTATGTGTACACTACATTACACACATAACAACACGGTCACGCTTTTATACTCTTCCATTCATACATTACCTAACATACTTTTCGCATAGCCATAGATCCAAATAAATTCATGGCTTAAGTCTAGTTTTAGAGTTCCAGTTTGATTGACGCGTGAATTTATAACGCAACTTATCGTTATAAAGAGTTATTGTCATGAATCGTCGCATCGGACATAGACCCTATGTTCACGCGGTTCCACTTAGATTTCAAATTTCAAGCTGCGATCATATGAATTTGTATTAATGTTTTGACATCAATTGGTCTGGCACAGTTATTCTTCAATTCAACTTGTGAATGGTTCACCCAGGAGTGAATTGAATTAGTTTTATATGAATAAAACCAGAGGTAGAATGTGTCAAAAACTATCAATAACATAAGGAAATATAGTCACTGGTATCACTGCGGTAGGGAATCAAAATTGAATGAGACTGAGAAAGTTTAAAAACCACTGTTCAATGGCTTAATTGATAAATGACGATTAAGATGCCATTCCATTTATTTACAAAACTGATTTTTTATTGAGTTAAGAACCATTTTAATCAAAACTAATGCACGAAACAGGGAAGAGAACAACAATTGCCAGCAGTGCATTATCTGTTTACTTACGCGACCTCGATGGCTACCACCAGGCAAACGAGAGTCAGCAGCAGCGAGCGTGACGTCATTATCGTCCTCATATTCATGAAGAGCCGAATTCAAAATAACTCCACCTCGCACAACTGACGATGCCAGCTTGGTGTCCGGGAGTTAAATAAGCGTCCAACATCCTTGTTGAGCAGGATTAGTATAACTGAGGGGTAGGGGGTGTATATGTGAGGGGTAGGGTTTCACAATTACATTAGACATATTTAAAGCCTAAGAAAAACCCACTCAAACAACAAACGATGATTAGATTATCTACTCAACATGAACCGAGAAAAACAGAGACGATAATTGCTCTTGCAAGTCACGAGCATATCATACCATGCTTCGAACATTAAGATAAAATTGCCTATGCGGGATGTTGCAGCTACCAAGAACCAGCTTGAACCAGTCCAACCCCTGGGATTTTGTAGTGTCCCGTTATGCATATTAATGAGATACGACAAGTTGACCAGATGTCAAATCAAGGCCACGATTGTCAGTGTTGATTCCTTTTCAAATATTTGTTTTAAACCGGGTGTACAGGAGATGGAACATTTGTTTGTTTAAGATGCGTTGTTTAGGCTGGTAAAGCACGGCAAAAATTCCCTGGAGCAGGTCGATGTAGCAAGTTTATATAAAGTCGGGCGTTGGTCAGACGTAGCGCTGTCGCAACCCGCAACATCGTGAGACGTAGTTCTGTTACAAACCGCCCCATCGTCACACGTAGCTCTGTGACAACTTGTCCCATCATCATACGTAGCTCTGTCACAACTTGTCTCATCCTTTCACACGGTGTACTAACTGGCTCGTAACAACACTCTTCATCAGACGGTCTAGAGTCACGCATCGACTTATCGTCGGCAGTTGTACCGTCGCACAGATGTTGTACTGTCCACCACCTGTAATATTGTTGTGTTAGGCGGCAGTACCACTTGTTATATTGTAGTGTTGGGCAGCGATACCACCTGTTATATTATAGCGTTGGCCGGCAGTTCCACCTGTTATATTGTAATGTCCGGCGGCAATACCACTTGTTATATTGCAGTGTTGGGCGGCAGTACCATTTGTTATATTGTAATGTTTGGCGGCAGTACCACCTGTTATATTGTAGTGTTGGGCGGCAGTACCACCTGTTATATTGTAGTGACGGGCGGCAGTACCACTTGTTATTAAATGGAGATTAATAACTCATTAACCAACGGGACCCGTAATTCACTTGAAAGAAAATACGAAGCCATCTTCTCGATGCCATTTTGCCTCAGTTGACCGCTAGGGGCAGGTTGTGTGAAGTCACACTTGCTGCACGGCCTCCCAGAGAATTTGACAGCGTGCGAGCGAAGTGAAAAGCCACTATTTAGGTTTTAAGATTACACCGTATTTACATGAAGCCATGTCGTGATGAAGATTACGAGGCCCCATTACATAACACTGGGGCAAATTATGTCCATGGCTATTTATTTGAGCCAATACTGGCGGGAGTTGAAACATCCAAGTCAGACTCGGAAATGACACCAGGGGCTTTGACTCAGAGTCCGCTTCGGATGCAGAATCCACAAACGATCTCGACGAATGGTGGGTATAGAATACCCTTCCCCACCTTTATTGAACTATGTTGGTAAAAAAATTTCGTTAAAGTAAGTTACCTTGTAAATTTACACATTCTGTAAGTTGAGGATGGTATGTTGACAGACTTAACTGAAACAACAAATAGTACTTGGCTTGTAAATGTAGCTTTGTCATTGTACCTTCAGTGCATTTGATATTGTGGACAGATGTTTGCATGCAGTATATCAAGTATTATCCTTTTAAATTCATTCATTGTACCGCAAACATAAAATTACAATGACATATGACTTTAATTATTTTTCTTACTTAGGTGAAGCTGCCAACACTGCATCCCAATGGACACAATCAAAGAGAGTGTGTGCTGCAGAAGTTTGAAGAGAGTGATGGCTATAATGGAGGAATGGCCATGCATCACCAAGCATCGCGGGTTCCTGGCAACCTGCCTGAACAATTATATGCTGGAATTATCCTAATTTGAATTTATTCAAATCGATGGACCTGATGGAGATTAGGTCTTTACCAATGAGTAAGTTAGCCACTATTGCTACCAAAAAGGACAGTTTGAGGTTGAACAATCATATTTATTGCTAAGTAAAATATTCAGTGTTCGTATTGATAAACTACAGTATATTTCACATAGCCATGAATAAATAACTCATCCAGTAACATGAAATCCAGAAGCAGAGCTTACAATAAAATTACGATGTGAGGGATTGGTTGACAAATGACAACTGTTTTTTATCTATACAACTTATTTCAAAACCATAGACAACTAATTGACATATTGCTTCAGATTATTCAGGTATCAAGCCTACTGACCGGTTTTCTGGATATGGCACAGACTTGGCAAAAGAAACAGGAAAGTGCTGGCTGCCTGTGTGGTAACAGCTATTAAAGAATCTTTCCCTTAACCGGGCGGCAAATATACAGGTTTTCTACTATGGAGCTGAAGAAGATTTGGTGGTCAGGTTGAATCGACACCTGTGAGCACCTGCAAGAATATCCTGTTCAGGTTTCTCTTACCGGGAGGCAATAGGTGATGGGGCATTCCTTTTCTCTGCAAGGACCTCAGCAAGCAGCTTGGGTATTTTTGCCTGGGATCAAGCACCTTAGCAATGAACTGACGTACATAGTCTGAAGCAATTCAATGTTATTCATATTTTATCATAGTCATATTATAAATCAGTTATATCATATGCCCATATTGAATAGGGTAACAATGATTGTGCATATGAAATTTATTTAGGTTTTGGTAATAAATGCCGATATAACATTTGTGTTTCATTTTAGATTAATGCATATATACACCAAAATAAATTGGTACTTTTACAGGCTTGACAACTGGGTCTCCCTGTCTGGCCTTGGGGTAGGACACTCCCCACTGGGACTGACCTCCTTGAGTGATGGCTTGAGCTCTGTTCGAGTTTTCATTGAAGTGAATAACTGCTAAGAGCAATCTGGAGATATTTATATAGCAGGTTGACTTGTATGGCTAAGTAAGAATTAAAACTTGAACATATAATTCTACGAAGAACATTTCAGCTGTCACTACACAAATGTGCTAAACTTCCATACAGCCCCAATTCAAATATACATAAAAGGAATTTCAAAATATGTTATTTCATTGTTATCACCTGGCCTCCCTGGTGGCATAGGGATAGTGGACACTCTTTGGTGCATAGAATGTGACCACCTTGTGAAACGATTCTATGCTTGATGTCTGTCAATGTCTTTTATGAGATGCTTGCTGGACACTCGTTGTGTGGGTTCGATCCTATTTATGGTTCACACATATATCAATACAGATTACATTTATTTGGTGGAGTAGTACCACAGGGGCACCTCTGGAATATTTCTTTATTCAAGGAAAGATAGACCTGTAGGGACTTGTCAGCCATCTATGGTATCAATACATTAAGTATGCTACAATTTCATTCATCATAGCCTTAAAGGGTGTAAATGTTTACAAATTGACTATGAAAAGACACATGGATAAATACAACAGAAGTAATCCATGCCAATTCATTTCATCAAATAATATAATGCAGTTGCCTTGTGACTTACCGAAACATTTGCCTGCACCCCAAATAACAAGTGAGAGAAAGACTCATTGTCGGCATTAGGCAAGGCACTCGTTCCTGGTGTAGCAGACAGCGCTGTCAGAGGCGAAGTTCCTTTGCCTAGGTCGACATGGCCTGGATCTGACACCTCTGTGATTCATCACGGTCACTTGAGTTATCTGTTCCCTCAGCTGCCAATACCATTTAATTTACTACCTGCATGGCGAGAAACAGCTGGATTGTTATACTGGCAACTTGGTGATAATTGACATATGCTATCAAAATATTCGTCGTTTTCAAAGCGCTTTGAGTTGGAAAAACAATTTTCACTTATTAAAATTTCGTCAAATCTTCGATTGCTAATAAAATGGTAAATATCCGTTCAATAGTCATAAAAATTAGTTCAGTTGTTGACACGAACAGCGCAAATCGAATCCGCAAATTGTATTGATATCGGTTGCCTCACTTTTGGTTTCGAATGAATCAAAGATAAAACGGGAATGAAATCTGAAGTTATCGCGTCGTTTGTCCGTCGTGAATGGACGTATTGTGAATTGGTTTGCACTCAAAGTACGCCAAGTTCCCCCATATACCCATGGGCCTATTTCGTTTAACGTTGGTTAGTTTCTAGATAAGTGTCTAAGTTTGGTTGTCAAGGAAGTCGAAAAAGTGAAAGACTAGTATATCTAATAATGGTCGGATTGTTACAAAATTTGCATCAATTTGTAGTTAATTTTACCTGCAAAACGTTTCTTAATATGTGTCAGTCATATTTCAATCGCTTATAAAATCGACAATATGTGATCGATGGTCATATAAATGTGGTCAAATGTTGTATGGGGCAGTGTCGAACGAATGGTAATTTTTGTATTGATGCCGATGCCAAAAAATGTAATTCAGCATTGCAATCGGAAGTTAACACGTAGTTTCTTCGTTATTAATTGTCGTCTGGTAAAACAAATCGTGGAATACAAAGGTCATCGCTGCTCTCTGCTCGCCTAATCGGCTCGCTGTCAAGTATGGCACGCCGCGGTAATATTTAAAAAGAAAGCTTTTCCATGAGTCGGCCAAATCATTGTGAATCTGTGTTGGCCCGGACAGCATGATTTCTTTAACAAATTTGATAGCTTAAAAAATGACCAATAAACATGTGATGATCACGAAAATTGGTGGAATTGTGGTTGACAAAAATTTAAAATTCATAATAACTTGGTCTATTATGGGTCGATTCTGAAATAGTTCAAACTTCCTGATACACTTTCTCCAAGTTCCCCCAAGCTGACTTTCTCACTCATTCATTCACTCAACGACTATCTGACACACTCATTTGCTCACTCCCTCATTATTTCACTCATCGAATCACTTGCTCACTGATTTACTCACTGACTCATTCAATCCTCTCTCACTTATTTATTCACCCATCTTATCATCCAGCTCACTGAATGACTCATTGACACACTGAATCACTCCCACGCTCACTGACTTCCTCACTGACTGACTCTCTCACTCACTCACTCACCCGTTCGTTCACCCACTCGCTCACTAGCTCACTATCTCACTGACTTCCTCACTCAGTCATGTGTTGTAAAATAGGCGATGTACAAAACGAAACAAGCAAATCCCTAAGATTGCTCGTTGTTTTGAAAAAGTAGTTGTGTTAATGATTGGAATTGTTCTTAAGATAACATTTATCAATGGTTTCATTCAGGAAAAATAATCATTGTTGTTCGAGTGACAGAGACATCTCCATAGCAGCATATTGCTTTCAAAACGAGTAAATAACTGTATTCATATTAATCCACTCGGGTACTACAACAACAGGAGGCAGCGGTAACGACAGGCTTACCTGGGAAGTTACGTCAACAGGAGGCGGCGGTAACGGCAGGCTTACCTGGGAAGTTACGTCAACAGGAGGCGGCGGTAACGGCAGGCTTACCTGGGCAGATACGTTAACAGGAGGCAGTAGTACCGGAAGGCTTACCTGGGAAGAAACGTCAACAGGATGCGGCGGTGACGGCAGGCTTACCTGGGAAGTCACTACAACTGGAGGCGGCGGTAATGGCAGGCTTACCTGGGAACTTACGTCAACAGGAGGCGGCAGTAACGGCAGGCTTACCTGGGAAGATACGTTAACAGGAGGCGGCGGTAACGGCATGCTTACCTGGGAAAATACGTTAACAGGAGGTGGCGGTCATGGCAGGCTTACCTGGGAAGATACGTTAACAGGAGGCGGCGGTAATGGCAGGCTTACCTGGGTAGATGCGTTAACAGGAGGCGGCGGTAACGGCAGGCTTACCTGGGTAGACCTGCGTACGTTAACAACAGGAGGCGGCGGTAACGGCAGGCTTACCTGGGTAGATGCGTTAACAGGATGCGGCGGTGCGGCGGCGGTGACAGCATGCTTACCTGGGATGATACGTTAGAATGCACAAGTAGGGGACGCCAGGCGCCTCATGAGATGATGGAATGCAGTCATTGGAACAGTAACAGCCATATGATTGAGCACGTTATCTATTGAATCCTGTGACGCTTTCCACTATATCATGTTAAGTCTTGAGCGGTAATAACTTATGTACGCGATTGTAAGTCAAATTCATGTCAACTTCGATATAATGACAACCTAAGCATACCTCAATATCGTATAAACCTAAAAGCCATGTAAGTATCCATCTTATGTAACCACCGGTTTCTTGCAAACCTCAACCTACACAACCAGTGAATGCTGGAGACATTGAATTATAGCTATAGTGCGCGACCCGTCCTGTGGTGAGTGCGTGCGTGTTAGTGAGTTAGTGAGTGAGTGAGTTTGTGTGCGTTGATCAATGAGAGATCCATTTTGTACGTAATAGTTAATGAGTGGGGGACTTTTTGCCTGTTAGTGAATGAGTGAGTGAATTATTTTGTGCGTATTAGTGAAACAGTGAGAAAGTGAGTGAGTTTGTGCGTGCGTGCGTGCGTGCGTGGTAGTGAGTGAATGAGTGAGTTTGTGAGTGCGTGCGTGTTAGTCAGTGAGTGAGTTTGTGCGTGATAGTGAGTGAGTTAGTGAATGAGTTCACGTTTGTGCGTGTTAGTAAGTGAGCGAGAGTATGCGTGTAAGTGAGTAAATGTGTTTGTGCGTGTCAGTGAGTGAGTGAATGAATGCGTGGGTTAGTGAGTATGTGCGTGTTAGTGAGTGTGTAAGTGAGTGCGATAATGAGTGAGAGGATGAGTTGGTGCGGTTAAGTGAATGAGTGAGTTTGTATGTGTTAATGAGTGAGTGAGTTTGTGCGTGTTGTGAGTGAGTGTGAGTGAGTGAGTGAGTGAGTGAGCGAGTAATTGAGTGAGTGAGTAAGAGAGTGAGTGAGCGAGTAATTGAGTAAGTGAGTGAGTGCGTGAGTGAGTGCTTGAGTGAGTGAGTAAGTGAGAGGGTGAGTGAGTGATTGAGAGAGTGAATGAGTGAGTGAGTGAGTGAGCGAGTTAGTGCGTGAGTGAGTGAGTGAGTGAATGAGTAAGAGAGTGAGTGAGCGAGTAATTGAGTGAGTGAGTGAGTAATATAGTGAGTGAGCGAGTAATTGAGTGAGTGAGTGAGTGAGTGAGTGAGTGAGTGAGTGAGTGAGTGAGTGAGAGTGAGTGAGTGAGTGAGTGAGTGAGTGTGAGTGAGTGAGTGAGTGAGTGAGTGAGTGAGTGAGAGTGAGTGAGTGAGAGTGAGTGAGTGAGTGAGTGAGAGTGAGTGAGAGTGAGTGAGAGTGAGTGAGTGAGTGAGTGAGTGAGTGAGTGAGTGAGTGAGTGAGTGAGTGAGTGAGTGAGTGAGTGAGTGAGTGAGTGAGTGAGTGAGTGAGTGAGTGAGTGAGTGAGTGAGTGAGTGAGTGAGTGAGTGAGTGAGTGAGTGAGTGAGTGAGTGAGTGAGTGAGTGAGTGAGTGAGTGAGTGAGTGAGTGAGATGTGAGTGAGTGATTGAGTGAGTGAGTGAGTGAGTGAGTGAGTGAGTGAGTGAGTGAAGTGAGTGAGTGATGTGAGTGAGTGAGTGAGTGAGTGAGTGAGTGTTGAGTGAGTGAGTGAGTGAGTGAGTGAGTGAGTGAGTGAGTGAGTGAGTGAGTGAGTGAGTGAGTGAGTGAGTGAGTGAGTGAGTGAGAGTGAGTGAGTGAGTGTGAGTGAGTGAGTGAGTGAGTGAGTGAGTGTGAGTGAGTGAGTGAGTGAGTGAGTGAGTGAGTGAGTGAGTGAGTGAGTGAGTGAGTGAGTGAGTGAGTGAGTGAGTGAGTGAGTGAGTGAGTGAGTGAGTGAGGAGAGTCGTGAGTGAATGTGAGTGAGTGCGTGCGGGAGTGATCAGTGAATATCGTGAGGTGGGAGGGGATGAGTGAATGTGAATGAGTGAGTGGATTAGTGAGTGAGTGAGGGGTGGGTGAGTAAGTTTGAATGTGAAAAGGGAGGAGGGGGTTGTGAATGTCGTAAAGGCGGGGGGTATCAGTGAATGTCGTAAGGAGGGAGGGAATGTCAAGAGGCAGGAGGGGGGTAATGTCATACGGCGGGGGGGTATTAGTGAATGTCATAAGGCGGGGGGGGGGTGTAATTGAATGTCAAAAGGCAGGAGGGGGGGGTTGTGAATGTCATAAGGCGGGGGGATTATTGAATGTCATAAGGAGGGGGGGGGTAATTGAATGTCAAGAGGCAGGAGGGGGGTTGTGAATGTCATAAGGCGGGGGATTAGTGAATGTCATAAGGCGGTGGGGGTAATTGAAAGTCAAGAGGCAGGAGGGGGGTTGTGAATGTCATAAGGCGGGGGGGAAAATGAATGTCAAAAGGCAAGAGGGGGGTTGTGAATATCATAAGGCGGGGGGATTATTGAATGCCATAAGGCGTGGAGGGGGGGGGGGATAATTGTGCATGGACAAATAAGTGCAGGAGAGAGTTAGTAAGTGATCGAGTAAGTGAATGGGTGACTGGTTGGGTGAGTGAACGGTAGATTGATGAATGTATATGTGCTTGTGCGTGAATGACTAAGTGCCCCGATAGCAATCACTTTCAAAACGGTTGCGGGTTACAGTTTTGATAAGCATGAGTAAACCGTTCTTTTGTTTGGAGCAGATACGTGATGTCGATAAAGTAATTGGAGACACGACAGACAATGGCACAATGAAACAGCAGACGCCAGAGCTTCATAATCTTTATATTACAATGTTCTGAGCTGAGCCATTATATAGAAGTAAGATGGCGGCTTCTCAATGCGATTGATGGTTTTTACAGAAGTGAACCTCACTAGCAGCTTTATATTCTGCCTTTTCGCGGAAAAATCGATGTCATTTTTCCGAGCGCCCAAACTTTTATTCAACTCCTTGATATTTAATGCATTGTTATATTTAAACCTGACGGCTGCATGTCATAATGAAGTCGAACAAACATTTGATCCACTCGTTAAGAGTTCGTTAAGAGATAGGTAGACGGGGATGTTTGGCTGTGTTGGCTTACGTTCTCAAATCAAAATATAATTACTTTTGGGAAATTTTATTCAGACAACTTCAACTTGCTATCACTATAGACTAATTAAACTTTTTGTTAGGGTAATATACGCTTACACTTAATATTAAATGGTTTTTAAATTCAGTGGGTAGAGAAATTCTGATGTGTTTGATATGACATGTCTTTGACTTCTTTAGTTATTGATCTCCGCTAAATCGCTTTCAATTTATATGCAAATGATTTAGTAATATATTCACCAAACATGTAACTGGCTGTAGGGTGAAGGACACTGTGACATCGTGGGGCTGACGTAACAAGGCGAATTCTGAAATAACTTGTCTTGTTTGCGTAGTCCTCGGCCTACCCTGTTGAATGCAGCGTGCGCTGTCCTCTCACTTTCAGTCGCTATCATCAATGTTGATTAGTTAATGATGGTGGCTATTCAACCAACTAACACAATAACCAAATTATCAATCCACATTACCTGAATAAGGTAAGAGGCTGATTAAAGTAATTAAATCATAGAGGTGAGAGCTTTATCGGGATAAAATGCTGACACCTTCTTGACAGTAACGCCGGGTCATTTTCAACCATTAATGTGTGTTTAGCCTATACACAAATGAATAACCAAGTAAACATCAATTCAGAACTATGAATACTCGAAATCTGAAGATTAATGCTGCCTTCATTTGATAAATTATATGAACAAGTTTCCGAGTTGTGACTGTGTTAAAGCCATGGCGTCGTATCAGCGTAATGTGCTTAAGTCATGGCGTCGAATCAGCGTGATGTGTTAAAGTCAGGGCTTCGAATCAGCGTAATGTGCCAAGGTCATGGCGTCGTATCAGCGTGATGTGTTAAAGTCATGGCGTCGTATCAGCGTGATACGTTAAAGTCGTCAAATGAAACAAAGCAAAACAATAATCCATATATTTAGTAGCCCATGTATCTATCCAAAACATAAATTCATCCTAATTCCATATCTATGTTTTCATCGTTTTTGTATCGTGAAGGACTTAAAAATGTCCACATGGTGATAGCATACCCTTTTAGTGGGCCTGATCATTTTATTTGGATTTGATTCAGAGCGTCATCAGGTTAATTATCACTCGATTACCCCATTTCGAATGCATTTGTAACTGTTTCGTTGATTTAATGGGTATGAAACCACGAAGCACATGACAGTTGATTGTTGCATCTTAATGCAATCAGATATTAATTTAACTTTCCACACACATTTTGTAATCAATCACTCGTCGTTAGAACAATAGTTGACTACTTACGTTATATTAACTGGGCTAGGACGCCACAGCGCCACACCACCTCCCTGTCACGTTTGTGCCGAGTGACTGTCACGTAGTGTACTAGTTAGGGCCTCGGCAAATCGTTCCCATCCAATTATACTCGACCACCAACTGTTTGGCTAATGTCAGCTCTCACCAGTGGTGGGGTCGAGACTTTTGTTATGGTCCACTGAGTGTTTCTTGGAAGTAGAAGTGTCTCTTTTGATTTTCAGTTTAATGTTTATCCATCGTTTTTGAGTTAGGTAAATAGATGACGCCATTAGTAACGCCATGGAATGTATATTTTGTCCTTTGAATTATTTTGCCAAGTTGAGAGACAACATGACTTTACAAATATCGTAAGGAAGTTTCCGTTTGTGCGATCAGTTTAAGGTTCTTGTTTGCGGAAACGAGCAACGAGTTGGCAATGTCAACTTAATATCTTCCTTGAACTTCCTGGGTCAAGAGGAATATTTATATATTCGACCCCTTGTCGCCACATTGAGCAAACACTTTCTATGTATTTTCTTTAAGTGCAATTTAGATTGGCGACGACGAACAAGTCAGCTGATAGCTACGTTGCCGGTGTTTTTTGGCAAATTTCTCAATACGATGGGTGATCGAGATATTCTAAAAGGGATATAACTGCTTGCAATAAGAGCGATTCCTCACGTCAGCTAGTATTACAAATCATCGATAATCGTTCGTTCCCTGTTTCTTTATAATTGTAAGCATGTAAATACAGTTAATAACTTTGGCAAACAAGTAAATATTTGGTGTGAGGACACATCTTTCACTTCTCGTCATAGCATGTGTCATATACAATGTCAGCATTCGCCCCTTGGCAGAAGGCTGTTATCAGTGCAGAAGGAAACACTGAAACACAGCGGACCGTTGTGAACAGAATCATAGGGTGAAGTTTAAGAAACGCTGGGCCATGTTCATAAGCTGCTGGTGACAGCTCTTGCATGCGGAGTTTGGTCGTCAAAAACTAGAGCTTCTTGTCATCCCTATTTTGATAAAATGGCACTTAGATCCCGCCATGAAACCGATTGACTTTCGAAGAAACACGCGCCAGAAGAAGACCGGAAGTCTGACTGGCTTATAGTGGAGCGACAAACCATTACTGGTGAAGTTAATTGCAGTTTTTATAGCAAAGAAAAAGGACAGCACTAGTAAATAATTTTGTTTGTCTCTTAAACATCGCACATCAACCACACTCTGAAGCTTGGTTTGGCTGTGCACTCTTGATATGCTTTATCTGTTCGGCATATTTTGAAAACTAAAATCCTGATATGATGCTCTTCCAATATCACGCGATTCGTATAACCCTCTCCTCCACTTTACCCGCCTCCCCATTGCCCCCCCCCCCCCCCCCTTGTACCGCCCCTTACCGACTAGGCTCTTGAGCGAATATTTAACTCCGGACTCCAAGCCCTCATCATCAGCTGTGCACAGCGTTGACATTGTCAACTCGGCCTTACATGCATGAATATGAGGACGATGATGACGTCACGCTCGCTGCTGCTGGCTCTCGTTTGCCTGGTGATAGCCAGCGAAGTCGGGTAAGTAGGCGCTGTGATTAAACCACAAGCCGTTTTTAGGAGGCACTCTGTTTTGGAAAGTCTTCAAGCACTTGTACAACAGGATTCAAACATGCAGATGCACTGCTGTTAATTTACCTAAAATGGTTCTTAACGCCGTAAATAATCTTTTAAATGGAATAGTGTTTCAATAGTCGATACCAGATCGAACAACGAAGCCAAATCCCTTAATGACTTCACTGTGTGTTGTATAACGGGCCGTTTATTTGACCGCAAGTGCAGTTCATGATTATTTCAGTGACATGGGGCTGTCCGGAGCATGTTAAGAGTTACCCATCATTTTAGGACAAACATAATGCCGTCGTTCATTATGACTGCAATCATAAGCATTACATGATAGAGTTGTTAACACACTACTCCAATGCTGCCTGACAACATGAATTAACAGGACGACTCTTAATCATATCAGTGAGAGATAGGAAGATAACATAGGTAGGCTTCAATATTTGATAACTGCTGTAATACATGGCATACTATGGCGAAATCAATGTTTGGACATTTTACAGGTCCGCAAGTAATGTCTGCCGAGTGGATGTGAGGAAATGGAGATATGTAAACGTGCGGCGAACATATTAATGTGGATGGTTTAATTGGGGGTAAGTGTTTGAGATTAATAACCTAAGAATTTGCCAGTCTGCCACTATAAATACCCATTTATCATATATTCATCCAAGATATTGTATACAGTCTCTTTAACATGTATGAATGCAAGAAAACTAGGCGATATTTCAATCGCTGTTCAACCTACTGACATGGATAGATTTTATGCCGTAACCAGGACCTGCACGAAAACTGTGACCGTCTGGAAATCGCACATCGGTTACATTGACCGATGTTGTGCCGGTTACACAGGATTACATCTGTGCCGGATCCGTAAGTCACAAATACCAACGACAAACAAAGGAGCTTAAGCAACTTACTAATGCGCGTCAGAAATTACAACGTTATGATGAGCACGCTAGGCTCATTACTTTGTATCCATAAAGTGTTCATGTTATTTCTCAGAGCAACTGCCGAGCTAATTCTGCCTTGTTTACAGCTATATGCGCAAACGGAAGCGCAAACGGAGGTGTGTGTGCCCGACCTGGCGAATGTTCATGCCCGCCAGGCACTTCCGGTTCAACCTGTGAAGTCGGTGAGAATGTCAGACTATTAAAGCCACGTGTAGAAAGGGTGGGTGGGGCTTCTACTGATAATTGTGCTCAATGACGGATCTTTTATGAATGAATTTGTAAAATAAATTTCAGGTGCGCCAAGACAATACACCACAGCCTTCATCGCTTGGCTTACATGTTTGATGGGCCATGTAGACATACATACGACTATGCCTTAGATAATGGTCAGATGCCAAACCGACTGTTAGCAAAGGAGACCAAATACTTTGAATAAATCTTCTTTATTATGCTTATTTCACTTTAGTATTACTGAACTTATTATTATCAATTAAGCACATTAGCGGTGTGTTCGCTTTTCGCAAGGAGTTACATATGTAACCCCTTGCTCTTCGTAATCGACCGATCATTGAAACGTCCATGCGTGGTGTGAAGGTAGGAGACATAGTTGTAATGAGGGGGTTGGTGGTGGAGGTATACAGCAAAACCTCGCTGATACTCACCGTCACAATATAGCATACTGCTCTGGCATACATCGCATCGCATACTTGGCAATGCCTCTTAGCTAAGACGTGCGCTCTGATGTTCCGAGATCGATGTGCAGCTGCTATGCAATAGTTAAGCGATTTCCATTATTGCAATGTATTTCATTTATTGGGTGCTAAACTATTTTGGGTAAGATTTTCAGAAATTATTGACTGCGAAATGCAATGACCGTTTTGAACAGTTCGGCGAGAGCCAGTAAGTCAACATCCGTCTCGTTATTCATAAGTACCAGCTGCAAATAACTCCCCTGCCAGTGCTTGATGATGGCCGCCAATCATGTGCGTTATCGGCCCAAGTGTCCGTTAAATGAGATGTGGTTTTCATTATAGTTAGGATGTGGGGAAGGTGGGGGCTCTGGTCGCGTGGTACTGATCGGGTAAATCATAGTTGACGACCATGCAAATAAATCGTAAAGAGAACAGCACCTGGATGCTATATATGTGCCGCCAATAGTCGATCAGTTTTAAATTGAGTACATAATTATATGCACACTATGCGTTACAATGAGAAGAGATGGGTATACTCTATACGGCGTTATTTTTACACAAAGGTAACATGCGCGTCACGGTTGTCCAAAACAAAACCCGCCGGCATGGTATTATGTACTTATAACACCAGGAGTTACCGAAGTTATAGAAATGAAAATGACTAGCAACATTAATATCGCATTGTAATAAATGGAGATTATCGAGTCAAATTACAACAAACCTGTGATTCTCATCGGGTTTCGATATTCGGCAGCTGATATCCAACGCGATGCCACAAAGCCTGATGGACAACTGTTAAAGAGAGTGTCTGTTATACATTATATAAATATACACACAGCATGATGCCTCATCTGGAACAGCTGTGCTCATCAAATGCAGCATGTTAACCATGGACTTACCACAGGTTTAGAATAGGTTGTCTGTCCCGTCCGTTTTTGCTATGGCAGTATATACATCATAGATTCTAGTACATTTCCCAATACAACTCATATACCATCCAACTAACACTTAGTAACATCGTAGACTGTAGACAAACAGGCATACTATGTTTATCCCCCTAAAACTCTAACTTACGATATACGCAAAAACGTCTCTTGACGTAAGCGGTTATGAATCACCTCTCTCACTTTGTCACACAAAGGACATGTTCCTTGTGAAATCGCTTTTTCCCCATAACATCGCGTCATGCAGCAATATGTCACTGAACGCCTTTTTGCTTTAGAAATCACTTCTCTCATGATACCATTAAACCCACAATGTAACCTTCTAAATTTCCAAATACTCAAGATATCTAAATATTTGTAGGGATGACACAAAGAACTCAAAAATGAGTGTCATATATCAAAAATGAATTATTTATTATCTTATTAGTGAAACACAAATTCAGGACCTAACTTTTGTCTCTGATGAAGTTAGATGTAAAGATATTTTGGAAATTACATCAAAAGCAAGTGTGGTTTATCAAACAAACTGTTCACATAAATACCTACATCAATGAAATTCTACTTTAGAACTGACCCAAGGGCCTGCTATCCTTTATCAACTGTGATGTTGTTAGGGAGATACTGGTAGCAGCCAATTTCTAATTAGCTGGCCGTGAACATAACATGACAATGTTTGATATCTTTACATCAAGTCTTCTGTTTAACATTACGTGTAAGCAAGTTGTTTAATGCTTGTATTTAGACATGTGACTACTAATACTTCATTAGAATTTTATGCTGACATAAGCATTACTCATTCTGACAAGTCTACATTCCTTCAATTTGACACCGAGACTTCTATCTTTAACACTTCATTGTGCGTCCATTGCTCCACAAGCTTGTATGATTTTGTACGTAATGTTGACATTATTATGTACATATAAAAACCAATATCATTATTAGAGCATACACCCTATATATTGCATAAAACCAGGAACAAATCTAATAAAAAGGAATCTTCAGAAACGGTAAATATGACACACATCTCTAACTAACAAAAAGTCTCATACACTGCATGCAAATGATCAGCGGTAAATTGAAATATAAAACATGATTAGATTTCAATGTTGTCTCGGATGGTTGGACAAAGCAAGATATAAATATTCATAAGCCTTGAAATTGCACAAAAATACTGCTAGTCATAGTGGTGATCTACATACAAATCATGCCAATATAATTTGATCATTAAAAAGCCTTGCGAAGAATGACTGTTATGGCACATGACAGCACCTTAGGTTTCAAATAGGTCATAATAAACAAACACACTCAGCATACATGCATGTATCAAACATGTATCACAATAGTTTAATCAGAACAGATTTCTTCAATATTTTCTATTTCTCAAGAAATACAGATCTTGTGCCAATAGTAAGATACCCCAGAATGATGTACAATCTGATGAAGGGGCCTGGTTAGTCATATTACATATCCATATTGAGTGAACATGTTCACCAATCTAAGAAGTAGATTAAAACAACCATTTATATTACTGACAAACAGACAATAGCAGGTAGTCATCATGGATATTAGGGGGGTACTTGGTAATTTGCACATGAAGTATAAGTGAACATCAGATACTGATACAAAATGGCTCCTAGTGTGCAGGAAATATTGGACTTAAGAGATTCCGATCTGTAAAATGTTTGTGATCATATCCAGGTAATTGGCACTAGATCATGTTAGGTAATAACGTGTTGCACCATAGTGTGACATTGATCTTGTTTGTGAAAAAGTGATAGTCAATGATCTAGGACTGAAGCCACAACACACTGAACACACTTGGGAGAAATGAAACCCAATCTGATGGATTCAAATCACCACTAACAATTAAAATATATATTAAAAAACAATAAAAAAATACACACTTATATTGCCACTCAGATTTGTGCTAAAAACAAAGCACTAAGATAAACCAATAATTAACTGATAGAGCTAAGATATACGAGACTCCATTACAAACAAAAATGCCAAATAATAACAGCAATAATAATACAACAATGTCTTATATTTGACACACTGTATATAAATAACCTGAAAGGTTATAATAGTAAGCAGCTATTGACATCAAAACAGGATTTAACACTGATGTTAGATTTGAATATGAGCGGCATCTTTATATGCAGTAGTGGTGCTAAGTTGAGCATTGTTATTACCACTCCCCGACCTCATACATTCTACGGCATTGTTGTTTTAGGAAGGTGGAACGCGGAAGTTTCTCTGTCGAGATTTTAGAGGAACAGATGTGGCGTGTACACTCTCACAAATAGAGAAAATTGCAGACAAAATAGAGTTGAACGCATATCTTTAGATGTTCAAACTGCTAAATACAAAAAATGTTGCATACTGGTAAGCCCAGGTTAAATTAGGTCAAACCAGAAGTAATCATAATTGAGTATTTGACCTTGGACCACCCTCTATACTATGTTCCCCATTCCATCAATCTACAATGAAATGAGACTTGAGAGGCTCTGTAGGTGCAACCCCGCAGTTGGATATCACTTAGGAATATAGTACGAAAGCAATTTGTATCATGAAGCTGGCACTGGGTACATGAGAGGGATCAAGATAAGACAGATATGAAGCTGATAACAGGTGGAATAATGCCACGTGCCATTGAGATTTGCTAGTTGTGGTGGTAGAGGTACAGAGCCAGAAGAACGAGGAGGAACGAGGAACAGAAGTAGACATTGAGTTGGAGGTTGAAGATGAGGACAGAGAGAACGGTGGTGACGAGCATGGCACAGGAGATGATGAAGAGGCGTGTGATGTTACTGCCGTGCTTCATCACTGCCGACATGATGAGGCCACATAGAGCCTGAAACAGTCAAATACACATAAAACTAAGACACGATGAGGAAACACAGAGCCTGAAACACTCATACACACATATAACTAAGACACGATGAGGCCACATAGAGCCTGAAACAGTCACACACGCAGGTAACTAAGACATGGTGAGGCCGCATAGAGCCTGAAACAGTCATACACCCAAATAACAGTGACACGATGAGGCATCACAGAGCCTGAAACAGTCACACACACATGTAACTAAGAGAGGATGAGGCAACACAGAGCCTGAAACAGTCATATACACATATAACTAACACACGATCATGCCGCATAGAGTCTAAGACAGTCACACACACATGTAACTAATACACCATGAGGAAATACAGAGCCTGAAAAGGTCAGACGCACATATAACTATGACACGATGAGGTCACACAGAGCCTGAAACAGTCACATGCACATATTACTAAGATAGATGAGGCAACACAGTCGGAAACAGCCTCATGCACACATAACTAAGACAGGATGAGGCAACACAGAGCCTGAAACAGCCTCATGCACACATAACTAAGACAGGATGAGGCAACACAGAGCCTGAAACAGCCTCATGCACACATAACTAAGACACGATGAGGCAACACAGTGCCTGAAACAGCCTCATGCACACATAACTAAGATACAATGAGGCCACACAGAGCCTAAAACAGTCAGGCATACAGACAGGCATATAGACAGACAGATGTAGCAACACAAGCAAAGGTAATGCAAGAGAACTGCAATATCAGGTGTTGATAACCAGCCATACCTGCGAGATGATGAGGAGCCAGGTATAGGTGGAGAAGCCATGGAAGAAGTTGTAACCCTGGTCTAAGTAACAAACACAAAGACATGCAACAATCTTGACCATCTTGTAGAGCAATTTTCATCCTATTATACAAGGTACTATATTTACTCATGAATATGACACCTTTTTAGCATAATACATACCCAAAAATATTGCTTC
Source organism: Urechis unicinctus (assembly GCA_034190875.2). Taxonomy (NCBI): domain Eukaryota; kingdom Metazoa; phylum Annelida; class Polychaeta; order Xenopneusta; family Urechidae; genus Urechis; species Urechis unicinctus. The sequence goes on from CM067354.1 coordinate 57,756,746, forward strand.
TTAAGTTTATGAGTGATATTTACATGGAAGATGACCCTACCAGCTGACAACATCCTGTTAGTATATAAATGTTTAGTAAAATGCTCCTGTACAGTCGACGTCACAGAGTTTTAAGCCTGCCTCTCATTGGACTATGGGGCATGCTAAATTGAATGCAAATCTTGTGTCAACATCCAACATATATCTGGTGATATCTCTACCATAAAAGTAAATAATAAGACCTTAAACAGAACATATTGCTTACAGGTGCGATTGGCAGTGTTATCATGATTGGCACATAATCACATCTTGTTTGCATATGATCAAACCAAATCAATAATTGATAACTAACAAGCTATCAACCACAACATTCATATTGATTAAGTTACATCATTTCCAAACAGTCATAAGTCACACCCCTGTTTTAGATGAATTTGGGTACAAAACAAATTGTTTTAGATAAGATTAAATAAGGTACAGTTAATTTGTTTTCTATAGATATTTACAAAAGGGAAAAAGAGACCACAATAACCCAAATAAGTACAGGTAGAAATTTGATGAATGACCAATTTCCAATTCACTATCTCTACTTCACAGGAAACAGCTCACTTCTGTGTTCCCTGTTTTACAGTCATAACAGCACTGACGGTGCCATTGGATGGTGTTAACATAAAGGTCCCTACAGTAGAGGGAAAACTACATCAGGGACTTACCACTTGGGCAGGGCACAATCAAAAATCACACAAAAATCACCGTGTTTGACATGCATCATAAAAGATGATATTGCTACTGTTAGGACTCCCAAGTGATTACAATTGTTATGGTGATGAAATACGAGAGCATGTATTATATGAAGCTATGCGTTCAAACTAATTTTGTTCTACCGGAGATGCTGTATTCAAGCTGTACACTGATTATCTGTCAGTTCGTCTGAGCACCACCCCAGCCCCCTTCACTCTCCCAAAATACACACACTATCCACCAGCCATAACTCACCAGCTTTTTAATTTAGTACGGCTATTGTGTTTCATTACAAAACCAGCAGGCACAATGCTGCACCCCATCCCAAACCACCCCACCACCCAACTAATCCATCCATTATACTCCATTAAAACACATGCTGTGAAAAAGTAGACCCATTAGAATATGAATGACCTACACTGCACATATATTAAGAATGTACCCACCTGTTTCCCAAAAAAAACAATACTCTCCACCCCACCCACCCCCACTTGAACTTAACATGACAGTGGACCCCACAAACGCCCCCTATTCTCCCTACATGCATACTAAACAAAACATCAAATTTAGTACAATTTGAGGATGTTGGTTAGACAAGCATGTTTCTTATCATGTATCTGAATATTTCTGTAACAGAGGACTCCATTGTTGACCACTCAGACTGCCCATTGACTAAGTTACCACATGTGTTTGTGATGCTGCAGTTACCTTGGTTGTTAGAAGTGATGACGTCCACTAGCCAGGTGAGACCATTCAGAAACACACAATAGACGTACAGCAAACCGTTCTGCATGTGAATGGACATCTGGGACCCCAACACAATAAAACATACAATATACAATATACATATACATTTGCCATCATATTCAGGAACAGCTGTACAATAAATTTTTATCCAATATTTATTTCTGTACTCCGGACCAAATCAATAAATGTTTAATCATGTTATAAAATGTCAGGTAGTTAAGTGAAAAGCTCAACTCACATCATATTTGCCTTTGAGTATGTACTCAGTATAGACTCCAGCCAGCCCAGAAACCGTGGAATACACTGCTATCATACAAAGACCTTTGATGGTGATATGAATCACACCTGCTGATGTCTCACCTGACTTGGCTTGCATCCCCCCATAGCTTAAACACACATCAAGCAACACACCTGATGATTACCTAATCAAGTAATGGTTAGAAATTACTGAGTTGTCAGGTATAAGCCAAAAGAGCAGGTTACCTATTACAAATTCCTGCCAGAGCTAGCATGGACAATGCCACCCACTGTAAGCCAGATATAGGCCTGCATCACAAACCACATACATGGTCAGTCAGAGTTGTCTGGGGACAATCCACAGATCACTGTCACGGAATTCTCATTCAGAAGCGTATACATGGCACTTACTTTTTAATGATAAGTCTGTATAGGAAGGCTGTGGAAAGGATCTTCAAGTTACATAGTACCTGACAAAATAGGGAATATTCTCAAATTGATATCAAGAAGATTCAATACACCTCTATTCATAAAAACGCACACATATTTCTTTTTGGTCATCTGAACATGTAGGTATTTCGATCCTCATATATACCTGGTAGGTGGCTGGGTCCATTTGTGTTTGCATATGGACACCAATATTATTATTGAAGGTGTAGAGTAGGGCGGGGACTGCGTAGGGTAAAGCTACCCTCCAGCTGGGGAGCTGAGCTGAAATCAAGGAACCCTCAGAAAGGAACATCCCGACAGAGAGGGACAGCTGCAACAGCACAACATGCCATATCAGCTCTTATTGGTCAATTCAACAGGGGCCAGACTGTAGTGAAGGGTGTAGGGGCCGGACTAACAAGCCCAGTTGCCAGCATGCCTTGCACCGCGACTCTTTATGCAGTGCTCCAGCAAGTCAATTTGAAGTGACATTTTAATCGTATCATCATCTAGGAATATGGGCAGGGTTATTTTTAACACAGGCCAGAGCATTGACAGCTAATGATACAAATGTTATTATGTGAATTAAAATTCAATTCCATTGAACTTCATCCACCAGAAAACACCCACCTTGAGTACTTCAGTGAGTAGAACCATAGAAGCTGAGCTGAAGGGAATCTTGCCATCCTCCTCCGCTAGATGAATGAACATTGTGTAGGAGCTGTAGATGAAGACTCTGTAGGTCAGGCAATTCAAACAACGTCAGCGGAGTGAAATTGTTAAGATTCACTCATATCACATGGTTTTGGGGCAACTAACAGCTTCATTTAACAAGTGAACTCTAATTATCTGGCTCAACATAACTATTTCTGAACTATATCATTTATCCTGAGAGATGGTTATTCCGAGTGACCTATAAATTCAGGTGAACTCACAGAGATATGATCATTGCCCGCCACACCAACGGGTGCATGGGCTTAATGGGATCATGGAGGATGACCTTGACATCAGCAGCCATGTCTATGTCTGTATCACCTTCAGGCTGCTTGTCTTGCCCCATAACTCCCAATTAACAACAGGACACAGGAAGTCCCACCTGTACAAAGGATACACAATCATGTACGTTAGTGAAAAACGTGACAGAGAAGCTGGATGTAAACATGACACCATACATGACCGTCATGACGATCGCCTTCACTTAGACAGTCTGCGGGGATGGGGTCAGAACATGTCAATTCTGTCATAGTTCCAGAATAAGTACGTCTGAATCCTGCAATGTGTGGAAAGTAGACATATGATGGAACCAGTGTGTCATTTCTGACTTAATGTAACCTTCTCCAGATTATTACTATGATCGATTGAAAAATAGCATTTTAGCACAATCTCAGCGCTGACGCCCCCAGAAATAATCCAGAGATATTCCAGTGGAGAGATTATCCTGACTTGATTGCGGGTGTGTTGTGACTTAGTGTGTTGTGACTTGGTGGTGGGTGTGTTGTGACTAAGTGTGTTGTGACTTGGTGGTGGGATGTGTGGTGACTTAGTGTTTTGTGACTTGGTGGAGGGTGTGTTGTGACTTAGTGTGTTGTGACTTGGTGGCTGGTGTGCTGTGACTTAGTGTGTTGTGACTTGGTGGTGGGTGTGTTGTGACTTAGTGTGTTGTGACTTGGTGGAGGGTGTGTGGTGACTAAGTGTGTTGTGACTTGGTGGTGGGTGTGTGTGACTTAGTATGTAGTGACTTGGTGGCTGGTGTGTGGTGACTTAGTGTGTTGTGACTTGGTGGTGGGTGTGTTGTGACTTAGTGTGTTTGTGACTTGGTGGCTGGTGTGTTGTGACTTAGTGTGTTGTGACTTGGTGGTGGGTGTGTTGTGACTTAGTGTGTTGTGACTTGGTGGACAGTGTGTTGAGATTTTGTTTACTGTGACTTGTTACTAATTTTGAAATGCATATTAGGGAAATCATACATTCGTGGAGTGAGTGAGCGAGTGAGTGTGTGAGTATAGGGTTTACAGGTACACAAACACTCATGTGTTATGTGGTGCCAAGAAAGGTAAATAGATAAGATGGACCTGATAAAATGGAAATGGAAAAGATAAAAATGGAAAGATTATCCGTGGGCAAGTCACCACCAGCCGATTGACTGAACCAGGCCATTCCAGCCTCTTGTCTAAGTGAAATCGGGGCCAAAGTAGTGTAGATATGCCCCACAAAAGGACCTCTCTGCTCAACCACTTGGATCCCACTGTTCACCAACATAAGTCCAAACCCACGGCCGACAGGTTGCCCCCTATTAGTCGCCTCTTACGACATGCAGGAGGATACAGTGGGCCTATTAAAACCCGGGCCCATAGGGGGACATACAGTCGTGGACAGCGGGAAGGAGGAAGGCTGCATTTAACTTTCTAGTCTCCAAACAACCTAGAGACCAGCCACCTGCACCCAAAGCTTTATTTAGTTATCTATCCCCAAGGGCCAAGGGGTTGGCATCAGCATACGGAACCCAGCAGTATGAAGCCTTCATGGGCACACTGTGCACACATCCAGTCACAAAATCTCCCCCAATATCCTGATCCCCTCAGATGAGCGCTCTGATCTACATCCTCATACGAGATGTGGTCACCAGGCAGCTGCTGCATCTTCGGCTGCTGTGTTAGTCCATAAAGAGAGGAGAAACTGCCATTTGGAGTTTTGAGGTTGACCAGCAGGGCAATGCACTACTGCGAATGAGGTGCTGTTACAATCATAAGTGGTCAAAACGGTCAAGTCTCTGAAGTGGACTGCAAAGAGCGAGTCATATGTCAGGGACAAGTTGGCCCATTTAGAAGCACAGTCAATGGATCATAAAGAAGATGCTCTCGAGGACAAAATAAAAAGGTTTGAGGGTGCAGGCAAGGAGAAGAGAGATTAAGAAATTAGGCACAACCCACGAGTGGATGGTAAGGAATTAGACACAACCCACGAGTGGATGGTAAGGAATTAGACACAACCCATGGGTGGATGTTAAGGAATTAGACACAACCCATGAGTGGATGGTAAGGAATTAGACACAACCCATGAGTGGATGGTAAGGAATTAGACACAACCCACAAGTGGATAATAAGGAATTAGGTACAACCCACAAGTGGATTGTAAGGAATTATGCACAACCTATGAGTGGATGGTAAGGAATTAGACACAACCCACGAGTGGATGGTAAGGAATTAGACACAACCCACGAGTGGATGGTAAGGAATTAGACACAACCCACGAGTGGATGGTAAGGAATTAGACACAACCCACGAGTGGATGGTAAGGAATTAGACACAACCCACGAGTGGATGGTAAGTGCAGGATTCTGACTTGTAATGATATCGTTGGAGGTGATAGGATATGGCGACCTCTATCGTTTTGTTGTCGTGTTGGGTGACAATAAATATCTTTTTGAGTTGTACAAAATCTTGCTCAGGATTTATCAGTAAGGAATTAAGACACAACCCACGAGTGGATGGAGATGATGTTGGGTGATCAGGACCTAACTATCGACATTACACTGACATACAATGGGGTGTCTCGGATGTATTCAGAAAAGTATAAACTGTGTGAATTCAAGCTATAGGGCAATGGGGTGTCTCCTGCACGGATACCAGCTGTGATTTAACTCTGGGTATGGTTGGTAAGAGTGCCAATAAGTTGCCAGCTAGGTCCACAATTCTTAAAGAGGCTGTTCAGCCCTATATCGGGCACTCAGGGATCATTTTATTAATACAAAGCTATGTTTAACGCAGACATTAATAATGCCATCTTTTAATGTGTGCCGCAAAAAGACCCTACCTTCACAGACTTGTTATGATGCTGAAAAAAGAAGAGGAAAGGCAACTAGGTCGGGAAGTTATGTGGTATAAATCTAGTATAAATCGACTCACCTGTGAAAAGTATTATCAAGTAGATGATGACACTGATAGTATGATAAAAATTTCGCACGGTCGTTAACTACCAGAATTTGGAGTGGAATTTTGCCGAAAAGTTTGAAATTAATTGAATATAAAGTGTTCTCCCGGAGATTTGTTAAAACAAAAAATCAATTAAATTCAGTCAATGCTCTCACCGTTGGTGGCTTAAAATTCTTCTCAGTACGTATTTTTAACGTGATCAATGATGATAAGTTAAGCATCTTTGTCAATCTACTGATAAAAGTGGTTTTCCTGTTACTAGTCACAGTAGTGTTAGACAAACAAGGGTGTACCCGATCGACTGATGGTCTGTTGGGCTAGTAAAATCATGATTAGCCTTGTGCATGTAAAATGTAAGTATTTACAATAAGACTAAGAGCAGACAGTTAGGTACCTTTAACGGACTTAAATCTAATAACTAAGTGGATGTAGAAAAATTCAACGTGTTATCGCTCACCAATGATGGATCAGATTTTCAAGCAATCGGAGGATCTCAAGTGTTGATGCAGCGGGGCAAACTATGTAACGGCATGTATCGTTTCTCCGTTATCGGCTTATGGCCAGTGAAATAATCTATAACGATCAATTATTTTAAGTTTTAATGTGTCTAATTGAAATCGATTTGTTGACATTCGCAAGCCTGTCCCCATCCCTGCTGAATATTCAGATTACTTTTTAGTAGAAATGGTTATTCCCACGCTAGCTCCGGTCATAACGGTAACATGAATTTATGTCTACTGATGGTCTTGTAGGGCTATTCCCACGCCGGCGTGCGAACAAATATTGGAGGTTTCCTTATTCGCACGCCGGACGCATGCGCTTTGGGTGGGCATGCCTCTTTTCGCTTGAGTAGTGCGGAGCGCGAAGCAGCATTTACTTTCTTAATCTTAACCATGGAGGCGGAGAGTGATATATACGTGGGGTTAGATCTACATGTCGGTAAAGAGTTTGAAAATTTTGAAAGGTTCAGGAAAACTTTGGAGAAAAATGAGGAAGAAATATTCGTTAAATTCATCAAGATTGCATCTAATTCTAAGACAGTGGAAGCTAAGAATAAAACTTTAGCGGAGGTAAAAGCCAAATACGACGAATTCAAATTCAGCTCCGTCACCTACGGATGCAAGCACCAAATTTGATGAACATCAATGACGGTCGCGAGATAAACTAGAGCTTGCGAAGAGGATGGACTCGATATTAACGGAAGCACGAGAAAGATGGCCAGAATGATCATGGGCGAAATGAATGACGGACGAGATCGCCTTTAGTAGATCATAATGATCAGCCTTGATATTCGATCATTATGTCTGCAGTTTCAAGTTCCACTCATCACCTAGCCTCCTAGTCCTAGGCAAGTCACTCGCCCCTGGTGTTTTGATGATCTGATGCCACTCTAGAGCGCGGATGTGAGAGATCGAAAGTAGTAAATAGCGCGGCGCTGTCAGAGGCGGAGTTTCTTTGCCTACTCACCACCATGACCGCACTCCAGCTTTACACAACAAATAACGTTATTTTTTAGTTCGTATCAGTGTATGATTGATATTAAATTGCCATGTTTTAACCGAAACAGTGGTGAACATTTAGCTCCGGTCGTAACGGTAACATGAATTTATACCTGACGTCTTGTAGCGCCAGTGAACATTGAACATTACCTTCTCGCCAATCATAGGCAGACTAACCATATGCCAAGATACTTCGCATCTGACAGCGCTATCAAGTCTTGTGTCCGCTGTGTTGCCTTCAACAGATATCAGATCGTCAAGAATTAGTGGAGAGGTAACTTGCCCGAGCCAACCCAGAAATAAGCGATGAAAGTATGATGGTGTAAGGGAGGGGTTCAGACTGATGCTTCAATCCAAGTATTAAAGGGGATTATATGATTAAAGATGTTAGGTTTTAAACAATTAGAGAGGTCTGGGCTCTAGGTTAACAGTTTATCATTATATGTAATTGTTAAACTACACGCGCACGACGGTAATATAAATATATACCAATAAGACGTTGTGCACGACTATTGTTAAACATACTTTCCATTGACCAAAAGCTACCAGACATCTAGTTTGCAAAGGGTATGATGCTTATCTTTAAAGACTAGGGATTAGCTCTATAGGACGTCTGCCTAATAGTTAAAATAAAATGGTACGTCCCCGCAGAGCTAGGTTTATTGTATTCCTACTATCTGCCTCTATGTCTAGCAGAAATTGAATGATAGCTAGGTCTGGTTACTGTGCTAGGTTTATATGTATGATGCCAAGCCAAATTATATTGCCAACAGGCCAGTTTGGACTTGGCAAAGAAACTTTATCCCCGGCAGCATCTAAACTGTTTACTACTTTCAATCTCTCATAGTCATATATAGGAATATCAGATCCTCAACCACCAGCATCGAGGTAACTTGCCTATGTTTGGACCTGTCACTTGTTCGGCAAAATAAAAACACTCGGATGACACAGAATCTTTATGAGTTCCAAACTTTTTTTTTCCTTTACAGTGAGATGCCTTGTACAAGCACCAGGAGGTAATAATGATATCTCAACTGGCTGACACCAATCTGCAACTAGAAGAGCTGACACACCTGCAGACATGTAGTTATTCTACTTTAGCTAACCTGGGACCCCAAGTGATCAGCACCTCCATGCAACTTGTGGTACTTAAAATCACTGTTAATGCTTATAATAAGAATGGATGTCATTTGTGTTCTCCCTCTTCAATGTAATATATTCCTGTTGTCATAATTGCCTAAACAGTGTTGTACTGACTTGACAAAGCACTGGTTTTTAAAATGGTCAGCAATTCATGCAAGTATTTAGGAGAAACCCTTTGTATTTGATATACATTTAAATGTACTTGGAAGTTTATTTTTGTCTTGTCTTTATGAATTCAGTGCATATTGATGATAAGTGACTGGTTTTTGATTTTGCCACAGGTGAAATTGCTATCTTCTGAGAACAAATTCATTGCTTATTCTGCAAGCAAGGCTTGTTGTCATATGCTGTGTATTCTCCCTGAAGCCGATGGTACAGTGAGTGTGGTGTATTTATACATATAACTATAATAAGTAACTATTGTGAACAGTTTAATAAGTAACTGACTAAAACACTGATTGTGCTTTCTTCAGTCTAGATTGACAGCAACAGCAAACAGAATCATCGATGTCATGATATGTAAAGACACTGAGGACTCCACTTTGCCAGGGTGTCTTGATGTTCTCCACAGAACCTTAACTCACTGTTCCCAATCGAAAAAACATGGTATCTACAGATGTTTAATTTTCAAAAACGCAATTGGAATGTTGAATTAATTCAAAATGCATCAATCCCTTCAGTATAGACATCCTTGTAAAATCAATTCCCAATTTTTCATTTAGTAACATTTACGTATATGGTTCAGAATACAACAGGAACAATTTTGCAGACCATGATTGTTAGCAAATATACACCATCTAATATCTCTCCCTCCACACTCCATCCCCCAGTCTCCTTCCATCCTTTCATCACCCAGCCTGTTTCCATCCCTCCATCTCCCAGCCTCCTCCCATCCCTCAAAAATCCAACAAACCTTCCATCCCTCCATCACCCAGTCTCCTTCCATCCTTCTATCACCCAGCCTACTTCCATCCCTCCATCAACCAGGTTCCTTCCATCCCTCCAACAAACCTCTCCTTCCATCCCCCATCACCCTAGTCTCCTTCCATCATCCTCACCCAGTCTATCATCGCCCCCAGCCTCCTTCCACCCCTCCATAACCCATCCTCTTCCATCCCCCATCACTCGGCCTCCTTCCATCCCTCCATCACCCAGTCCCTTCCAACTCCCATTGTCTCCTTCCACCCCTCCATCACCCAGTTTCCTTCCATCTCTCCATCACCCAGCCTCCTTCTATCCCTCAATCATCCAGTCTCCTCCCACCCCTCCATCACCCAGTCTCCTTCCATCCCTCCATCACCCAGTCTCCTTCCATCACTCCATCACCTAGCCTCCTTCCATCACTCCATCACCCAGTCTCCTTCCATAGCTCCATATCCCAGCTTCCTCCCACCCCTCCATCATCTTGTCTCCTTCCCCAGCTTTATGTTTAATCCCGGCATAATCCACCCCTCCAACTGATGGCTGACTTGCTGTCTAGAGTTTTATCTGTTCCCAGGACTGGAGTTTGCAACTCATTGTGGGCAATGGGCTTGTGCCAAGTTGGCAACAGTACTGACCAGGCTTTACAATTATGCTCATGTCTTGACTCACTGTTTGTTACTTGTTCTGAAAGAAGTTGTATGATGCTGTTAAGACAGTAAAGGAATCAATCCAGATCAAATGCTCTCTCAATATCACTATTCGTTTGTGGACCAGCTACAGCTATCATGTTTCTATAACTGTTCACTTTTTCAGGTTTCTGCAGTTTGATGCTGGCTTGCATATGTCAACACTGGCCTGACCTCGTCGCACGTTGCCTATTTAACCCTGACTCTGTAACAGCTTCCCAAGCAGTCATGCAACACTCATTTCTCCGTTTATGGAACAAATGCGTGAAGATGGGTCATAGGATATGCTGTCATGGTTTGGAATCAGATTTCTCCGTACTATTGACCACAGCAGTCCCTCTGTGGCAGCGGATTTGTTCCAGGCTTTCTAGCATGTGCTGGGGAAAGGCACTGTCAGTCCTGTGTAACTGTCTCCCCAGCTACCTTATTCAGGGTTACTCCACCAAATCTATTCCCTCTGTCTATGCAGAGATGGTTGTGAAAATAGTGGACGCATTGCGCGGAGAAGATATTTCAAGCATCCTTAATACCTTATATGGGCAGAACTTCAGCTGCTTTGGAGGCCAGGATACTAGCTTTGTGAAGAGCTACTCTGAAGTGCACAATAACCTGTCTGTTTCTGCTTCCACGTGTTCAACACAATGTTTGGAGTTTCATCTACAGCCTTCCTCTGCCTGTCTCCCTAATGTATCACATGATAATGATACAGCACCTGGAGGTTCTGTCTGTAACCATGGTAACCTCAGGAGGACTGTGTTATTCATGCTGAAGGTCTTTGCTGTCCATTCTTATATTCATAAAGGTATATTTCAAACTAAATCAATATGTACGTTTTAACTGAGAAAATTAATAAATATTTTATACAATATTCTCACCCCTTCAATGAATAATACCCTGCAACAAAAATAGATTATTGTTCTGTATCACGACATTATAAAATGTTTATACGTAACAGTACATGTAGCTGGGTATCCTATTACATCTTTAAAGAATGCTTTTATTTACATTTATAATCGTGTTAGGGAGTGGTTGTGACAACAGAGAATTTGTTTCTCATATATAATAATGCTAGGGAGTGGTTATGACAACAGAGAATTTTTTTCTCATATATAATAATGTTAGGGAGTGGTTATGACAACAGAATTTTTTTCTCAATTCATAATAATGTTAGGCAGTGGTTGTGACAAATGAGAATTTGTATCTCAATTCATAATAATGTTAGGCAGTGGTTGTGACAACAGATAATATGTTTCTCAATTCATACGTCAATTCAGCAATTGACTCTTTCCATCATGTTCCTCCTCTCTGATCCACTTGCTTTGTCTCCAGACTGTGGTTCTCCTGTTCTCTCCCATCTCACCTTACTTCTGGACTTTGTGGAATCTAAATGTGCATCTTCACCATGGCAACTTTGGCTGTATCTGGATCAAGATGATCTGTTAATGGATGCCAATCTCTGTCTTCACTCTCTGTATACTCTCTTGAAAGCAAGGTAATCACTTTATATTTTTTATGTAATGTAATATATATTGAATTTTAAATAGAGACTTTATGAAAACCTCTGGTTACATATTATTCAGCAGAGAAATCAACTCTGCTTAATTGACTGTTTAGATTAAATTACAAATTTTAATTGATGTGATGTTCTCATCAGGCAAGGGGAGAAAGCTCACACAAATGTTTGAATGATAACGAGTGGATTTCATTTCAGATCAAAGAGAGATGCTGTTCAATCTGTACCTGGTGATAATAACCAGACTCTGTGTCATCAAATAGCTATCAGAATCAACGCTCATAGGATGCTTGTGGAATTCATTGTATTTACTGCCATGGACCCATCATTGTTATGTGACCTTTTGACCTCTCCAGAGACCTGTTTTCTGGCCTACTTTACAAAAGCCCTCCGGCTCATGAGGAGTGAGTGGAACGAGTTCTGTGACATCTGTCAGCGATTCTCACAATCTCCTATGTATAAAGATCATGTTTCAAAAAGCATCCCAGGTCAACAGATGAATGATGTGAGTCCTGCCTCCGTATCACCCAAGAAGCCTGGCCTTGTGGATTATGAGGACACAGACTCAGATTCCAGCCGTGAGGGTAGTGATGTGCTGCCTTATTGTGGCCCTAGCACTCCATATCTACAGCCGGAGACTGGTGTATCTCACAGCAACCTATCAGCTTCATCTCTTTCCATTACGGATATTAAGGAGCAGGCAGGTTGCAGACATCTCCTTGATGACGTCATGTCCGTTTTCATACGTCTGCGGTTCACTGTAGAGGCCCTGCACGAGAGCGGTATCTTCCCCTATTCACCTCGGCCACTGCTTAATTTGCTCACAGACTGTGAAAAACTGTATGAAGAATAAATTGTTTTAAACGCAAGATGTCATATGTTGATGAGCTATCGTACGCATCGCAATGGGTGTGTGGTGCATTATGAATAATCTGTGAATCATAATGGTCTAGATCCGAGGACCCAATGAACAGGAAAATGCTGTATTGCACGGGCGCCCGATATCAGTCCTGTACAGGCTCTCTTAGAGGCAAAGGGCAGTTTGAAATAGTCTTTGAGCCTATGTGCTTGTTTCGGCTCAAAAATATCCGGCCAAATAGCTTAATATGTCAATCTAAGTGCAGGTGAGAAAGCGATGCGACAATATTGGTGGTGTATTTGTTAGCTACATATCGGGAATTGTATTAAGCATTGTGACTCATTTCACTAACTGTCCGTCTTTGGAACGCGAATGTAAACACGTATCAGAATAAATTATTTATTAGCACGTTATCAGCCATATCCCTTTCATCGCTCGATTATTTCGGAAACTGTTGAAAGGTTGTTAAGTTTTATCACGGCTTCTTCCAATGGTTGTCCATTGCTGGCGAGGATATGACTTCATAATCCGCGGCACAAACATTCGTGGTGCTGGCTTCCACAGCAACTGTTTCCGTGGCGTCAGCTTCCGCGGCAACTGCTTCCGTGGCGTCAGCTTCCGCGGCAATCGCTTCCGCGGCAACCGCTTCCGTGGCGTCAGCTTCCGCTGCATGCAACTGCTTCCGTGGCGTCAGCTTCCGCGGCAACCGCTTCCGTGGCGTCAGCTTCCGCGACAACGGCATCCGTGGCATCAGCTTCAGAGACAACTGCTTCCGTGGAGTCAGCTTCCGCGACAACGTCATCCGTGGCGTCAGCTTCCGCGACAACGTCATCCGTGGCGTCAGCTTCCGCGACAACGGCATACGTGGCGTCAGCTTCCGCGACAACGGCATCCGTGGCGTCAGCTTCAGAGACAACTGCTTCCGTGGCGTCAGCTTCCGCGACAACGGCATCCGTGGCGTCAGCTTCCGCGACAACGGCATCCGTGGCGTCAGCTTCCGCGACAACTGCTTTCGTGGCGTCAGCTTCGTTGGTTACAGTGTCCGTGGCAACCACCCCTTCTTCCTGTGAGGCCTCCTCTGCATTCTCTGTAGGCCTTAGTTCATTTGTGATCTCTTTCTTGGGAGAGGATCGGGTCTTGGGTGCGCGTCTCTTCCGTGGGGAGGATACTATAGCCGATGGATCAATGGCATCATGGCTAACGTCTTCCTCATCCGCTCCAGAGTCATACTCCAAGCTGTCGTGGTGAGAACCCTCGTCGACGGACGGCTAGTACACATCATCGATCACTTCCAAACAGTATAAACAGGCAAACATTTACCAATACGAGGTGTGATTGGGAAATAATACTGTCGTCGACTCAGGGGTACAAATAATATTATAAGTGTCATTACAGTGTAATCAGGGTCGTTGTTGGAATCATAGTGGTCAAGCATGGCCAGCATGGCTTCCAGGCTCTGCCATTCCGGGTGGACCTCATTGACGATGTCGTTGTCGACATCAACAGCTGCAAATCAAATTAGCCCAACCCTTTCACTCCAAAGCTTAGATCAGTTACAAAAGTCAAACTTGGTCACAATCACATTTATTAGTTTCCACCAATATGTAGACATCGGTAAATGTGATAGACGTTTCATAAATACGTCTTCCGATCAAACGACGTCTATTCACTGTCAATGTACAAAATACATTTCACAAGACATAGCCAGAATATAAGTCTACGAATTCCCTCGAAATAGAACTCGATCAACACCAGTGACAAGGTGACGTAGAAAGCATTGGCAAAGACAAATCGCATTGCCCAATCACGAACAGGTAGTTTGTCCGCACAGGTGTTTTCAGGTGAGTCATCAACACCTATCATATCGTCATGGTCCACTTGTGCATCATTGTCTGCAGCCGATATATCTGTGCTGACTATCACAGAATCCCCAGTGATCTTGTTATTATGGCCCTGACGCCTAGAATTAACCTGGAAATCGGACTGAGCAGTTTCGATTACGCAAGCCAATTGCTGCTTACCTGAATCGACCTGCAGAAAAAAAAACATATGCTCGGACAGCTCTTTATCATATTTACTCATAGACAAAGCATTTGCTTAATAGTTGGGTAAAAGCCATGGTTAATTGCAAATGTTTTCTAAATGCCAAGCAACAATAAATCATTTTCTGATTGGACTGAAGTCTGGCGCATTATTGAGAAACCAAATTTGTATCGCTCAGTCCAGTTGTTCAATGGTGTTTCATTAGAACTACGTCACTTTGCATCCCGCGGTCAATTAACCCATATATAACCCTAATCTTTCCTTACCTTTCGCATTTTCGTGGTGGCTGACGGACACCCCCCTATTCCAGATGGCGTTGCGAGTCTTCATAATAACCATCAACTAACAGCACACTCGTTAGGTTAACAATGAAAGTCATGTGAATCTTATTGACACAGATGTACAAACAGTAACATTTCCACATGCATATATGTATATCGTGACTAAATTGTATACTGTGCTTTTTCGTCACCTTCAACAAAGATGTGTCATCGCAATGGCACAAAATGGTGACTTCTCACCATAAATTCCAGTGACGTCATCAACAGCCTTCGCGCCGATGTCTTGGGACCCGTCTTTGTCACCTGGTTGTCAATCACACACAAAAGAACAGGAACTTTTTTGATGTCACGTGTACATGTCATGCACAACAGCGAGCTATGATTGGTTGATTTTCAAACAACAAGCGTGTACGCTCATCTTCCTGTTTATAGGCAATGTCGTATTGAAGCTCTCGGAATTCTATATTGCCCAACACCAAAGCACACTCTTATTTCAAATGCTTCAGTGTAAATCAATGGCATCGATCGGTCATATCATATACGCAGAGCCTTAAAGACGGCGATAAATACTAAGGACAGGACAAAACGCAACAGCGATTGCATTTTCAATGGATATTATTTGCCGTTCGCAAATCAATCGCAAACATTATTCGTCCCAGTATTTAATGAATTGTGTAAATCATCCTCAAAACTATTAAAATGTGATAACCAGAGTAAGTTTAAGGACGAGACGAGCGCCAGATGGTAAAACACGCTGATCAAAATCGTTCAAACATCAGAAAATATGATCAAACTTAACGATTTGGTAGCTGTGGTTTCCTTAAGAAAACTGATAATTATCATGAAACGAAATAACAATTTGATTTCATGTTGTTCTTGGTAATTGAGCTCATTAATCATTTGAAAATAGTCCATGAACACTTCACCTGTCCTTCAGTACTATCTGTGGCTGGGGTCGACTCGTCCGTATTACCAATGGCTTCGTTCTCGCCGCCATGCTGGACACCGGCCTTCACCTCGACGAAGTCATTGGTCCGTTTGATGAGGTTATCCAGTACTCTTACAGACAGACGACCAGGGTAGGTCTTCAGGGCTGCGCGGACACACCTATGCGCAGCCTCATTGGCCATCTGCAGCGACAAGTGGAAAACAAACAACACGATAAGAATGTAATGGAACAACATAGCTTGCTGAAATAAGCATTGGTTTGTAGTTGGGGCAATGGCTTGGTTGACCAGACAACGTTTTCCGTTGACCATTCGATCCCTAAGAGATTACGCCTCCGCACAGACAGTGTTTTACAGTCGCTATGATATGATATTTCTCAATCAGGGAAATTGTCAAATCCACATTGAAGACGTACGGTTTTTATATTCTGTGATGGTGTCACCAGATGGACTGGTAATTTCCTTTTGTAACATCAGGAACTCTGCGATGGCGCGATGTAAGTGATGCAGAGTAATCGGTTGCTAGGATTTATGCCGCTGAAGTATCTTTGTTCTGAGTAAAAATACTATTGTACGGACTATATTTACACTAACCTAGTGTACAGACTATATTTACACTAAACCTCTAACATTCCAGCCGTAGGACTGACATACCTATTGCATTAAGCGACCAGGAATTTTCTTGCCAGCATTTGAGCGGACAAAACTTGATTAATAATAGTAATAATTTTCTCCAATATTTATATAAAAGTTATCAGGCATATTGACTAATAACTTTATTCGATGAGATCTTGTCATAGTCTACAATCCCTTCATTGATCTATGAAATCGTGTTAAACCAGACGAGTATGACCTGTGTATGACCTTGAACTTGTCTGACCCACCTGGACCGGCGGCTTAGACAGAGTGTCCACGGTTCCCTCCAGTTTATCCAGAGCTTTGTTCGCCATCCAATTCATGTATTCTGTAAAGCATCATAAAAATGACTATGAGCATCGTAGGCCACAGGTGGTCAGGACACTTAAAACCTACAGGGGGGACCCACGGAACCTACTGGGGCAGCTTACTACAGCTGCATATTGCTGTAAAGATCCCTACGAACGGATTACCCGTACTGATCATGTGGGCAAAGACTTGAAGATCAAAATACCGGAACTGCGCTGGGAAACCTGTCCGATGTAGAAATTGGCTCAGTCGGATTCATTGTTGTAGTGTTCCGAACAACTGGAGCCGAAAGACAGCTAGTCCGATAGGCATCCCGGAAAACGGAAGGGTCTTAATTGGATAATGATCTATCAGTACCCAAAATTCCAACCCCTAACCCTGTCATTTCATATGAGAAACCGATATTTACGCCATGCGTAAGCGTATACTCTATATATTTATTAACGTATAGATATAGGAGATGGTGGTACTGACCGGCGCCAGGACAGGCGGCGGCCAGCGTGCAGACAGCCGGCAGTACGGCAGTGACTCCGCTTTCAATGACGGACAAGCCATGTCCAGCCACGTCACAACTCACCTTGGTACTCCCGTACACGACCACGACTGACCGACACAGGGGTAAACGTCCTACCCGGCTCCAGAATGACCCACTCACGGTCACTCCCGGCTCATTAGCTATCTCCCGGCTGGATTGGGTCGTCATCTTGAAGCTGAGAATGCGATGTCGGTGATGCCTGCTGGCCAAGAGCTGGTGGTCCGTGAACAGAATGGAGGGGAATGCGAGTGTTTACCGGAACGAGTCTCACCGGCAATTTATAAGCTTTTATGAAATTAACTATTCATTTTTAAAGAGGTTTTAAACTATTTGGCGAAGTTGTCATGGAGGCGGAACGTTGACAATTCTGTCGGATGTTGAAACATTACATGTTTCATTTACGTTATCTATTAAGTGTGAATTCGTGGATGTCCTGCTTAGCTAGGTGATGGGTCCATGTTTGCAGAAACCATTAGTCAATCCATTGCAGACAAATTGTATTTTGAATGCCGTACATTCTATGTTTTTTTATAGACGCCGCGCAAGCGTTCCGAAGCAAGGCGGAACGTTTGCGCACGTTGACTACGATTTCAATCCAACGGTTGGAAGTGATGAAATGAACCTGTCCCAATGCTTGCATGTCCCAGATACAGTGAGGGGTCACGCGTCGACCACGAAGAGCTATCGATTTCAGGTAGCGCGGGCGCAAGAAGAGACAGTGACATAGGTAGTCCGCTTCTGTTCATTCGAAGACAGTTGTTCCGATGAGATAAGGTAAATATAGGGTTTAACGGCACACCAACACTCATGAGTTATATGGTGCCAAGAAAGGTTAATAGATAAGATTGACCTGATTAAGCAGTCGCCTTCTTTAAGATAAATGCAAATGGATAAGTAAAAGTTAAAAATGGAAACGACTTTGCTGAGGTAAATCATCACCAGCCGATTGACTGTGCGAAATATGGGCCAGAGAAGTGTGTTACAGATAGGACCCTCAAAAGGACCTCTCCACTCAACGACTTGGATCCCATAGTCCACTGATACACGGCCAACAGGTTGCCCCCTATTAGTCGCCTTTTACGACATGCAGGAGGATACAGTAGGCCTATTCTATCCCCGGACCCACAAGGGGTTGTTCCGATGAGAACTTAGTTAATCAAACCGTCGAATTAGCCGTTCAAGCCGTGTCATCAATTCATGTCGTCGTCTGTTAACGTCCATCGATGTGATGAGATACTAAGGAGCAGGCAGCTTCTTGATGTCAGTTTTCATACGTCTGCGGTTCACTGTAGAGGCCCTGCACGAGAGCGGTATCTTCCACAATTCACCTCGGCCACTGCTTAATTTGCTCACAGACTGTGAAAAACTGTATGAAGAATAAATTGTTTTAAACGCAAGATGTCATATGTTGATGAGCTATCGTACGCATCGCAATGGGTGTGTGGTGCATTATGAATAATCGGCGAATCATAATGGTCTAGATCTGAGGACCCAATGAACAGGAAAATGCTGTATTGCACAGGTGCCCTATATCAGTCCTGTACAGGCTCTCTTAGAGGCAAAGGGCAGTTTGAAATAGTCTTTGAGCCTATGTGCTTGTTTCGGCTCAAATATATGCGGCCAAATAGCTTAATATGTCAATCTAAGTGCAGGTGAGAAAGCGATGCAACATTAATTGGTTGTGTATTTATTAGCTACATATCGGGAATTGTATATAGCAAAATCATTCGACAGACTCATTTCACTAATTGTTCTTCTTTGGAACGCGAATGTAAACACGTATCAGAATAAATTATTTATTAGCGCGTTATCAGCCATATCCCTTTCATCGCTCGATTATTTCGGAAACAGTTAAAAGGTTGTTAAGCTTTATCACGGCTTCTTCCAATGGTTGTCCTTTGCTGGCGAGGATATGACTTCATAATCCGCGACACAAGCATTCGTGGTGCTGGCTTCCGCAGCAACTGTTTCCGTGGCGTCAGCTTCAGCGGCAACCGCTTCCGTGGCGTCAGCTTCCGCAGCAACCGCTTCCGTGGCGTCAGCTTCCGCGGCATGCAACCGCTTCCATGGCGTCAGCTTCCGCGGCAACGGCTTCCGTGGCGTCAGCTTCCGGGGCAACAGCTTCCGTGGCGTCAGCTTCCGCGACAACGGCATCCTTGGCGTCAGCTTCCACGACAACGGCATCCGTGGTGTCAGCTTCGATGGATACAGTGTCCGTCGCGTCAGCTTCGATGGATACAGTGTCCGTGGCGTCAGCTTCGATGGATACAGTGTCCCTGGCGTCAGCTTCGATGGATACAGTGTCCGTGGCGCCAGCTTCGATGGCTACAGTGTCCGTGGCAACCACTCCTTCTTCCTCTGAGGTCTGCCCTGTATTCTCTGCCGGCGTTAACTCATTTGTGATCTCTTTCTTGGGAGAGGATCAGGTCTTGCATGGTGGGCGTCTCTTCCGTGGGGAGGATACTATAGCCGATGGATCAATGGCATCATGGCTAACGTCTTCCTCATCCGCTCCAGAGTCATACTCCAAGCTGTCGTGGTGAGAACCCTCGTCGACGGACGGCTAGTACACATCATCGATCACTTCCAAACAGTATAAACAGGCAAACATTTACCAATACGAGGTGTGATTAGGAAATAATACTGTCGTCGACTCAGGGGTACAAATATTATAAGTGTCATTACAGTGTAATCAGGGTCGTTGTTGGAATCATAGTGGTCAAGCATGGCCAGCATGGCTTCCAGGCTCTGCCATTCCGGGTGGACCTCATTGACGATGTCGTTGTCAACATCAACAGCTGCAAATCAAATTAGCCCAACCCTTTCACTCCAAAGCTTAGATCAGTCACAAAAGTCAAACTTGGTCACAATCACATTTATTAGTTTCCACCAGTATGTTGACATCGGTAAATGTGATAGACGTTTCATAAATACGTCTTCTCGTCAAACGACGTCTATTCACTGTCAATGTACAAAATACTTTTCACAAGACATAGCCCGAAAATAAGTTTGCAAGTCCCACGAAATAGTACTCGATCATCACCCATGACAAGGTGACGTAGAAAGCATTGGCGAAGACAAATGGCATTGCCCTATCACGAACAGGTAGTTTGTCCGCACAGGTGTTTTCAGGTGAGTCATCAACGTCCATCATATCGTCATGGTCCACTTGTGCATCATTGTCTGCAGCCGATATATCTGTGGTGATTATCAGAGAATCCCCGGTGATCTTGTTATTATCGCCCTGACGCCTAGAATTAACATGGAAATAAGACTGGGCAGTTTCGATTACACCAGCCAATTGCTGCTTACCTAAATCGACCTGCAGAAAAAAAAACATACGCTCGGACAGCCCTTTATCATATTGACTCATAGACAAAAGCCATGGTAAATTCCAAATGCATTCTAAATGCCAAGTAACAATAAATCATTTTCTGATTGGTCTGAAGTCTGGCGCATCACTGAGAAACCAAATTTGTATCGCTCAGTCCAGTTGTTCAATGGTGTTTCATTAGAACTACATCACTTTGCATCCCGCGGAGAATTAACCAAAATACTAACCCTAATCTTACCTTACCTTGCGCATTTTCTCTATGGCTGACGGACACCCCCCTATTCCAGACACTTGTATGATGGCGCGGCGAGTCTTCATCATAACCATCAACTAACAGCACCCTCGTTAGGTTAACAATGAAAGTCATGTGAATCTTATTGACACAGATATGCAAACAGTAACATTTCCACATGCATATATGTATATCGTGACTAAATTGTATACCGTGCTTTTTCGTCACCTTCAACAAAGATGTATCATCGCAATGGCACAAAATGGTGACTTCTCACCATAAATTCCAGTGACGTCATCAACAGCCTTCGCGCCGATGTCTTGGGACCGGTCTTTGTCACCTGGTTGTCAATCACACACAAAAGAACAGAGACTTTTTTGATGTCACGTGTACATGTCATGCACAACAGCGAGCTATGATTGGTTGATTTTCAAACAACAAAGGTGTTCGCTCGTCTTCCTGTTTATATGCAATGTCTTATTGAAGCTCGCGGAATTCTATATTGCCCAACACCAAAGCACACTCTTATTTCAAACGCTTCAGTGTAAATCAATGGCATCAATCGGTCATGTCATACACGCCGAGCCTTAAAGACGGCGATAAATACTAAGGACAGGACAAAACGCAACAGCGATTGCTTTTTCAATGGATATTATTTGCCGTTCCCAAATCAATAACAGACATTATTCGTCCCAGTTTTTACAGAATTGTGTAAATCATCCTCACAACTATTAAAATGTGATAACCAGAGTAAGTTTAAGGACGGGAGGAGCGCCAGATGGTACAACAGGTTGATCAAAATCGTTCAAACATCAGAAAATATGATCAAACTTAACGATTTTGTAGCAGTGGCTTCCTTAACAAGACTAATCATTATCATGAAACGAAATTACAATTTGATTTCATGTTGTTCTTGGTAATTGAGCTCATTGCTCATTTAGAAATAGTCCATGAACACTTCACCTGTACTTCAGTACTATCTGTGGCTGGGGTCGACTCGTCCGTATTGCCAGTGGCTTCGTTCTCGCCGCCATGCTGGACACCGACCTTCACCTCGACGAAGTCATTGGTCCGTTTGATGAGGTTATCCAGTACTCTTGCAGTCAGACGACCAGGGTAGGTCTTCAGGGCTGCGCAGACACACCTATGCGCAGCCTCATTGGCCATCTGCAGCGACAAGTGGAAAACAAACAACACGATAAGAATGTAATGGAACAACATAGCTTGCTGAAATAAGCATTGGTTTGTAGTTGGGGCAATTGGTTGACCAGACAACGTTTTCCGTTGACCATTCGATCCCTAAGAGATTACGCCTCCGCACAGACAGTGTTTTACAGTCGCTATGATATTTCTTAGTCAGGGAAATTGTCAAATCAACAATGAAGACGTACGGTTTTTATATTCTGTGATGGTGTCACCAGTTAGACTGGTAATTTCCTTTGTAACATCAGGAACTCTGCGATGGCGCAATGTAAGTGACGCAGAGTAATCGGTTGCTAGGATTTATGCCGTTGAAGTATCTTCGTTCTGAGTAAAAAAACTATTGTACGGACTTTATTTACACTAACCTAGTGTACAGACTATATTTACACTAACCCTCTAACATTCCAGCCGTAGGACTGACATAGCTATTGCATTAAGTCATGACACGGAATTCTAAACAACTGCAAGGAATCTTAAGAGGCATAAACATGTAGAAAAAGCGACCAGGAATTTTCTTACCAGCATTTGAGCAGACAAAACTTAATTAATAATAGTAATAATTGTCTCCAATATTTATATAAAAGTTATCAGGCATATTGACTAATAACTTTATTCGATGAGATCTTGTCATAGTCTACAATCCCTTCATTGATCTATGAAATCGTGTTAAACCAGACGAGTATGACCTGTGTATGACCTTGAACTTGTCTGACCCACCTGGACCGACGGCTTAGACAGAGTGTCCACGGTTCCCTCCAGTTTATTCAGAGCTTTGTTCGCCATCCAATTCATGTATTCTGTAAAGCATCATAAAAATGACTATGAGCATCGTAGGCCACAGGTGGTCATGACACTTAAAACCTACAGGGGGGACCCACGGAACCTACTTGGGCAGCTAACTACAGCTACCTATTGCTGCAAAGATCCCTACGAACGGATTACCCGTACTGATCATGTGGGCAAAGACTTGAAGATCAAAATACCGGAACTGCGCTGGGAAACCTGTCCGATGTAGAACATTGGCTTAGTTGGATTCACTGTTGTAGTGTTCCGAACAACTGGAGCCGAAAGACAGCTAGTCCGATAGGCATCCCGGAAAACGGAAGGGTCTTAATTGGATAATGATCTATCAGTACCCAAAATTCCAACCCCTAACCCTGTCATTTCATATGAGAAACCGATATTTACGCCATGCGTAAGCGTATACTCTATATATTTATTAACCTATATATAGGTTAATAAATATATAGAGTATATCCTATCTATAGATATAGGAGATGGTGGTACTGACCGGCGCCAGGACAGGCGGCGGCCAGCGTGCAGACAGCCGGCAGTACGGCAGTGACTCCGCTTTCAATGACGGACAAGCCATGTCCAGCCACGCCACAACTCACCTTGGTACTCCCGTACACGACCACGACTGACCGACACAGGGGTAAACGTCCTACCCGGCTCCAGAAGGACCCACTCACGGTCACTCCCGGTACACTGGCTATCTCCCGGCTGGACTTGGTCGTCATCTTGAAGCTGAGAATGCGATGTCGGTGATGCCTGCTGGCCAAGAGCTGATGGTCCGTGAACAGAATGGAGAGGAATGCGAGTGTTTTTACCGGAACGAGTCTCGCCGGTAATTTATAAGCTTTTATGAAATTAACTATTCATTTTTAAAGAGGTTTTAAACTATTTGGCGCAGTTGTCATGGAAGCGGAACGTTGACAATTCTGTCGGATGTTGTAACGTTACATGTTTCATTCACGTTATCTATTAAGTGAGATTTCGTGGATGTCCTGCTTAGCTAGGTGATGGGTCCATGTTTGCAGAAAACATTAGTCAATCCATTGTTGTATTTTGAATGCCGTACATTCCATGTTTTTTTATAGACGCCGCGCAAGCGTTCCGAAGCAAGGCGGAACGTTTTGCGCGCGTCTACTACGATTTCAATACAACCGGTTGGAGGTGATGAAATGAACCTGTCCCAATGCTTGCATGTCCCAGATACAGTGAGGGGTCACGCGTCGTCGACCACGAAGAGCTATCGATTTCAGGTAGCGCGGGCGCAAGAAGAGACAGTGACATAGGTAGTCCGCTTCTGTTCATTGGAAGACAGTTGTTCCGATGAGGTAAGGTAAATATAGGGTTTAACGGCACACCAACACTCATGAGATATATGGTGACAAGAAAGGTTAATAGATAAGATTGACCTGATTAAGCAGTCGCCTTCTATAAGATAAATGCAAATGGATAAGTAAAAGTTAAAAATGGAAACGACTTTCTTAGGGTGAATCATCACCAGCCGATTGACTGTGCGAAATATGGGCCAGAGAAGTGTGTCACAGATAGGACCCTCAAAAGGACCTCTCCACTCAACGACTTGGATCCCATAGTCCACTGATACACGGCCAACAGGTTGCCCCCTATTAGTCGCCTTTTACGACATACAGGAGGATACAGTAGGCCTATTCTATCCCCGGACCCACAAGGGGTTGTTCCGATGAGAACTTAGTTAATCAAACCGTCGAATTAGCCGTTCACCGTGTCATCAATTCATGTCGTCGTCTGTTAACGTCCAACGATGTGATGAGATACTAAGGAGCAGGCAGCTTCTTGATGTCCGTTTTCATACGTCTGCGGTTCGCTGTAGAGGCCCTGCACGAGAGCGGTATCTTCCACTATTCACCTCGGCCACTGCTTAATTTGCTCACAGACTGTGAAAAACTGTATGAAGAATAAATTGTTTTAAACGCAAGATGTCATATGTTGATGAGCTATCGTACGCATCGCAATGGGTGTGTGGCGCATTATGAATAATCTGAATCATAATGGTCTGTATCTGAGGACCCAATGAACAGGAAAATGCTGTATTGCACAGGTGCCCGATATCAGTCCTGTACAGGCTCTCTTAGAGGCAAAGGGCAGTTTGAAATAGTCTTTGAGCCTATGTGCTTGTTTCGGCTCAAATATATCCGGCCAAATAGCTTAATATGTCAATCTAAGTGCAGGTGAGAAAGCGATGCAACATTAATTGGTGGTGTATTTATTAGCTACATATCGGGAATTGTATATAGCAAAATCATTCCGTGGCGTCAGCTTCCGGGGCAACAGCTTCCGTGATGTCAGCTTCCGCGACAACGGCATCCGTGGCGTCAGCTTCGATGGATACAGTGTCCGTGGCAACAGTGTCCGTGGCAACCACCACTTTCTTCCTCTGAGGCCTCCCCTGTATTCTCTGCCGGCGTTAGCTCATTTGTGATCTCTTTCTTGGGAGAGGATCGGGTCTTGCATGGTGCGCGTCTCTTCCGTGGGGAGGATACTATAGCCGATGGATCAATGGCATCATGGCTAACGTCTTCCTCATCCGCTCCAGAGTCATACTCCAAGCTGTCGTGGTGAGAACCCTCGTCATCGAACGGCTAATACACACGCACATACATCATCGATCACTTCCAAACAGTATAAACATTTACAAATACGAGGTGTGATTGGGAAATAATACTGTCGTCGACTCAGGGGTACAAATATTATGTGTCATTACAGTGTAATCAGGGTCGTTGTCGGAATCATAGTGGTCAAGCATGGCCAGCATGGCTTCCAGGCTCTGCCATTCCGGGTGGACCTCATCGACGATGTCGTTGTCAACATCAACAGCTGCAAATCAAATTAGCCCAACCCTTTCACTCCAAAGCTTAGATCAGTCACAAAAGTCAAACTTGGTCACAATCACATTTATTAGTTTCCACCAGTATGTAGACATCGGTAAATGTGATAGACATTTCATAAATACGTCTTCCCGTCAAACGACGTCTATTCACTGTCAATGTACAAAATACTTTTCACAAGACATAGCCAGAATATAAGTCTACGAATTCCCTCGAAATAGTACTCCATCATAACCAGTGACAAGGTGACGTAGAAAGCAATAGCGAAGACAAATCGCATTGCCAAATCACGAACTGGTAGTTGGTCCGCACAGGTGTTTTCAGGTGAGTCATCAACGTCCATCATATCGTCATGGTCCACTTGTGCATCATTGTCTGTAGCCGATATATCTGTGGTGATTATCAGAGAATCCCCGGTGATCTTGTTATTATCGCCCAGACGCCTAGAATTAACCTGGAAATAAGACTGGGCAGTTTCGATTACGCCAGCCAATTGCTGCTTACCTAAATCGACCTGCAGAAAAAAAAAACATATGCTCGGACAGCCCTTTATCATATTTACTCATAGACAAAAGCCATGGTTAATTCCAAATGCTTTCTAAATGCCAAGTAACAATAAATCATTTTCTGATTGGACTGAAGTCTGGCACATCACTGAGAAACCAAATTTGTATCGCTCAGTCCAGTTGTTCAATGGTTTTTCATTAGAACTACATCACTTTGCATCCCGCGGAGAATTAACCAAAATATAACCCTAATCTTACCTTACCTTGCGCATTTTCTCTATGGCTGACGGACACCCCCCTATTCCAGACACTTGTATGATGGCGCGGCGAGTCTTCATCATAACCATCAACTAACAGCACACTCGTTAGGTTAACAATGAAAGTCATGTGAATCTTATTGACACAGATATACAAACAGTAACATTTCCACATGCATATATGTATATCGTGACTAAATTGTATACCGTGCTTTTTCGTCACCTTCAACAAAGATGTATCATCGCAATGGCACAAAATGGTGACTTCTCACCATAAATTCCAGTGACGTCATCAACAGCCTTCGCGCCGATGTCTTGGGACCGGTCTTTGTCACCTGGTTGTCAATCACACACAAAAGAACAGAGACTTTTTTGATGTCACGTGTACATGTCATGCACAACAGCGAGCTATGATTGGTTGATTTTCAAACAACAAAGGTGTTCGCTCGTCTTCCTGTTAATTATAGGCAATGTCGTATTGAAGCTCTCGGAATTCTATATTGCCCAACACCAAAGCACACTCTTATTTCAAACGCTTCAGTGTAAATCAATGGCATCAATCGGTCATAGCATATACGCCGAGCCTTAAAGACGGCGATAAATACTAAGGACAGGACAAGAAGCAACAGCGATTGCTTTTTCAATGGATATTATTTGCCGTTCGCAAATCAATAACAGACATTATTCGTCCCAGTTTTTACAGAATTGTGTAAATCATCCTCACAACTATTAAAATGTGATAACCAGAGTAAGTTTAAGGACGAGAGGAGCGCCAGATGGTACAACAGGTTGATCAAAATCGTTCAATCAGAAAATATGATCAAACTTAACGATTTTGTAGCAGTGGCTTCCTTAACAAGCCTGATCATTATCATGAAACGAAATTACAATTTGATTTCATGTTGTTCTTGGTAATTGAGCTCATTACTCATTTTGAAATAGTCCATGAACACTTCACCTGTCCTTCAGTACTATCTGTGGCTGGGGTCGACTCGTCCGTATTGCCAGTGGCTTCGTTCTCGCCGCCATGCTGGACACCGACCTTCACCTCGACGAAGTCATTGGTCCGTTTGATGAGGTTATCCAGTACTCTTGCAGTCAGACGACCAGGGTAGGTCTTCAGGGCTGCGCAGACACACCTATGCGCAGCCTCATTGGCCATCTGCAGCGACAAGTGGAAAACAAACAACACGATAAGAATGTAATGGAACAACATAGCTTGCTGAAATAAGCATTGGTTTGTAGTTGGGGCAATGGCTTGGTTGACCAGACAACGTTTTCCGTTGACAATTCGATCCCTAAGAGATTACGCTTTTGCACAGACAGTGTTTTACAGTCGCTATGAACTTTCTTAGTCAGGGAAATTGTCAAATCCACATTGAAGACGTACGGTTTTTATATTCTGTGATGGTGTCACCAGTTAGACTGGTAATTTCCTTAGTAACATCAGGAACTCTGCGATGGCGCAATGTAAGTGACGCAGAGTAATCGGTTGCTAGGATTTATGCCGTTGAAGTATCTTCGTTCTGAGTAAAAATCTATTGTACGGACTCTATTTACACTAACCTAGTGTACAGACTATATTTACACTAACCCTCTAACATTCCAGCCGTAGGACTGACATACATACCTATTGCATTAAGCGACCAGGCAAGGAATTTTCTTGCCAGCATTTGAGCGGACAAAACTTGATTAATAATAGTAATAATTTTCTCCAATACTTATATAAAAGTTATCAGGCATATTGACTAATAACTTTATTCGATGAGATCTTGTCATAGTCTACAATCCCTTCATTGATCTATGAAATCATGTTAAACCAGACGAGTATGACCTGTGTATGACCTTGAACTTGTCTGACCCACCTGGACCGGCGGCTTAGACAGAGTGTCCACGGTTCCCTCCAGTTTATCCAGAGCTTTGTTCGCCATCCAATTCATGTATTCTGTAAAGCATCAGAAAAATGACTATGAGCATCGTAGGCCACAGGTGGTCAGACACTTAAAACCTACCGGGGGGGGGGACCACGGAGCCTACTTGGGCAGCTAACTACAGCTGCATATTGCTGTAAAGATCCCTACGAACGGATTACCCGTACTGATCATGTGGGCAAAGACTTGAAGATCAATATACCGGAACTGCGCTGGGAAACCTGTCCGATGTAGAACATTGGCTCAGTCAGATTCACTGTTGTAGTGTTCCGAACAACTGGAGCCGAAAGACAGCTAGTCCGATAGGCATCCCGGAAAACGGAAGGGTCTTAATTGGATAAGGATCTATCAGTACCCACAATTCCAACCCCTACCCCTGTCATTTCATATGAGAAACCGATATTTACGCCATGCGTAAGCGTATACTCTATATATTTATTAACCTATATATAGGTTATATATATATAGAGTATATCCTATCTATAGATATAGGAGATGGTGGTACTGACCGGCGCCAGGACAGGCGGCGGCCAGCGTGCAGACAGCCGGCAGTACGGCAGTGACTCCGCTTTCAATGACGGACAAGCCATGTCCAGCCACGCCACAACTCACCTTGGTACTCCCGTACACGACCACGACTGACCGACACAGGGGTAAACGTCCTACCCGGCTCCAGAAGGACCCACTCACGGTCACTCCCGGTACACTGGCTATCTCCCGGCTGGACTTGGTCGTCATCTTGAAGCTGAGAATGCGATGTCGGTGATGCCTGCTGGCCAAGAGCTGATGGTCCGTGAACAGAATGGAGAGGAATGCGAGTGTTTACCGGAACGAGTCTCGCCGGTAATTTATAAGCTTTTATGAAATTAACTATTCATTTTTAAAGAGGTTTTAAACTATTTGGCGCAGTTGTCATGGAAGCGGAACGTTGACAATTCTGTCGGATGTTGTAACGTTACATGTTTCATTCACGTTATCTATTAAGTGAGATTTCGTGGATGTCCTGCTTAGCTAGGTGATGGGTCCATGTTTGCAGAAAACATTAGTCAATCCATTGTTGTATTTTGAATGCCGTACATTCCATGTTTTTTATAGACGCCGCGCAAGCGTTCCGAAGCAAGGCGGAACGTTTGCGCGCGTCTACTACGATTTCAATACAACCGGTTGGAGGTGATGAAATGAACCTGTCCCAATGCTTGCATGTCCCAGATACAGTGAGGGGTCACGCGTCGACCACGAAGAGCTATCGATTTCAGGTAGCGCGGGCGCAAGAAGAGACAGTGACATAGGTAGTCCGCTTCTGTTCATTGGAAGACAGTTGTTCCGATGAGGTAAGGTAAATATAGGGGTTTAACGGCACACCAACACTCATGAGATATATGGTGACAAGAAAGGTTAATAGATAAGATTGACCTGATTAAGCAGTCGCCTTCTATAAGATAAATGCAAATGGATAAGTAAAAGTTAAAAATGGAAACGACTTTCTTAGGGTGAATCATCACCAGCCGATTGACTGTGCGAAATATGGGCCAGAGAAGTGTGTCACAGATAGACCCTCAAAAGGACCTCTCCACTCAACGACTTGGATCCCATAGTCCACTGATACACGGCCAACAGGTTGCCCCCTATTAGTCGCCTTTTACGACATACAGGAGGATACAGTAGGCCTATTCTATCCCCGGACCCACAAGGGGTTGTTCCGATGAGAACTTAGTTAATCAAACCGTCGAATTAGCCGTTCAAGCTGTGTCATCAATTCATGTCGTCGTCTGTTAACGTCCAACGATGTGATGAGATACTAAGGAGCAGGCAGCTTCTTGATGTCCGTTTTCATACGTCTGCGGTTCGCTGTAGAGGCCCTGCACGAGAGCGGTATCTTCCACTATTCACCTCGGCCACTGCTTAATTTGCTCACAGACTGTGAAAAACTGTATGAAGAATAAATTGTTTTAAACGCAAGATGTCATATGTTGATGAGCTATCGTACGCATCGCAATGGGTGTGTGGCGCATTATGAATAATCTGAATCATAATGGTCTGTATCTGAGGACCCAATGAACAGGAAAATGCTGTATTGCACAGGTGCCCGATATCAGTCCTGTACAGGCTCTCTTAGAGGCAAAGGGCAGTTTGAAATAGTCTTTGAGCCTATGTGCTTGTTTCGGCTCAAATATATCCGGCCAAATAGCTTAATATGTCAATCTAAGTGCAGGTGAGAAGCGATGCGATGGTGTATTTGTTAGCTACAACATTAATTGGTGGTGTATTTATTACAGCTACATATCGGGAATTGTATATAGCAAAATTATCATTCCGTGGCGTCAGCTTCCGGGTTGAAAGGTTGTTGTTTTATCAGCTTCCTGATGGTGATTTCAATTACGATTTACGTGGCGTGGCACACCATCCCTTCATATTGAGAGCGGCCAACCGATTCCGTGGCGGCATCTTCCGCAACAAATGCTTCCATGGCGTCAGCTTCCGCGACAACAGCATCCGTGGCGTCAATTTCCGCGACAACGTGCATCCGTGGCGCCAGCTTCGATGGATACAGTGTCCGTGGCAACCACCACTTCTTCCTCTGAGGCCTCCCCTGTATTCTCTTGCGGCGTTAGCTCATTTGTGATCTCTTTCTTGGGAGAGGATCGGGTCTTGCATGGTGCGCGTCTCTTCCGTGGGGAGGATACTATAGCCGATGGATCAATGGCATCATGGCTAACGTCTTCCTCATCCGCTCCAGAGTCATACTCCAAGCTGTCGTGGTGAGAACCCTCGTCATCGAACGGCTAATACACACGCACAAACATCATCGATCACTTCCAAACAGTATAAACATTTACAAATACGAGGTGTGATTGGGAAATAATACTGTCGTCGACTCAGGGGTACAAATATTATGTGTCATTACAGTGTAATCAGGGTCGTTGTCGGAATCATAGTGGTCAAGCATGGCCAGCATGGCTTCCAGGCTCTGCCATTCCGGGTGGACCTCATCGACGATGTCGTTGTCAACATCAACAGCTGCAAATCAAATTAGCCCAACCCTTTCACTCCAAAGCTTAGATCAGTCACAAAAGTCAAACTTGGTCACAATCACATTTATTAGTTTCCACCAGTATGTTGACATCGGTAAATGTGATAGACGTTTCATAAATACGTCTTCTCGTCAAACGACGTCTATTCACTGTCAATGTACAAAATACTTTTCACAAGACATAGCCAGAATATAAGTCTACGAATTCCCTCGAAATAGTACTCCATCATAACCAGTGACAAGGTGACGTAGAAAGCAATAGCGAAGACAAATCGCATTGCCAAATCACGAACTGGTAGTTGGTCCGCACAGGTGTTTTCAGGTGAGTCATCAACACCCATCATATCGTCATGGTCCACTTGTGCATCATTGTCTGTAGCCGATATATCTGTGCTGATTATCAGAGAATCCCCGGTGATCTTGTTATTATCGCCCTGACGTCTAAAATTAACCTGGAAATAGGACTGGGCAGTTTCGATTACGCCAGCCAATTGCTGCTTACCTAAATCGACCTGCAGGAAAAAAAAACATATGCTCGGACAGCACTTTATTATATTTACTCATAGACAAAAGCCATGGTTAATTCCAAATGCTTTCTAAATGCCAAGTAACAATAAATCATTTTCTGATTGGACTGAAGTCTGGCACATCACTGAGAAACCAAATTTGTATCGCTCAGTCCAGTTGTTCAATGGTTTTTCATTAGAACTACATCACTTTGCATCCCGCGGAGAATTAACCAAAATATAACCCTAATCTTACCTTACCTTGCGCATTTTCTCTATGGCTGACGGACACCCCCCTATTCCAGACACTTGTATGATGGCGCGGCGAGTCTTCATAATAACCATCAACTAACAGCACACTCGTTAGGTTAACAATGAAAAGTCATGTGAATCTTATTGACACAGATATACAAACAGTAACATTTCCACATGCATATATGTATATCGTGACTAAATTGTATACCGTGCTTTTTCGTCACCTTCAACAAAGATGTATCATCGCAATGGCACAAAATGGTGACTTCTCACCATAAATTCCAGTGACGTCATCAACAGCCTTCGCGCCGATGTCTTGGGACCGGTCTTTGTCACCTGGTTGTCAATCACACACAAAAGAACAGAGACTTTTTTGATGTCACGTGTACATGTTATGCACAACAGCGAGCTATGATTGGTTGATTTTCAAACAACAAAGGTGTTCGCTCGTCTTCCTGTTAATTATAGGCAATGTCGTATTGAAGCTCTCGGAATTCTATATTGCCCAACACCAAAGCACACTCTTATTTCAAACGCTTCAGTGTAAATCAATGGCATCAATCGGTCATAGCATATACGCAGAGCCTTAAAGACGGCGATAAATACTAAGGACAGGACAAGAAGCAACAGCGATTGCTTTTTCAATGGATATTATTTTTGCGTTCGCAAATCAATAACAGACATTATTCGTCCCAGTTTTAACAGAGAATTGTGTAAATCATCCTCACAACTATTAAAATGTGATAACCAGAGTAAGTTTAAGGACGAGAGAGGAGCGCCAGATGATACAACAGGTTGATCAAAATCGTTCAAATCAGAAAATATGATCAAACTTAACGATTTTGTACCAGTGGCTTCCTTAACAAGCCTGATCATTATCATGAAACGAAATTACAATTTGATTTCATGTTGTTCTTGGTAATTGAGCTCATTACTCATTTTGAAATAGTCCATGAACACTTCACCTGTCCTTCAGTACTATCTGTGGCTGGGGTCGACTCGTCCGTATTGCCAGTGGCTTCGTTCTCGCCGCCATGCTGGACACACCGACCTTCACCTCGACGAAGTCATTGGTCCGTTTGATGAGGTTATCCAGTACTCTTGCAGTCAGACGACCAGGGTAGGTCTTCAGGGCTGCGCGGACACACCTATGCGCAGCCTCATTGGCCATCTGCAGCGACAAGTGGAAAACAAACAACACGATAAGAATGTAATGGAACAACATAGCTTGCTGAAATAAGCATTGGTTTGTAGTTGGGGCAATGGCTTGGTTGACCAGACAATGTTTTCCGTTGACCATTCGATCCCTAAGAGATTACGCCTCCGCACAGACAGAGTTTTACAGTCGCTATGAACTTTCTCAATCAGGGAAATTGTCAAATCCACATTGAAGACGTACGGTTTTTATATTCTGTGATGGTGTCACCAGTTAGACTGGTAATTTCCTTAGTAACATCAGGAACTCTGCGATGGCGCAATGTAAGTGACGCAGAGTAATCGGTTGCTAGGATTTATGCCGTTGAAGTATCTTCGTTCTGAGTAAAAAAACTATTGTACGGACTCTATTTACACTAACCTAGTGTACAGACTATATTTACACTAACCCTCTAACATTCCAGCCTTAGGACTGACATACCTATTGCATTAAGCGACCAGGAATTTTCTTGCCAGCATTTGAGCGGACAAAACTTGATTAATAATAGTAATAATTTTCTCCAATACTTATATAAAAGTTATCAGGCATATTGACTAATAACTTTATTCGATGAGATCTTGTCATAGTCTACAATCCCTTCATTGATCTATGAAATCATGTTAAACCAGACGAGTATGACCTGTGTATGACCTTGAACTTGTCTGACCCACCTGGACCGGCGGCTTAGACAGAGTGTCCACGGTTCCCTCCAGTTTATCCAGAGCTTTGTTCGCCATCCAATTCATGTATTCTGTAAAGCATCAGAAAAATGACTATGAGCATCGTAGGCCACAGGTGGTCAGGACACTTAAAACCTACCGGGGGGGGGGACCCACGGAACCTACTTGGGCAGCTAACTACAGCTGCATATTGCTGTAAAGATCCCTACGAACGGATTACCCGTACTGATCATGTGGGCAAAGACTTGAAGATCAATATACCGGAACTGCGCTGGGAAACCTGTCCGATGTAGAACATTGGCTCAGTCAGATTCACTGTTGTAGTGTTCCGAACAACTGGAGCCGAAAGACAGCTAGTGGTATCATGACCAAAATAAGGTGACTGCGCGCTTTTTTTCTTTAAGAAAAATGATTTTTAAATGTATATTTCCCACGTCGAATCTGACAAGATACCGCTCGGTAAAATTCGTGAATTTCCGTACAGTGACGTCATTCAGGTTGTTTGCGAATATTCATCGCCATCTTTAGCCTTCCCGGTTGGTTGACAGCGTGTGACTAACTCGTCTTTCTTCACGGTCTGGTGCTTTTCTTGGTGTGGATTATGCCTTATTGTTGTGCGTTTGGTTGTCGGAACAATGAGAAGTCAGGCGTGATTTTTTTTGTTTCTAAAAGACATATGTGCCGCAT
The DNA here is from genome assembly GCA_034190875.2 of Urechis unicinctus. Taxonomy (NCBI): domain Eukaryota; kingdom Metazoa; phylum Annelida; class Polychaeta; order Xenopneusta; family Urechidae; genus Urechis; species Urechis unicinctus. The sequence goes on from CM067354.1 coordinate 57,791,656, forward strand.
ATGGGTGTCGAAAGTCAAGCGTGAACACTGGAGTCCTGCCCTTATAGTTATAGTTATACGACAGTTCTATGTTCTGATCATTTCGAGAAAAGTGCTTATGAGACTGACCCAGAGCTGCTCAGAAGTCTAGGATTTCGTAAGAAACCTAGGCTCCGAAATGGTATTGGCAGCTGAGCAGATAGATAAATCAAGTGACAGTGGTGAATCACAGACTGAGGTGTCACACTCAAGTACTGCCGACCTAGGCTAGGCGAAGAAACTTCGCCTGTCAGCGTCCGCGCTGTTTGCTACACCAGGGGTGAGTGCCTTGCCGTCTGCCGACCATGAAGCTTGCTCTCACTTGTCATTAGGGGTGCAGGCAAATGTTTTGGTGAGTGTCACAAGGCAACTGCATTATTATATATGATGAAATGCATTGGCAGGGATAACTTCTGTTGTATGTATCCATGTGTCTTTTCAGAGTCAATTTGTAAACATTTACACCCTTAAAGGCTATGATGAATGAAATTGTAGCATACTTATTGTATTGATACCATAGATGGCTGACAAGTCTCTACAGACACAGAGTTCTATCTTTCCTGGGATAAAGAAATATTCAAGAGGTACCCAAGTTGGCCCATCTCACCAAAAGTGTCACCAGGGGCACCCAATATGAGCCCCAGGAGGAATCTGTTGGACTGGTGGACAGCGATGATGAGATGGAAACTGACCCTGACTATGACTTCACTGACGAAGTGATGATGCTGAGATGGAAACTGATAATGACATGGCGTTTGAAGAACTGTTAGGTAAATATTGTTTTGTTTGTAGTGTAATCACAGGGTTTTATTTGATGGAAGAAAAATTTAGCTCACAGAATGCTTATGTACAGTGGTGTTGATCTGGAGGATGGCCCTAGTCAGAATCAAAGATACCGGGGGAGTTTTGCTTGTTTTGAACAAATCGGCGTGAATGGACACCGTAAGATGTGGGATTGCCAACTTTTTACAGGAGCTATGCCCGCAGGGAATTTGTTTATGGCTTCAGGGATTTTTGTTAGTGGCAGTAGTGCTATTAGAACACTGAACATGTTCAGGTATGGGAAAATCCCAAGCCTGTCAAAGTACCAATTTCTTTTGGTGTGAACATGCATTAATCTAAAATGAAACACATGTTATTTTGACATTTATTACCAAAATCTGAATAAGTTTCATTTGCACAAACATTGTTACCCAATTAAAAATTGGCATATAATATAACTTACTTATTATATGACTATCATAAAATATGAATATCATTGATTTGCTTCAGACTATGTACATCAGGTGCTTGATCTAAGGCAAAAATACCCAAGCTACAGACTTGCTGAGGTCCTTGCAGATGACAGGACTGTCCCACCACCTATTGCCTCCCAGTACGAGAAACCTGAAAAGGATCTTCTCGTAGGTGCTCACAGGTGTCGATTCAACCTGACCAAGAAATCTTCCGCTCCATTGTAGATAACCTGTATATTTGCCGCCCGGGTCAGGGAAGGATTTTCTAGCAGCTGTTACCACACAGGCTGCCAGCACTTTCCTGTTTCTTTTGCCCAGTCTGTGCCATATCCAGAGTGTAAACTGGCGGTAAGCTAGATACCTGAATAATCTGAAGCAATATGTCAATTAGTTGTCTATGGTTTTAAAATAAGTTGTATAGTTAAAAAAACAATTGTCATTTGTCAACCATTCCCTCACTTCATAATTTTATTGTAAGCTCTGCCTCTGGATTTCATGTAACTGGCATTATTTATTCTTGGCTATGTAAAATATATTGTAGTTCATCAATATGAACACTGAATATTTTACCCTTTGTAATAAATATGATTGTTCAACCTCAAACCATCCTTTTTGGTAGCAATAATGGCTAACTTACTCATTGTAGAGACCTCATCTCCAACAGGTCTGTCCATTTGAATAGATTCAAATTTGGACACTTCCAGCACATTTTTATTCATGCAGCTAGCCAGGAATCTGGGATGCTTGGTGATGCATGTCCATTCCTCCGTTAGAGCCATCACTCTCTCCAAACTTCTGTGGCTGTGTCCATTGGGATGCAGTAATGACATCTACACCTAAGTTAGAGAAATAATTAAAGAGTCATTGCAAATTTATATTTGTGGTGCAATGAATGAATATAAAAGGAAAATACTTTATAAACTGCATGCAAACATCTGTCCACAATATTCAATGTGCTCAGGGTACAATGACAAAGCTACATTCACTAGCCAAGAACTATTTGTTGTAGTAGTTAGGTCTGTCAACATACCATCCTCAACTTACAGAATGTGTAAATTTATTGGGTAAATGAAACTAACGATTATTTTTTACCAGTTAATATAGTTCAATAAAGCTTGGGAAGGGTATTCTAAAACTTACCATTCATCGAAATCTTTTGTTGATTCTTCATCCGAAGCGGACCCTTGAGTTAGACTTAGAGCTCCCGGTGTCATTTCATTCGTTGTGTGACTTGGATTTTTCAACTCCCGTCCGTATTGGCTCAAATAAATAGTCATGGACATGATTTGCCCCAATGTTATGCTATGGGGACTCGTAAACTTCATCAGAAGACGACATGGCTTGTCAAAACGGTGTAATTTTAAAATCCAAACAATCGTTTTTCGCTTCGCTCGTTCGCTCGCAGTCAAATTCTCTTGGAGGCAGCGCAGCAGGAATGACGTCACGCAACGTGCACCTAGCGGCCAACTGAGGCAAAATGGCATCGAGAAGATGGCTTCGTATTTTCTTCTAAATGAAACCTTATCGGTGGATTTTTAGTACTTATGCATGCCGTTGCAATGAATTATGGGTCCCCGTTGGTTTATGAGTTATTAATCTTCAATTTGAAACACATTATAAAGAAATGACAGTACGGCAGTGACTCCGCTTTCAATGACGGACAAGCCATGTCCAGCCACGCCACAACTCACTTTGGTACTCCCGTACACGACCACGACTGACCGACACAGGGGTAAACGTCCTACCCGGCTCCAGAAGGACCCACTCACGGTCACTCCCGGTACACTGGCTATCTCCCGGCTGGACTTGGTCGTCATCTTGAAGCTGAGAATGCGATGTCGGTGATGCCTGCTGGCCAAGAGCTGGTGGTCCGTGAACAGAATGGAGAGGAATGCGAGTGTTTACCGGAACGAGTCTCACCGGTAATTTATAAGCTTTTATGAAATTAACTATTCATTTTTAAAGAGGTTTTAAACTATTTGGCGCAGTTGTCATGGAGGCGGAACGTTGACAATTCTGTCGGATGTTGAAACGTTACATGTTTCATTCACGTTATCTATTAAGTGTGAATTCGTGGATGTCCTGCTTAGCTAGGTGATGGGTCCATGTTTGCAGAAACCATTAGTCAATCCATTGCAGACAAATTGTATTTTGAATGCCGTACATTCTATGTTTTTTATAGACGCCGCGCAAGCGTTCCGAAGCAAGGCGGAACGTTTGCGCGCGTTGACTACGATTTCAATACAACCGGTTGGAGGTGATGAAATGAACCTGTCCCAATGCTTGCATGTCCCAGATACAGTGAGGGGTCACGCGTCGACCATGAAGAGCTATCGATTTCAGGTAGCGCGGGCGCAAGAAGAGACAGTGACATAGGTAGTCCGCTTCTGTTCATTGGAAGACAGTTGTTCCGATGAGGTAAGGTAAATATAGGGTTTAACGGCACACCAACACTCATGAGTCATATGGTGCCAAGAAAGGTTAATAGATAAGATTGACCTGATTAAGCAGTCGTCTTCTATAAGATAAATGCAAATGGATATGTAAACGATAAAAATGGAAACGACTTTGCTGAGGTAAATCATCACCAGCCGATTGACTGTGCGAAATCTGGGCCAGAGAAGTGTGTCACAGATATGACCCTCAAAAGGACCTCTCCACCCAACGACTTGGATCCCATAGTCCACTGATACACGGCCAACAGGTTGCCCCCTTTTTGTCGCCTCTTACGACATGCAGGAGGATACAGTGGGCCTATTCTATCCCCGGACCCACAAGGGGTTGTTCCGGTGAGAACTTGGTTAATCAAACCGTCGAATTAGCCGTTCAAGCTGTGCCATCAATTCATGTCGTCGTCTGTTAACGTCCAACGATGTGATGAGATACTAAGGAGCAGGCAGCTTCTTGATGTCCGTTTTCATACGTCTGCGGTTCGCGGTAGAGGCCCTGCACGAGAGCGGTATCTTCCACTATTCACCTCGGCCACTGCTTAATTTGCTCATAGACTGTGAAAAACTGTATGAAGAATAAATTGTTTTAAACGCAAGATGTCATATGTTGAAGAGCAATCGTATGCATCGCAATGGGGGTGTGGCGCATTATGAGTAATCTGAATCATAATGGTCTGGATCTGAGGACCCAATGAACAGGAAAATGCTGTATTGCACGGGTGCCCGATATCAGTCCTGTACAGGCTCTCTTAGAGGCAAAGGGCAGTTTGAAATAGCCTTTGAGCCTATGTGCTTGTTTCGGCTCAAAAATATCCGGCCAAATAGCTTAATATGTCAATCTAAGTGCAGTTGAGAGAGCGATGCGACAATATTGGTGGTGTATTTGTTAGCTACATATACATGTCGAATTATCTCGGGAATTGTATTAAGAAATATCATTAGACAGACTCATTTCACTAACTGTCCGTCTTTGGAACACGAATGTAAACATATCAGAATAAATTATTTATTAGCACGTTATCAGCCATATCCCTTTCATCGCTCGATTATTTCGGAAACTGTTGAAAGGTTTGTTGTTTTATCACTGCTTCTTCTGATGGTTGTCGTTTGCTGGCGAGGATATGACTTCATAATCCGCGGCACCAGCATTCGCGGTGCTGGTTTCCGCGGCATCCGTTTCCGTGACGTCAGCTTCCGCGGCAACCGCTTCCGTGACGTCAGCTTCCGCGGCAACAGCTTCCGTGGCGTCAGCTTCCGCGGCAACCGCTTCCGTGTGGCGTCAGCTTCCGCGGCAACCCGCTTCCGTGGCGTCAGCTTCCGCGGCGTTAGTTACGATGGTTACAGTGGCAGTGGCAACCACCCCTTCATATTGAGAGCGGCAACCGATTCCGTGGCGGCATCTTCCGCAACAAATGCTTCCATGGCGTCAGCTTCCGTGACAACAGCATCCGTGGCGTCAATTTCCGCGACAACGGCATCCGTGGCGTCAGCTTCGATGGTTACAGTGTCCGTGGCAACCACCCCTTCTTCCTGTGAGGCCTCCTCTGTATTCTCTGCAGGCGTTAACTCATTTGGGATCTCTTTCTTGGGAGAGGATCGGGTCTTGGGTGCGCGTCTCTTCCGTGGGGAGGATACTATAGCCGATGGATCAATGGCATCATGGCTAACGTCTTCCTCATCCGCTCCAGAGTCATACTCCAAGCTGTCGTGGTGAGAACCCTCGTCATCGAACGGCTAATACACACGCACATACATCATCGATCACTTCCAAACAGTATAAACATTTACAAATACGAGGTGTCATTGGGAAATAATACTGTCATCGACTAAGGGGTGCAAATATTATAAGTGTCATTACAGTGTAATCAGGGTCGTTGTCGGAATCATAGTGGTCAAGCATGGCCAGCATGGCTTCCAGGCTCTGCCATTCCGGGTGGACCTCATCGACGATGTCGTTGTCAACATCAACAGCTGCAAATCAAATTAGCCCAACCCTTTCACTCCAAAGCTTAGATCAGTCACAAAAGTCAAACTTGGTCACAATCACATTTATTAGTTTCCACCAGTATGTTGACATCGGTAAATGTGATAGACGTTTCATAAACACGTCTTCCCGTCAAACGACGTCTATTTACTGTCAATGTACAAAATACATTTCACAAGACATAGCCAGAATATAAGTCTACGAATTCCCCCGAAATAGTACTCCATCATAACCAGTGACAAGGTGACGTAGAAAGCAATAGCGAAGACAAATCGCATTGCCCTATCACGAACAGGTAGTTTGTCCGCACAGGTGTTTTCAGGTGAGTCATCAACACCTATCATATCGTCATGGTCCACTTGTGCATCATTGTCTGCAGCCGATATATCTGTGCTGACTATCACAGAATCCCCAGTGATCTTGTTATTATGGCCCTGACGCCTAGAATTAACCTGGAAATCGGACTGAGCAGTTTCGATTACGCCAGCCAATTGCTGCTTACCTGAATCGACCTGCAGAAAAAAACATATGCTCGGACAGCTCTTTATTATATTTACTCATAGACAAAGCATTTGCTTAATAGTTGGGTAAAAGCCATGGTTAATTGCAAATGTTTTCTAAATCCCAAGTAACAATAAATCATTTTCTGATTGGACTGAAGACTGGCGCATTACTGAGAAACCAAATTTGTATCGCTCAGTCCAGTTCAATGGTGTTTCATTAGAACTACGTCACTTTGCACCACGCGGTCAATTAACCTAAATATAACCCTAATCTTACCTTACCTTTCGCATTTTCTTGGTGGCTGACGGACACCCCCCTATTCCAGACACTTGTATGATGGCGTTGCGAGTCTTCATAATAACCATCAACTAACAGCACACTCGTTAGGTTAACAATGAAAGTCATGTGAATCTTATTGACACAGATGTACAAACAGTAACATTTCCACATGCATATATGTATATCGTGACTAAATTGTATACCGTGCTTTTTCGTCACCTTCAACAAAGATGTGTCATCGCAATGGCACAAAATGGTGACTTAATTCTCACCATAAATTCCAGTGACGTCATCAACAGCCTTCGCGCCGATGTCTTGGGACCCGTCTTTGTCACCTGGTTGTCAATCACACACAAAAGAACAGGAACTTTTTTGATGTCACGTGTACATGTCATGCACAACAGCGAGCTATGATTGGTTGATTTTCAAACAACAAAGGTGTTCGCTCGTCTTCCTGTTAATTATAGGCAATGTCGTATTGAAGCTCTCGGAATTCTATATTGCCCAACACCAAAGCACACTCTTATTTCAAACGCTTCAGTGTAAATCAATGGCATCAACCGGTCATATCATATACGCAGAGCCTTAAAGACGGCGATAAATACTAATGACAGGACAAAACGCAACAGCGATTGCTTTTTCAATGGATATTATTTTCCGTTCCCAAATCAATCGCAAACATTATTCGTCCCAGTATTTAATGAATTGTGAAAATCATCCTCAAAACTATTAAAATGTGATAACCAGAGTAAGTTTAAGGACGAGACGAGCGCCAGATGGTAAAACACGCTGATCAAAATCGTTCAAACATCAGAAAATATGATCAAACTTAACGATTTGGTAGCTGTGGTTTCCTTAACAAAACTGATCATTATCATGAAACGAAATAACAATTTGATTTCATGTTGTTCTTGGTAATTGAGCTCATTTATCATTTGAAAATAGTCCATGAACACTTCACCTGTCCTTCAGTACTATCTGTGGCTGGGGTCGACTCGTCCGTATTGCCAGTGGCTTCGTTCTCGCCGCCATGCTGGGCACCGACCTTCACCTCGACGAAGTCATTGGTCCGTTTGATGAGGTTATCCAGTACTCTTACAGTCAGACGACCAGGGTAGGTCTTCAGGGCTGCGCGGACACACCTATGCGCAGCCTCATTGGCCATCTGCAGCGACAAGTGGAAAAACAAACAACACGATAAGAATGTAATGGAACAACATAGCTTGCTGAAATAAGCATTGGTTTGTAGTTGGGGCAATGGCTTGGTTGACCAGAACAACATTTTCCGTTGACCATTCGATCCCTAAGAGATTACGCCTCCGCACAGACAGAGTTTTACAGTCGCTATGAACTTTCTCAATCAGGGAAATTGTCAAATCCACATTGAAGACGTACGGTTTTTATATTCTGTGATGGTGTCACCAGATAGACTGGTAATTTCGTTCTGTGACATCGGGAACTCTGCGATGGCGCGATGCAAGTGATGCAGAGTAATCGGTTGCTAGGATTTATGTCGCTGAAGTATCTTCGTTCTGAGTGAAAAACTATTGTACGGACTATATTTACACTAACCTAGTGCAAGGAGTTATAACCAATAGCAGGAGTAGACACGACGCCGAGATCAAAGAGATCTCGCGCGTAGTGCCTGCCTCGGCGAGATCGCCACGAGATCTGTGTCTCGCTCACATTTCAGTTCGGCAAGTTAGCTGCTGTGCGAGAAACTTCATTTTCTTTTTCGCTTTCACCAGTATCACCAAACCTGATGGATTTGCCCGACGAGGTAATTAATTATATTTCAATAAACACGCTGATTATCATAGTTTCCGTTTTCGGGTAATCAATATGTTTTATTCGATTAAAGTTTGCAAGTGTTTATTCCGCATTGAGACGCCATATTTTCGGCTTGGAACTTCGACATATATTTTTCTATCTCTTGATATTTGTGAAATATTCCCGTAAAAATATTCTTGGTATTCGTTGACTGAACAAAGACAAATCGAATGGTCACGATTATTAAGCTGTTAAATGTGTACTTTTTATTTTATTGAGCTGAATACGTGAGCGATAATACCTTGAATTCGAACAATTCGTCGAATCCAAAGCTTCCAGAATTTTTCAAAACAAGATAGCGGCACAATTGCCTTAACCAATAACCAAACAGAATCCATTATCAATAATTGTAAATATCCTTATAGTTTACCTCCAAATCGCATCCAAATGCGACGTATATTTGACAGTCTAATATGGCTGACAGTGGGCAATAATTTGGTGTTATTACTTACCGGTGGCATACTAATGCAATGTCAGAATACTTATATATAACTAACTGTAACTTGAAATATGAGTCTTGTCCCAGCAAATTTGTACTTCGTGTCTAGTGCTCTTGTAGACCCATGGGTATCATGAATTTAATTTGGTTGAATGATTAATGGATAAATATTATGTGTTTGTAACTGCGAGCCATTCTATCACAACCAGGCTGGCTTGGTAGATGCTTCAGTGAAAATGTCTGCATAAATTAAAACGATTCGTCCTTATATCCACTGTCTAGCGGACCAGATGTGCTCCGAGTAAATCAAAATGAACTGAAGTCGCGCGTCAGGTTTGCGTCGCGCGTCACCGAAACTCCAGGCATGGCAACGCGTTTCGTGGTGCCGCGTCTTTGGAAGTTGTGTCAGCCAATTCTCGCGCAAGTACTGATATTTTACCTCAGACTCCGACAATGTGATGGCAAGGCACGTACAGGACATAGTTAATGACATTGTGTAATCGAGTACACCGCCTGCTGTTGTTAACTTGTCTATTGACACTTGCAAATGCATCCATGCCATTTCGCCTATGTCCCCACGAAAGGCCTCCGGTTTCCTCGCTGGCTCGATTGATGTCGCAATACCAAGTACACCTAGCGCCGCCAAGCGCGAGCTTGTGAAAACACTCGCTGCCGAGGCGCGCACGCGAGCGCCTCTGCGGCGACTTCAAAGGGCGTTGCGACTCCTTCTTAGGTTATATAACTCCTTGCCTAGTGTACGGACTATATTTACACTAACCCTCTAACATTCCAGCCGTAGGACTGACATAGTTATTGCGTTAAGTCATGACACGGAATTCTAAACAACTGCACGGAATCTTAAGAGGCATAAACATGTAGAAAAAGCGACCAGGAATATTCTTGCCAGCATTTGAGCTGAAAAAAAACTTGATTAATAATAGTAATAATTGTCTCCAATATTAATATAAAAGTTATCAGGCATATTGACTAATAACTTTATTCGAGGAGATCTTGTCATAGTCTACAATCCCTTCATTGATCTATGAAATCGTGTTAAACCAGACGAGTATGACCTGTGTATGACCTTGAACTTGTCTGACCCACCTGGACCGGCGGCTTAGACAGAGTGTCCACGGTTCCCTCCAGTTTATCCAGAGCTTTGTTCGCCATCCAATTCATGTATTCTGTAAAGCATCAGAAAAATGACCATGAGCATCGTAGGCCACAGGTGGTCAGCACACTTAAAACCTTCCGGGGGGACCCACGGAACCTACTGGGGCAGCTAACTACAGCTGCATATTACTGTAAAGATCCCTACGAACGGATTACCCGTACTGATCATGTGGGCAAAGACTTGAAGATCAATATACCGGAACTGCGCTGGGAAACCTGTCCGATATAGAACATTGGTTCAGTCGGATTCACTGTTGTAGTGTTCCGAACAACTGTAGCCGGTATCCCGAAAAACGGGAGTGTCTTAATTGGATAAGGATCTATCAGTACCCAAAATTTCAACCCCTACCCCTGTCATTTCATATGAGAAACCGATATTTACGCCATGCGTAAGCGTTTACTCTATATATTTATTAACGTATAGATATAGGAGATGGTGGTACTGACCGGCGCCAGGACAGGCGGCGGCCAGCGTGCAGACAGCCGGCAGTACGGCAGTGACTCCGCTTTCAATGACGGACAAGCCATGTCCAGCCACGCCACAACTCACCTTGGTACTCCCGTACACGACCACGACTGACCGACACAGGGGTAAACGTCCTACCCGGCTCCAGAAGGACCCACTCACGGTCACTCCCGGTACACTGGCTATCTCCCGGCTGGACTTGGTCGTCATCTTGAAGCTGAGAATGCGATGTCGGTGATGCCTGCTGGCCAAGAGCTGGTGGTCCGTGAACAGAATGGAGAGGAAATGCGAGTGTTTACCGGAACGAGTCTCACCGGTAATTTATAAGCTTTTATGAAATTAACTATTCATTTTTAAAGAGGTTTTAAACTATTTGGCGCAGTTGTCACGGAGGCGGAACGTTGACAATTCTGTCGGATGTTGAAACGTTACATGTTTCATTCACTTTATCTATTAAGTGTGAATTCGTGGATGTCCTGCTTAGCTAGGTGATGGGTCCATGTTTGCAGAAACCATTAGTCAATCCATTGCAGACAAATTGTATTTTGAATGCCGTACATTCTATGTTTTTTATAGACGCCGCGCAAGCGTTCCGAAGCAAGGCGGAACGTTTGCGCGCGGTGACTACGATTTCAATACAACCGGTTGGAGGTGATGAAATGAACCTGTCCCAATGCTTGCATGTCCCAGATACAGTGAGGGGTCACGCGTCGACCATGAAGAGCTATCGATTTCAGGTAGCGCGGGCGCAAGAAGAGACAGTGACATAGGTAGTCCGCTTCTGTTCATTCGAAGACAGTTGTTCCGATGAGGTAAGGTAAGGTACCAAACACTCATGTAAGTAATTGATGACCTGATAAGATTGACCTGATTAAGCAGTCGCCTTCTATAAGATAAATGCAAATGGATATGTAAAAGATAAAAATAGAAACGACTTTCCTGGGGTAAATCATCACCAACCGATTGACTGAACCAGGCCATTCCAGCCTCTCGTCTGTGCGAAATCTGGGCCAGAGAAGTGTGTCACAGATATGACCCTCAAAAGGACCTCTCCACTCAACGACTGGGATCCCATAGTCCACTGATACACGGCCAACAGGTTGCCCCCTATTAGTCGTCTTTTACGACATGCAGGAGGATACAGTAGGCCTATTCTATCCCCGGACCCACAAGGGGTTGTTCCGGTGAGAACTTAGTTAATCAAACCGTCGAATTAGCCGTTCAAGCCGTGTCATCAATCCATGTCGTCGTCTGTTAATGTCCAACGATGTGATGAGATAAATCAATAATGCAAGCATTGGCTCAATTGAGCCCAAACTTAATATAACTGTTACAGCGGATATGACGTAGAAAACATCCTCTCTTTACAACCAATTGAAAACTTCCTCACAACTTTCGTGTAATTATAACAAGCTCATTGTCAATTATTACGTCCCTGCAGTAGTCTTCTCGTCTAATCGCAGTATGACTTTTTGTGTGGTACTTGAACGTAGGTATACGAAGTGCAGGCCGCAGCTCATGAAGGCGTCAAGTTCTCTTGTTCCCATGCATTCTAAACATTCTGGTGCTATTATGTGCGCTGCATCAATCATTTATTTATTAACATAGCTATATATGCATAAATTTACCTATATACGAACTCCCCGTAGTAGGGCTTACGGCATATCGGAGGGATCTATTGTCTAAATGCATGTCCTGTCAGAGCAAGAAAGTAATTACCATACGCACCTGTCAAAACAGAAACAACACACCTGGCGAAGTCAATTATGACATACAGAGAGATACGTATAGAACAAGCTCGGGGAAGGAACCTTTGCCATTGTGAGTAAACATTCGGACCACGACCAGCTGTAATGAATGCCGTCCGCACGAGGGCGCTTATCGTTGTCTTCCAAAACAAGCACGCTTAGCGTAACAGGCTTCTAACGGGCAAACACAACTAGCTCTACGCCGATTGAAACGCTATACTTTGCAGTTGGCTAACGATTGCGAGTGTTATATTGGAGGTAGAGTCCACTCTATGTAGTAACGGAGCTGGTATGAGACTGGGAACTGTTGTCTCATGTTATTTGGAGATGTGTTGAGAATGCCGCATGTCCGTGTGTCCATCCCTCAGCTGACCACTGGGCGTCAGCAAGGCTTAGTGAGACAATGGCGCTCGGTCGTGAAAAGGGACGGTTGCTATGAGAACTTCTATGGGGACCTCCAGGTCTTTGCCGGCTCCTGCTGGTACCACAACAAGCTGAAAGCATACACGCCAACGTCATACAGCGTCTTGCTGACTGAATTCGCCTTCTTAGTAATCTATCAAGAAACGATTCTCCGCATGTGAGCAAATATATGCCGCCTCAACGAATGTATTAATTACACGCTCCGCCGAGACGACCACAGCGCTCGCAGTTTATATATCTATAAAATGCATCAAAGTGTCAACCATGTCAAGACCTTTGATCAGGTTCATGGCGAAAATAGCATGTTTACTCTTTACCAACTGAGGCGTTAAACGTTGATAGATTAGTTCTGGAAATAACGAGACCAGCCATCTTGATTAGCGGGAAAAGGTCAGGAGCAAAACTCAAGGCGTTTACTTGAGCAAAATAATTTTCGGGCCTTCTTCAATTTCGAACTGTGTTTCGTTCCTTCGTTATGTGATGGAAACTCTACACTGTTAACAAGCTTCTTTGCATCAATGCAATTCAGAAAAACAAACAAACACAATTATAGGTTATTCAACAGGTAGGTTGGAGAGAGCGCTTACTGTAAGCAGGTATTTCATGTCGATGTGTTTGCATCCGCTGCCGAGCCGGCTGGGGGGAAGGATGGGTACGGGTTGTAGCGAGTCCTCCCACATCCGGTCTTCGCCGGCAGCTATGTCACCGTGAACCATACAGTGTAAGATGGTGGTAGAGCGGCGAACCTTACTGTCCGCGCGAAACACCGCTACCTGTCATCACACGTGAGCAATACTTATGTAGATCTATCAATGGCTTGCTACAGCAGCCCACGAATGAAGGTGTTGCCCTGGTACTAGATCTTTGAAGTATCAAACTTGTTATTTTTGCGCCTAAATTTAACATTTTGGCAGTAAATGTGATGCAGCAGTTGAACGATTCGCCGTAGCCTATGGACGGTTGACTACGAATACACCCCAGCAGAACCTATGAGGTACACCTATGGTGCATACCTGTGAGAAAACCACCCTAGCGTTGACCTTGTTTCTTCCTTTATTGTTCACCCTGGCTGCGAACGACATTCTCTCGCCCGCAGTGAACCCTCTTTGCATAAGTCTCAACCAGCCATGGAGTGACCCTGATGGACAGCAAGCAAGTCCTGCACTGATCGTCTCCTCATGCTGCGCGCTGTGCTGCAAGGGGACCCATACATACAACCCGCGTAACAAAACGCACGCTGGCCTTAATCATGGAAATGCATCAATAACCCTCTGATTAATTTGCATCAGTATACCTTGGCATCTGGCTCAGTGTTTAGGTCCAGCACGCCTAGAATAGTGAAAGGCATCGTATACTCGAGGTCGGCTTTCCATGCCCTCTCGGCCGTAGCCTTGGCAGAATACTGCACTCGTCCCCAGCGTCCTTCATAAGAGGCAGGTAGATTGATTGCTAGGTGTATACTGAACGGCCACCTGTGGTTGCCTGTTTTGAGAACCTCAGCTTCAACCACACATACACCGATTGTGAATTGATTTTTTGCAAATATTTCAAGTTCATGTTGATTTTTATTTGGCACGATAAGTACCAACAAAAGTATTGTCATACATTACCTATTTCTGAAAAGCAACAATTAATGGATGCTCATACACCATTGTTCTTCGTACAATACAGTTAATATACATTGATTATCAATTGACGAAATCCTACTTTTGCTCACGAGTAGGCGAGTTTCGTCCAAGTAGACATCGCAATGCTTGTGGGACAGTCTGCGAGCGCTGCCTTTCGTGTAAGCTCTCGTTTCATCCCAATGAACTCTCGCTACACCGTGCAAATGTAGCCGTACTCCTGTGGGGAATGCACAACATTGGTTCCCTATAGAGCATGAGGTACCGTAACAAAAACCAGCCGTCGATCATATAAACGGGGAGCATATTCTAAGGTCATGATAATTTTTAGCTATAATAGATTAGTTTGTTGCAATGCAAATTTCGTTATTTTAGGTCAAAAGTTATGGAAGGAGAATTATATTGGGCACGACCGAAATGCCGCTATTGTCATTAGGGATTCGGAAAAAAACGTACGAATACTGCGCTGTACATCAAAGATGAGTTGAAATATAATGTGAGACAGTTAATGAGTAATATGAGAGAGATAGATATATATATATAGATAGAGAGAGAGAGAGAGATATATAGAGAGAGAGATATAGAGATAGAGAGAGAGAGATAGATATATATATAGATATATATAGATATAGAGTATAGAGATATATCTATAGATAGATATAGTATATATAGATATATAGAGAGATATATGTAGAGAGATAGATAGATATATAGAAAGATAGATAGAGAGAGAGAGAGATGAGAGAGAGAGATATATAGAGATCTATAGATATAGATAGAGATATATATATAGAGAGAGGATATATATAGAGATATAGCGATAACAGATCTCTCTCTCCCTATAGATATATATATAGATATATAAGATAGATATAGAGAATCTCCCTATAGAGAGTAGATATAGAGAGAGTCAGATATCTATATATATCTATATATATATAGATAGATATATATATATGAAATAGATATATTTATGTATATATATACATATATATATAGTATATATATATATATATATAGAGATTGTGTATAAGTAGATATGAGTCAGATATATATCATGAGTAGATATATGCAGATATATATATATATAGATATATACATACATATATATATATATATATTTATATAGATATATATATATATATATATATATATATATATATATATATATATATATATATATATATATATATATATATATATATATATATATATATATATATATATATATATACATACATACATACATGTATTTTCGAGCAATAGTTTTACTTCAGAGAAAAAGACGATGGAAGCTGAGGCCGAAAAAGACAGATTGTAAGAGGTTTTTCAAACCCTATGACCTCGGTACATTTGAGTGATAGTTCCAGTTGGCCTCAGGAGTTACTTTATTGCATTTTTTGTAAGTTCATTGTAAATGATCTCTGACATATTTTGTATGTTGCTTGATCATGGAGCCTCATGATAATCTCAGTAACACTTTATTTGTGTTGCTATTTTGTGTGTGTGATGTTTTATGTGAAAAATTATTTTGTAAGCGCAATTATTTAGTATTTATGGAATGTGTACTGCTCTATGAGCAGCTGTATATTTAGTATGATTGAATCATAATTTGAGGTAGTTCACTTAGGGCCAAATAAGCATATTTTACAAAAGAAAGTGTCTGAATCATACGAATTGGCAGTGGGGTGTGATAAAAATTTACATTTGAAGAAAAGTTCGGGCTACTGACTATTGTGTTCGGGCTACTTGGTTGCACAACCCACTAGCTCGACTGGGCTAGTAGGAACCGGTAGGATAGTGTTTAGCCCTAAATGTATATCTTAAATATAAATATATATATATATATATATATATATATATATATATATATATATATATATATATATATATATATAAATATTTATATATATATATATGTGTGTGTGTGAGTGTGTGTGAGTAAGTGTGTGTTTGTGTGTAAGTGTGTTCGATGTGTGTGGGTGTGTGTAAGTATGTGTGTATTGTGTGTGTAAATGTATGTGTAAGTGTGTGTAAGTGCGTCTGTATGTGAGTGAGTGTGTATGTGTGTGTGTATGTGTGTGCGTGCGCGTTATGTTCCTTTGTATGACTTACCTTTTATTTTCACCTCGTGTGTCAAGTCAAGAGTAACATGCCCGGAAATAAAGCTGCCAGCTTTGTAGACATTGTTGGGATGGCTGAATATGATGTCTAGATGCTGGGCTTCCGGTGCCATTGTACCCAAAGTTCACACCCCTACTCTCACTTTTCTCACTCTGGCTCAAATGCTGAGAACAAGTAGGCAAAGGCGGTCCTTGTGCTCGCTTTTAGCGTTTTACATCATATAGTATATCCCGTGTCTTTTGAAGACGGAAAAGGGAACAAAAGATGGAGGATTTTTCTTATATACCGAAATCCTTAATTCCTCAGGACGAGTGTGCATTGACAAGATCGGTCAGATCGAACAAACGTTATATCTTCATGCTGGTATTCCAAACACTGATACAGATGTTCAGCACCTAACGCCAGGGGGCCAGCACTTTGTGAGTCTGTAGCTTGGTTAAAATGAAACAGCAATGACCGCCAGGTGAGCCGGACTGGTCAGTAGCCGCAGTTGGGTCCGCTCTATGTACGTTACCTATTACTGAGCAAACACCTGTTATCACTCGCTTGGACGGCAAGAACTCAATCAATGTACTCCACAAAAGCCACTCTCCTCCAGTGCTAGCTGGGTATACAGACCCAAAATTGCCTCTCAATGATCCCAATTTATTTATGCTACCCTACGCCGCCAGCGCCGATTGGAGGCGCCCTCCATGCATATCTTCTGTTTATTCCGCCGACTACTTTAGGCGCTTCAGACGCCGAGTGTGTTCGCAAACGCCGCGATGTTGTTACAAAATGTGACGTAGTCTTCCCGCCAGGTTTACGCTCCGTGTCTAACTCGCTTGGCGTGAATATCCCGTTCCTGGAAAAATATCTGGATATCACTTTCTGCACGTACCAGTGGTTGGGAAGATGTTGGTGAAACCGACACACCAACAAACTGGTAGTTTGCAAAAGCAAAGCAATGCTGAGTGGCTCACTTGTATCAGTTCCCCTATGCTTCGTGGATTTATCGAGCATCACGCCACACAGAAATAAACGGTACTGCTTTATATACTGCCATAAAACAGTTTAAGATGTCTGCTATGGGGCAGAGGCGCTCGTTATATCTCGATTTTGATGATAAATCTGCTATAAAGACGCAGCAACAGAATAAATGATTGCTCCGCTATGGCTATAAGGTGGCACCCTGATTGTTCGTACCTCGTGCGTGGCAGTCTGAAAATGAGAAACTAGGGGTTGTCAAGTTATTGGATAACAGAGAATGCATCGATGTTGTGTTTTTCGAAAAACACCCCGATCATCATGAAGCAAGATGCAATTCCAACAGTAGAAATGGCGTAACAATTAATGCACAAGAATCCCAGGTGATGTAATCATGATAAGATAAATCACACCCATCTACACCGTGTTATACAGGATTCATGCTGACTGTATGACGTCACTACGCCATAACGAGCACCAAGCCACGTTAAAAGTGAATTTGCACTAGACCTGTTGATACTAACGCTGACACTTAATGTAAATATCTCCAGCAAAACATACAGCCCGGGGTGAGTTATTGTTCACGTCAACCCTATCCAGGCGAGCCCACCATTATACCAAATATTTAAGCAACCACAAAGGTATTTGTAAATACGAATTGGAATGAGGAAAGAAATGGGAAAACTTAGCGAGACTGACGCACAGTACGACATGGCAACCAGCCGGGGATACTACAACGTAAAGCTTTCCAGATTGTTTAAGTAGATCTCTCGTGCTCGCATGGTACATAACACTTCAACGCTGGACTAGTCGCAAAACAAATGGGGTGATATATACAAACATAACTGACGTAGACAAGGATTAATAAACATAGAGAATATCATATGTATGATGGATTCGAGTGACCCAATGATATTTCAATGAGGTTCCCCCTGGTTGCATATATTATTCGGCTGAAATAAGGACTGCTGCATGGTACATAGACTAATGATCAATGCTATTGAGCTTTGACTCGAGAATGTGGTTCAAGGTAAACAATTTAAATGATACAAAATATCGCTGAGAATATCCTGGGACGAGTTGTGTTTGGCAGCTTGTGTTGGGCTTCGTTTTATCATATGTGTCCCTGATACTGAGCTTGGTAGTGATTTTCATCGAAAATATGGCCCTGTGTATGTTAGCTTCGTTAATTGCACCTTACTTGCATACCACGAAGTAGCCCCGGTCGAAACGACGAAAGACGGCCTGTAGGGCTTACCACGAAGGTCGTTAGTGGATAGAATTGATCAATTTCTGCGAATTTAACTCGATAGAGAAGTCAATGCGAATCTCGCCAAACAGTTAATAGATCCCACGTCCCGGACAGCAGACCTGCTCCTCGATTTTGTATGCGGTCACAGCGCAATAGAGCCAATTGGAATGAATTTAATTGGGCTCGATGTTGTGTCTAGTAATCGCCTTTTAATTTGTTTTTAAACCCTAACCATTTTTCCAATAACTGCATTTCATTTCAAGTTATATTCATTGTGAGGGTTTTGTCGATTGTTTCACACGGATTGATCACTGAATGACTGTACAACATATGCTTGCTCTCAGTCGTTTGTATCCTTCTTGTTGTCGAGATAAGCATGTTACTCGGTTCTAGCCATTCGCCTTGAGTAATTTGCTGACACCAAGTGCATTGCAATATATATGTTCTTCTTTATTGAAGCACGCCATCACTTAGAACCTAAATGTCGATCTGGAATGCCGTCATGGACAACCATATCATTCACTGGGCTTTAGCCTTGATGGAACGACATATGTTGGTGATTAAATATTTCTGAAATGAATGTTGTTAGTTGTTAATAAACACCATTTAACGTATCAATGTCAGTGTGATGTGGAAAACTAAGCTATTATTAGCAGAGTACATTGTATACAGAGTTCTTCTCGTTTTTCAATAACTTTGACCTGATATAACGATATCATATGATAACATATGAAGCTTCATTCTCATCACTGTCAAATTAGCTAAATCGACCCAAGAGAAAAGCCTTTGGGGCTAGTTGAAATTGTTTGTTGTTGCTCTGCAGGGTTTGCCGAGTCCACTTTAGCAACCCGTGATTCGAACTTCTGGTGTATGTACTTCTGGTGATATCCCTGTACGTGAAACAGATTTGTCTAAGTTCGTTGTAATAATGAATAAGAAGAGTGGTTCGGTCAGGGCATGGCACAAGACATAGAAGTAGATCGAACCCAGCCATACAAGATGCAATAAGCACATTACATGCACTCATTTACTAACCTGAGAAGCTCTGCTGCAACAAAGCAAAGTACATTCTATCAGAAGTTATGTTCCATGGGTTACCATCTGTTTTGCTAACCAATTCGACGCATTCATATAAAGCAGGCTGCACAAAGATACATTGTGTACGGACACTAGTCGCAGTGATGTAGCAGATAGTAGCAGCATTTAAGTTGTTTTTACAGTTTACCGTCAATGAAGCCGGAACAAGCAACCACCCCAAAGACTGTACGAGTAGAAATTAAGTTCCTATCAGCCCAATATATGCATCATCTGACCAGTAAATGGGAAAAACAACCCGTGTTGCATGGTGGAGAAAAAATGAAGCCGGAACAAGCAACCAGGATGCAAGTAGAAATTAAGTTGCAACTATACAGCCAGTCAGAAAAACGTGAGGAGGCTAGAAACTATATCAAAAGATATGAGGAGGCTAGATATATCAAAAGATTGACACTTGGATCGGACTGACAGACTTACATCGGCTCCTTGTTGCCTATCAAGCTAGACATTATGTCAACACAGATTAAAAGCTACAAAATGAACTGTTTTGGAAACTCTACTTTCAATGCATCTCTGATAAAAAATATAGGAATGAATTAAGATAGATACACCAATAATGAACCGCACTAACTAGTACGACAAAATTGTGTTTCATTGAAAATAAAATGGTATTGTTGTAGCAGGAACTTAAATCTAAAGCTAAATATGTTAGATTCTGAATTAGTATTATGATAAAGAAATCAGAACACTGAAAGTGTTCACCAGTCTTTATTCTTCGGATGTGATTATTCACCGATAATGGCGACCATCCTCTTCATATCTGAATCACAAAGTCATAGGGAACCGGAAATCCAGGAGTAGCCGAAGCGATTTGACAGTCGCGAACAGCCAGCCTGCTGGCGAGTTACTGAGAGACATCACCTCCTCGCATAATGGCGTCTTATAAGGCATGATCGAGGAGTACGCGGACAGCCAATCAGTGAAGCACCCAACACGGAACAAGAATGATGTCGGCAACATATACGGGTGGTGGTTGAGGATCAGTGAGCTGTATAGGGCTAATGTATATCCTTGAATAATGTTAGTGCCACCTACATCAAAGCTAATCTTATCGATTCTATTCATTAATATATCGGGATTCGCAGACAAATGTGCGATCAGGAATGGAATAATGCAGAAAATTATGGTTGATATGTCTTCTTCAGTCAAAAGGACTTCCAATTATACACGGTATCTTTAGGAAATACCTGGCCAATTGGGATGTTATCGGATTATTATGAGAATGACTATTTAACCATTGGTATTTAAACAGCATAGATTCAAACAAGTGAGGTTTACGGCCCCGGTTTGACGGCACACCAATATTGGGTGAGCTAAGTGGACGATGAAGGAGGAAGCACGAATGGATAATAAGTAATCAAGGAGTAACTTTATTAATTAGCTTAAGCCATTTGTTTTTCATCAATTAAATTGATTTACATGAAATCCATTAAAATTATAATATATTGTTTCAATGCTCCGAAGTCTATGTAAGCCATGGAAGCCGATTTAACGTTTGATCGTCTATAACATTTGTGATTTGGGTCGACGAAATGTTATATAGTATTGTCAGCGTCGTACGCATCAGGTGGTGCTTGCAAATGTTCTCGAATCATTGTATGCTCTATGCTTCATAAAGCAAGCCCCGTTAAAACATAAGATCATCTGCACAAATGTTTTGGTAGACTTTGTTGACACAATTTTTTTTGAGGAACACACTCGATGCTACAGCCCGCAACACAATGGCATGTTTACTTTATGACGATGGCCAAGTATCAGAGGTGATTCAATCTAATCTATAAAACCGCTTAAGTGATGTAAGCTCTCAGCTTAGTATACCGAAGGAGTAACACATGAGCGTATGAGAGGAAACCACCCTCTGAATTCCTAAACCGTCTGACTACTGATCCTGTCCTAAATAACTGTGAGTATACTATACATCGGTATGTCGCTCACTGGAGTGAGAAAACGAGTATCTAAGTATGGGTGAAGGTATTTGTTATTTTTGGTGAGTTAGTCTGTGTTCAAATCTCATTTATTGATGGCTGTTGTGTAATATTCTGTACAATAAATGTAAGTACGAATTTGTTGAATTCCCGCCAATAAATTGTCTATTTATCAATTATCTCTTTTCTATCAGTCAGTATCATCAGTGCCTGAGCAAATTGGAATGCTGCAAGTCAGTGTTCAGAGCAGATGCCGCTTGCTTACGACAGATGTTGTGCCTGTACTCGGGGTAGGCTGCTGAATCCCACTTTTGACAAGTCTCGCCAGTTGAACTCACAAACAACGTGCCAATCATCCAAGCCGTTGGCATCACGCAGACAGATGGAGTCATCTACTGAATGAACAATACGTTCAGGCTTGGTCGGTTTTAACAAGAGATCATTTCATGCAATACGCAACAATGTATACAATATCTGCAGTTCAAAAACAAACCAGCAAACTCACAACATACAGCATCTGTAAAACAATACGCCTACTAGCATGAAGCTACCATAGTATCCAACACACGGGCCAGCTATCGTCAAGCTAACTTAGTAAGCAGCGTGCTATCATTAGTAACATAGTAAAATAACATCAAACTATTAAGCACAAAGTAGCCAACTGTCATCTGGCTACATTAGTAGTGTTATTACGATTCAACATACTAGCCAACTAGCATCGAGCTATGTTATATAAGTACACAACATACAAACCGTCTAGCACCAAGTTATATAAGTATACAACATACAAGCCAACTGGTATCGAGCTCGATTAGTATATATCATACTAGTCAATTAGCCCAAAGATTCAATAGCATGCAATATGCTAGCATACATCTACCTGAGAATACAACATACCGCCAACTACAACCGTTGTATGCAATATATTAGCCAACTAGTACTTACCTACCTTAGAATGCAACATACTAACCAACTAGCACCTACCTACTTAAGGCGGCACGGAAGGGGGTGCAACTTGCTCTTTGGGATGACATAAACGCCTTCAACTGGCTACTGGAAGACGCCCCCGTCAGCGTATTGAAACGATGACATGTTCTTGCTGCACATGCTGACCCCAGATGCATGGGGTTAGTAGTATGCAACATAAGTTTTTGTGCTTCTGCGATTTGGCGAATTTGATTTATTGATATATATATATATATATATATATATATATATATATATATATATATATATATATATATATATATATATATATATATATATATATATATATATATATATATATATATATATATATATATATATATATATGTGTGTGTGTGTGTGTGTGGGGGGGGTGGGTATTTATTTATGTATATACATACGTCTATATGGATTAACATATCAGTTTAAATATCTATATTGACTTATATATACACATATGTATTGATATTTATATATATATATACATGCATGCATGCATATATATAAATATACTTTTGTACATATATATATATATATATATTTACAAATATATAAATACATGCATGCTTATCTTTATATATATGATAGTAAATATAAATACGTATATAGTTCAATACAACAGCAGCGGGGCTCCCATGATTTAGCGCCGCTTGAACCATAAACCCGACAAACACATGAGATAAGAAAGCTTCTCGGTTGTATACTATCATGTCTTACGTAATTTATTGACCCATAGTATATAGACAGAAAGTAACGCGCGTGGCATGTTTTCTTTAAGCGTTTCTTGCGAGTTGACTTCCAAGCCGTCGGTAAGCATGCTTATATAACGGCATACGATTTTGTAACAGTACACAATTTCTGAAGATGTTGGAGTTTGCCTTGCTATCAGTATTAATGAAGATGTTGGAGTTCGCCTTGATATCAGTATTAATGAAGATGTTGGAGTTTGCCTTGCTATCAGTATTAATGAAGATGTTGGAGTTCGCCTTGATATCAGTATTAATGAAGATGTTGGAGTTTGCCTTGCTATCAGTATTAATGAAGATGTTGGAGTTCGCCTTGCTATCAGTATTAATGAAGATGTTGGAGTTCGCCTTGCTATCAGTATTAATGAAGATGTTGGAGTTTGCCTTGCTATCAGTATTAATGAAGATGTTGGAGTTTTTGCCTTGCTATCAGTATTAATGAAGATGTTGGAGTTCGCCTTGATATCAGTATTAATGAAGATGTTGGAGTTTGCCTTGCTATCAGTATTAATGAACATGTTGCCTTTATCTAAGAAGTTGATTACTGTCCTCCGGAGCAATCAAAACCAGGATATATCATGCCTCGTTCCTTTATACGAGTAATCTAAGAGTCATTCATATGTGCATGTGACTTGAACTATTTCCTATCTTAATATTTGTAATTCAGTGAAAAATTTTGTTGGCGATGTAGGCTAAGAGTAGTTGATGAGCTAAAGTTGCTTATGTCAGTGATGCATCGAATTGGCCAAGGTGTAAGTGACAGTAAAGTCTGTCCATGTAGAAGTGTATAAAAGTTGTGACCGCGGTGATCTACGGAATGCAGGACAGTCAGTGGTGCTATGAGTTCATAAGTGCATGTGACTTTTTCGCATCTGAATTTTAGTAATTCATTGAAACGTGTCTCTGTCGAATTTGGTAGAAGCTCTTACAGACCCAAAGTATATACATATGAGGTGTTCATAACAGACTTACAAAACCAGTTCGGAGGAGGTATATGCAAAAACAGACATAGCGACGAGGAGCGAGTTCTAAACTGAAGCTCGAACACAACGATGATGGCAGTACTGACAGAGATGTAAACGAAGTGGCGTGAGGTATAGCTAGAGATACAAAGCCGGAGAGAGGCAGTAAAAACACGATACAGAGCCTGTGATGGGAAGTTATTGACCGATACTCATAAGAAGTGAAGGGGAGCGATAGCCCGATCCTCAACAGTCAATAAAGAGTGTTAGAGACAGATACTCACAAACAGTGACAGGGAGTTGTAGACCGAAACTCACATTCTATGATTGGTAGTTACAGACCGACACTCACAAGCAGTAAAAGGGAGACGGAGACCGATACTCACAAGCAGTGAATGTGAGTTACAGACCGATACTCACCTACAGTGAATGGGTGAGGACCAGGGTCTTAGCCAAAGACCCGTCCACCCGTCCATTGGGCGGGTAAGTCATCGATTTGGACGGGCAGGAATTTTCCCTTAAAGCCCGTCCACCCGGTCACCTGGACTTATATAGTAATTTTGAACGCACGAAAATGCCGGCTCTTCGACACCTTTTGCGTGGTCGCGGTTGGAAAAACAAACGGAAGGAAGAACTTGTGGGTTTGGCGAACGCTGCTGTCATTATGAATGTGCCACAAACCCAGTAGAGAAGAGATCGTGCTCTATCATTAGTCTTGCTCTCTTATTGCTTATTTCTAATATTGCTACTCGAGGGCAGTCGTCGAGCATGTTGTGTCATGAGCACCAAGTAGGGTCGGCAAGATTGCAAGTTCAACATGTATTCGGTCATTAGCGATGTTGTTGGTCTTGACAACATTTTACTCTACGCCGTGGCCAGGTGGTGGAATTACTAGAGTGGCACCTCTGAACAGCAAGTCACTCTGTATTGGGTAACCTCTGTCTGCAAGGACAACATCTCCATACCTTATCTTGTCTAAAAATACATGACTCCCTTGTGATGTGCTTATCCGAGGCTCGCCATCCTCAGAAATGAGATATAAAGCTTACCATCCCATAAGGAGCAACGGCCACAAAAAACTTAACAGTGTTCCACTTCTTGTAGTGTATACATGTATGAACCTGTAGATTTAAGTTTCTGGGTCTTTAAATTAAGACATAGCAGTCAATTATGCTAGTAAGACTGGAATATTTCTGGGAGAGTTGATGGCAATGCGTGTCTTACATTTTGGCCAAAAGATGAGATGGCTCGACTCCCTTGCCAAAAACATGACCCAGATGTTTATGATGGCTGAGTATGTGCCACTTGATATACAAAAGAGGTCAACAGATCCATGCGCAGCTTTATCATCGCTACAGTCATTTCAATATCTTAACTTCAGCACCTTGAGTTATAAATAATCGAAAAGGTCACACAAACTTTGCCTTGACGGACAACCGGTGTTTTGGGATACTTTCACATCAGCGGACAACATCATTGTGGTACTTTTCAGGTCACATGGTCGTTTGGTCTTGATGTTGGATGATGTTCATTCCTTGTCAATCTTCAAGTTTGATATATAGTCCGTGATGCTCCACGCAACCATCACATGTACATTTGTCTGTGCATTTACAAGAAAAAAGATGTAGGTGTGATCTTCCTGGATAATCCTTTTCTTTGATTTTCCCTTGCGGGGCTATATCCAAGATATCCCAAATCATGGTCAGGTCCATAGTTCCCACTGATGGAGGGCAGAGCATTCAGAGTTGCAACTGTTGTGGGTCGAGGTCTAGGCGGGAAGAGTGTAGCTTTTTGTTTTGAGTCATATCCAAGAATTTTAGTTGGATACAGATGTGCGGTGATGTCGTCAAAATACCATAAACACACGCGATCATTATCAGTAGGGATCCAATTTTTGCCAGTCACTTCATTTTTGAGATTGATCAAATTAATCCGATGATCAGTTGGGAAAAGGAATCAACGTTAATGGGGAGGGGCAACGTTAATGTTATTTTGGTGTAAGTCGCAAAATCGTTGTTTCCAATTATTCAATCGGTAAGTGCTATTACCACACCCGCACAAGTACGTCAAATATTCAACACGTCTAGACTAACGTAAAGAGATTGTATGAACTGTGGAGTTGAAGATGGAGCCCGCGAAACGGATTGACCTTTGACCTGGGTACTAATTAAGGAAGGATCGACGACTGACTGACGATAGAAAAATAGGCAGTGGCAGTACCATAGCGGATCACCATTCGTTGGCGGATTCACTTCCAGGTCCCGAGTTGGCAAAAACCTCTATATATTTCTGTTGCTGAATGCTTCTTGTAGTTATTATTGGGCTAGTCATTAATTAAATATGGCCATTATGGCCGAAGCCTTACCTTAAAAGAAGAAGTTAGTAATTGATGATGGAATGGACTTTCAAATTGTCCAAAACAAACGTAGACATTGTTCTAGTTCCTCTGCGTCGTCTGAAGAAAGCTCAATTTACTCAGCGGACACTATCACTATAGAAATCCGCCATGGAAATCTTATTTCGGTTCAATTCCTTTCCTCTGCAGTAAATATCACTCAAGTCCACCCTATTAACATGAAAGGGGAAATTCACCGTACCATGGGAGGGGAACCGCACAAGTTCATCCTCAAAGGGGATTACCTAGTCCTTAATATTACCCCTCAACAGTACAACTTGTTGAAAAATGTTCTGGAACTTGGCAAATATAATATCAAGACCCAGCTTCTACCTCAAAAGAAACCTGACAAATCAGTTAAAGGAATAATTCATGGTGTCACTCACGAGATAGCAATGAGTGAAATATTGGAGAATTGTGATAATGTATCATACGCAAAAAGACTGGGGAAAAACGCCCAAACAGAATCAGTGATTCTCTCTTTCAAAGCAGAATAGGGTACAAAACATTCAATGTGAAGCAATATATTGCATCATCTACAAGGTTCTTCAACTGTCACAAATTTGGGTACACTGCCAAATATTGTACCAACAAACAAACATGTCCAAAATGTTCTGGGAACCATTCAAATGTCAAATTGTCACCAGGACCTGCACTAATGGTGGTGGCCCGCACAGTGCTGCATATAAAGGGTGTAAGGATTACCACGTAGCAAAACAAATAGCTACAATCAAAACAACCCACAATTTAACATACGCGCAGGCAGCGCAACAATGCAAACAAAACAACAACCTCCAACTCAGAAACATTGTCTCACATGTTGCCACACCAGTGTCGCAAGACATTTCACAACTTCTCAACAACACGCCGCGAGAGCAAGATTCAGATATTAAACCAAATACAACACTGCATTCATTACCTACACAGACACAGTCATGACATCGCAGTTGACCAACCATAAGAAAGCAGGAATTATAGCAAATATATCCTATACGTATCTACAAACTAAAATACAACCCAGTGAAATCCAATCAATCATCACAGCAACAAACCAAATGAAACACGTTCACGACCATGTTTGATACTTTCAATATAAAATTATCTTTAGTTAAACATTCAGTGATGTTCATCATTTGGCAATGGAATTCAAATGAACTTTGAAGCAATAATAATGAAATTAAACTTTATATTGACCAAGCTCTGAATAAGCCAAATATAATATGCATTCAAGAGAAACAAATTATAAGCTATCTAATTACATTGCTTTGAGAACTGATAGGAAGCACAAGCCAAAAGGAAGTCATTGTTACTGGAATCGAATTAGAACATCAAACTGTCAAAATTTATTTGGGTAAAAGAGTTTTTCATATAAATAATATATATGATAATAAAAGTGAAATTGACTATGATAAATATTTCCTATTGTTCAAACTAAAAAAATGCATAAACGTTGGGGATTATTACTCTCATCATGCATTACAGGGTTATAACATAACAAAACAGGTAAAAAGGAAAGTATTTAAAAACGTAATTGAATATACCAATATGGTAATATCATAGATTTCTCAACTGTTTCACAAAAAATAGTAGGAACTTTTAATTTGCAAAATTGTAATCAAAATCTGGGAAGCGATCACAACTTACTGATAACTTTAACCCACGATCAACTAAAGCCAGCAATGCATATCCCTAAGAGGAATATGCAACAGGCAAATCGGGAACTATTCAAACCAATATGTAATGACAAAATAATAGATGAAATATTGCTAGAAAATGTACAAGATATACACAATTACATCCTGGTGGAACCAAGATAGTCAAAAAGCGATTAAAGAACGTAATCAAGCCCGAAATAAATTCTCCAGATGCCCAAAAATAGAAAATCATATAAAACAAAATGGGAAAAGGTAATAACTAAAAAAGTAATAAAAGAGTCTCAAAAAAAATTGGGAAACATTTTGCGCCACTCTTAATGGTAGAGTAAATCCAAAGTGTTTTGGAAGAAAGGTTATAGTTTAAAAAACAGATCTATACCTGTTATAAAGATAGACGGTTAATCAATAGCTGATGGAAAGAATAAAGCCAAAGAGTTTAACAAACATTTTGCTGCTGTTAGTAGCGATGATAACTACCCTCCGAATTTTATACCTGAAAACTAGAATGGAGGAAAATGAGTATCAAGCAATTATTTTCAATTGAGGTAACGATTGCCCTAACAATGAGCTCCTCAATTTAATGGAATTTAAGGAGACAATAGAAAGTAAGTATGACTCAGCTCCTGGAAAAGACCAAATAAATTCTTTAGGAAAATGACAAACAACAGCTTGAAAATAATAGTTGATATTTTTAATTCAATATACAGTGAAGGATATGTTCCTTATCAATGGAAAGAAGCTATAGATATTCCTGTAGTTAAGCCCAATAAAGACCCATCAGACCCTTTCTCATACAGGCCCTTATCTTTGACTTCTCATGTGTCAAGGTTATTCGAAAATATCATTAAAACGGACTATACAGGCAAATTGAGAAACACAAAGTGTTAAAGGAGGAACAATCCGATTTTAAGAGTAACCACTCGACTTTAGATCATTTGATTAACTTCTCAGATAATGTTCATCAGCATGAAAATGATTATTGCAACGTTCCTTGACATCAGTAAAGCATACGATATGGTATGGCGGAAGGGATTAATTTGTAAACTCTCTGCAATTGGCATAAAAGGGAATATGCTGAAATATCTGGACGGCTTTCTTAAATATGGAGCAAATTAAGTTCGGATAGTAAATTGCATCAAATCGGAAAGCATCACTATATGCTGATGATATAGCAATATATGAAATTGGGAAAACACCTAAATTAATATGCAGAAGGCTAAAAAACGATTGATCATATCTGACATTGGGCGTCTAAGTGGGGTATCGAATTCTCCGAATCTAAATCAATGGTAATGGGTTTTGAAAGGCAAAGACTAAGTTGAATTATAAATATCTTCCCCAAACAGATAAATATAAATTCCTAGGAATGATTTTTGACTCAAAACTGACCTGGAACAAGCACATCGAATATATTAGAAACAAATGTGGAAGATACATGAATATAATGAGGATGATAAGTGGGCAATCATGGGGTGCAGGAAAAACAAGATTGAAGTAGACAAGGAGTACAGGAATCATACAAAGCAGAGATAGAACCTATTAAAGTCTCTCCTATTCCACCATGGCATTACAATTCTGAAGAGTTAATAAACATACAACTAAGCAATGAAGCAAACAAAGAAAATCCTGAATACAACAAACAAATTGCTCTAGAACAAATCAATAGATATGAAAACCGTCTCAAAATATATACTGACAGGTCCAAAATAGCATATGGATACCTGAGTAAAAATATCAACAATCCAACAGACTTCCAAACAAAACTTCCATATTTACGGCAGAAGCCAATGCTATATTAAGATCAATTATGCTAATTGAGAACTCAAACTTTGAGCAATCAGTCGTATTTTCCGACAGTTTATCAGTACTTCAAGCCATTCTAAGAAAACCTCCACAAACATTATACAAGAAATAAATCATGCTTTGCATGGTCTTTCCAATGAGTAAAAAGTACATATGGTTTGGATTCCATCACACTGCGAAATCCCAGGGGGAAAAAATGGCAGCTGTAATAGCAACAAAAAAAGCAACAACAAGCAACAGTGTCTTAAACATATCATAAGATATCAAATCCCACCATAAAAAAATACGAATACATAACACGAAAATGGCAAATACAATTTAATGAATCAACAACCTTTTATTATACTCTATATCCTATCGTACCACAAAAACTAACTTACTCTCTTAAATATAGAAGACACGAGGTAATATAAAATATGATTACAATAGGGAGACCAAATCTTAATTACTACAACGCAATCATGAACAAAGATGCAAATCCAAATTGCTTACATTGCCATCAGATAAAGGAAAATATTGAAAATTTTCTCTTACATTGTGATAAACATTCAGCTGTCTGTCACGATAGTTTCAATTATAGAAGATCTCGGAGATTTATCTTTTTTCGACGCTATGCTTTGATAATTTGTTGTGTGAGACTTGCAGAAATTTCCTAACTCCGGCAATCAGAGCTCCGCCAACTTCGCCGTTGTTTGATGCTAGCAACACTGTAGAACAGTAGATACGGCTCGGCATGTGTTACAATTTCGCGCTTCAGCATGATTCCGGGGAGATGGGATAATACCGTGACTTCCCCATGAGCGCTACGCAACCAGATCAGCGGCTGGCAAGCAATTGACTCTTGAGAAAACCTTCGTTTTAAGACTTATAAAGTGTGCGTGATATTAAGAACCTCCGTAGTGTTACCATGCTAGAGCAGCGGTGCTCTGTGAGGGACCATCTCAAGTGAAGTTGTTTCTCGGTGATATATCAATATTGCAAAGCTAAACATAACCAATTACAACACACTGATCCAAACTGTCACACCTGTCACACCCCCGAAACCACTCATCACTGTTTCGTTACCTGTTCAACAACCACCGCATCCCACTAATCAATAAATCAAAATTACACAAATATAATAGCAATATCCAAAATCTCTATAAAAAAACAAACAATCGCTTACATTCATAACACACAACGTTTTATAACCAAATAATCACATACATAACTCTTAACATACTTTGTGCACTTATTCTTTAGTTTTTCTTCTATCCCTCACTATGTTTATACTATCTAGGAACCCCTATGTCCTTATAGGCACTGTAGGGCTATTTTTCTTCTTACTTTAATGCACTAGAGCAGCCCCCAGTGTGAGAAACCTCCTTATTTTGCACATTCGTACAATCTAGTTAGGTACACCTCATTTCAATTTCTCACGTTTTATTTTAAAATAGTCACACATCCTCCAATTATTAATTTCATTTCTGCGTTTTCTCGGTCGTAACTCTTCTTGATACCCAGGTGGCTTTTTTTATTTTTATTTTATAGTGATATAAAGCACAACGAAACACATTGATAGTGGTACATAGCCAAAGCTGTCAAATCCACTCTAATTTGAATAAACAACAACAACAAACAGCCTCACACGAGGCACTAATTAAGGAAAGAACGACGACTGGCTGACGATAGAAAAATAGGCAGTGGCAGTACCATAGCGGATCACCATTCGTTGGCGGATACACTTCCAGGTCCCGTGTTGGCAAGTACCACTATATATTTTTTTTGATGAATGCTTCTTGTAGTTATTATTGGGCTAGTCATTAATTAAATATGGCCATTATGGCCGAAGCCTTACCTTAAAAGAAGAAGTTAGTAATTGATGATGGAATGGACTTTCAAATTGTCCAAAACAAACGTAGACATTGTTCTAGTTCCTCTGCGTCGTCTGAAGAAAGCTCAAGTTTCTCAGTGGACACTATCACTATAGAAATCCGCCATGGAAATCTTGTTTCGGTTCAAATCCTTTCCTCTGCAGTAAATATCACTCAAGTCCACCATATTAAAATGAAAGAGGAAATTCACCGTACCATGGGAGGGGAACCAAACAAAATCATCCTCAAAGGGGATTACCTAGTCCTTAGTATTTCCCCTCAACAGTACAAATTGCTGTAAAATGTTCGGGAACTTGGCAAATATAAGATCAAGACCCAGCTACTACCTCAAAAGAAACCTGACAAATCAGTTAAAGGAATAATTCTGGGTGTCACTTAAGAGATAGCAATGAGTGAAATATTGGAGAATTGTGATAATGTATCATACACAAAAAGACTGGGGAAAAACGCCCAAACAGAATCAGTGATTCTCTCTTTCAAAGCAGAATAGGGTACAAACATTCAATGTGAAGCAATATATTGCATCATCTACAAGGTTCTTCAACTGTCACAAATTTGGGTACACTGACAAATATTGTACCAACAATCAAACATGTCCAAATGTTCTGGAAACCATTCCTATGTCAAAATGTCACCAGGACCTGCACCAATTGTGGTGGCCCACAAATTGCTGCATATAAAGGTTGTAAGGATATCTAAGTAGCAAAACGAATAGCTACAATCAAACAATTCAAACAAAACAACAACCTCCAACTCAGAAACATTGTCTCACATGTTGCCACACCAGTGTCACAAGACATTTCACAACTTCTCAACAACACGCCGCGAGAGCAAGATTCAGATATTAAACCAAATACAACACAACATAAAACCCGAATAACAAAAACTTCCATCACTGCATTCATTACCCACACAGCCACAGTCATGACATCACAGTTGACCAACCATCACTGCATTCATTACCCACACAGCCACAGTCATGACATCGCAGTTGACCAACCATCAGAAAACAAGAATTATCGCAGATATATCCTATACTTATCTACAAACTAAAATGCAACCCAGTGAATTCAATTAATCATCACAGCACCAAACCAAATCAAACACGTTCACGACCATGTTTAATACAACTTTCAATATAAATCTTTAGTTAAACTTTCAGTGATGTTCATCATTTGGCAATGGAATTAAAATGGACTTTGAAGCAATAATAATGAACTTAAACTTTATACTGACCAAGCTCTGATTAGCCGCATATAATATGCATTCAAGAGACATTTTTAAAGCCTCAAACAAATTATAAACTATCTTATTACACTACTTAGGGAACTGATAGGAAGCACAAGCCAAAAGGAGGGTTCCTTTATCAATACAAAAGTTTGTTCAATATGAAGACATTGATACTGGAATCGAATTAGAACATCAAACTGTCAAAATTTATTTGGGTAAAAGAGTTCTACATATCAATAATATATATGACAATAACAGTGAAATAAACTATGATAAATATTGCCAATTATTCAAAACTAATAAATAGCATGAACGTTGGGGATTATAACTCTCATCATGCATTATTGTGTTATAACAAAACAGATACAAAAAGGAAAGTATTATAAAACGTAATTAAAAATAACAATATGGTAATATTAAATGATAAATCTCCAACTCATATTCACCAAAATATAAAATTCTATCATAGATCTCCCAATTATTTCACATAAATTAACAGGAGCTTATAATTGGCAAAATTCTAATCAAAATCTTGGATGCGATCACAACTTACTGATAACTTCAACCGACAATCTACCAAAGCCAGCAATGCATATCCCTAGTAAGTGGAATATGCATCAGGCAAATTAGAAACTTTTCAAAACATCAGATAAAGGAAAATATTGAAAAATGTCTCTTACATTGTGATTAACATTCAGCACATCCAAAAGTATTGATAGAGTAAATGAAAAAGCAAACGTTGCCTATTAATGTTAAAGAAATGCTCACAAATAAAAAGATAATCCCACATACAATACAGTACATTATAAACACACAAAGGCTCTAATCAGTAGGATGCAATTTTTTCATGCTTTTAACTTTTATTCCTCACTATACTAGGTTTCTAAGGGCCTCTTTTCTTCCCTCTTTTCTCCACTATAGCAGCCCCTAGTGGAAGAAGATTTCTTGATCAGCACGCTATACTGTCCACAGCATTCAGATGCACTTAATTCCAAATAAGACATGAGCCTCAATAAATGAATACAGATAATTGTAATTCAGGATATTCACGGAGTATTTGTAATTAGCATAATTAGCAAAGATAGTAGATGGTCAATGAAACCATAAGCGATTAAATTCCTACAAACAAACAAACAGCAACGCAGCACACTGGCAGCTCATCTACGATCACAATAAATACTGTTCTGTTTGATAACGCTTTTTATGACGCATGGGGTTTAATCAGCGTCATAATACTTTAACGATTGTGAATGGAGTAACGACCAGCTTCGCCTCCTCGCAGAACAAGGTCCATGTCGATGTTATACCTTCTCTAAAATGATACACGATATGTTCGAGGTTTGTAAGAATAATGACAACTAGAAAGGTGGCATACATTGTGCACTGTCGATTGGAGCATCATTCTGTTTTGTCTGCCTGCAGTATCGCTTTACCCACGATCTAATAAACGTTTGTTGGCTCGGGAATGAAGCTCACAAATTGCAATTGGGTGAAATATCATATCCACGCGAAGTCTTTGACTAAGTTTTTATTTCGCGCATATGCTTGTGCCAGCGCAGGATGTATCATTAATTTGCAATTAAGTTTCTTTTGAACAACGGTCTGATATTTCACATTACGCCCGCACACACACACACACACACACACACACACACACACACACACACACACACACACACACACACACACACACACACACACACACACACACACACACACACACACACACACACACACACACACGTCACCCAATCCCTCCCGGCTTTCGAGCGAAAGCCAACAAACTACGTTATGATAATCAGTTGGTCATAACGTGATGGACGGGGTTGGGGTGAGGATGCACGGGCAGTTTTCAAATCCTGGCTAAGACACTGGTACGGACCGATACTCGCATACAGTGTTGGGGATAAACTGATACTCACATGCAGTGAACTTTGAGAACGACACTCACAAGCAGTGAATGATAGTTAGAGACCGACACACGCATACAATGTAGTGAAGTTATAGAGCGATACCTACAAGCAGTAAATGGTTGTTAGAGACCGACACTCACAATCAGTGAAGAGGAGTTGCAGACAGACACTCGCAAGCAGCGAAGGGGAGTTTTAAAGCGATAGTCGCATGCAGTGAATGGTAGTTTGAGACCGACACTCACAAGCAGTGGATGGCAGTTTGTTACTGACTCTCACAAGCAGTGAATGGTAGCTTCAGACCAACACTCATTAGCAGTGAATGGTTACGGACCGATCCTCGCATGCAATGCAGGGGAGTTATATCCTGATACCCTTATCTAATTACTGATATACATAGGCTGAGGTGGGGGATTTTAGACCGATACACAAAAGCAGTGTTGGCGAGTTATCAACCGAAACTCACGTGCAGTAAAATGGAGTTACAGAGCGATTCTTACAAGCCGTGAAGTAGTGATATAGACTGATACTCACAAGCAGTGAGGGGAAATAATAACCGATACCCAGAAGCGATGATGGCGAGTTATTGACCAATACTCACAAGAAGTGATATGGAGTTATTGGCCGTTATTCATAAGTAGTGAAGTTGAGTTATAGGCCGATACTCACAAGCGGTCTACATACTAGACATTGGCCGCCTGTGTGTGTGTACTTGGGTATGTGTGTTCATGTGTAGGTTAGTCAAGGATGTGTTTGCGGGGGACGCAATATGTTAATTGCAACTTTATTGGCGGTTATTTAGGTGTAAAGCTGCCGCTACAGTAATAGTTCCCACGAAAGTAAGCTTTCATCTTTCTGAAGACATTTGCATACATTGGAATCTTATCCACCATATCATTGAGTAAGAAAGTAGCTCTGCTACTTGTACGTATCGCATGGCACTGTTGGCATGGCCATTCTAAGCTACATTGCCTCAAACCCGAAGATCACGTATGGCCAGCATTTCGTACCACCCTGCCGCCTTTTGTAATTGAGAAAGACCTTTTCAGCTTTGTTGCATGGCTGATATCAACCTCAGCTCGCCATTGCAAGCGTCAAGGTGAGGTGGCGAGGGGTGGCTATTCTGGCAGTATGCGGTCGCCTCATTTATTGTTGTTTTCGAGCGCGTAGTGTCATGAAGGGGAAGATGAAAGGAAGATGCTTCTCTGGTGAGGGAGCGGTGGGCTAGCTAGGGTAGCGATGGTCAACTTGTAAAAGCCGGACATTGGAACTGTGTCCTTTCTATTTGTGCCGATTGATTGGATTTTAATGACAGGCGCAGAGGGTAGCCAACCATCAAAGCAATTCGTGTTGGTCCACCATCCATTCAATGACGCAATGGGCTAGATTAATGTAATTGGTCATATTTGTTGATCAGTTGGAAAAACGTCGGGTTGTCAATACGATAAGAGCTTGATTATTGCTAGAACGACAGATATTTCTTAAACCAGCCATGAAATTTCGCTCCCACAATCCTGAGAATGGATTACATAATGTAACCCACTACTACTTATTTGCTCGTATCAATGTGTGGTTATCAAATTATACTGACCACATTGTTAAAGAGACTGTTCAGCCCCATATAAGGAAAGTGGTTGCCTAGCAAGCTGCTTGGTAACAGCACCTTGGAAACCAAAAATGTTACATTTTCAGACTTTCAGTCGCTACGCGGCGCTGTGGTCTCAGAAAAAAGATCCTTGCTTCGACAGTCGCCATTTATGTTGTCGGACATTATCCTTCCTGCTTGTCGGTCTAATGTGTGCACAATTATGCCCACAACTTGAATGAGTGAAGATTTTATGAAATCTACATTATGTAACTAAAGCGGAAGAATACACATCGTTAGCGAGGTAAATTCAGAGCGCGTTATGATTTACAGCTAACATTCGTGTAGTTCATGGTTTTAGGGAGGCACCGTTATCGATGGAACGACATAACTGAATAAAACAGATCTCCACAGTATATCATGAACATTTCCAGTCAAATAATAATGTTAAAAACTTATCAACATAACTTCCATCATGTAAACTCGGCGGCACAAATTAGAAGATGTCATTACTTACGTCTGCGTTAATCGTAGTAATGTAATAACGAAATGATCCCTGATTGCCTTATATGTGGCTGAACAGTCTCTTTAATAGAACTAACGTGACAGAGAGACAGAGGTTGCATAAGTATCGTGCAATCGAATCCTTAATAATAACTAATTAGGACCTACCTCCCTCGTGTTTCTCGTCCTCAGTCGCTCCATCCGTTCGCCTTCCTCACGCGCCCTTTCTCCGAAACAGTTTACTCTCCACGGGGGCCTTTACAGCCGTCGATAACAAGGCAGTATCACACGCTTTGAACTCGGATCGTTCCATCTCACCTTACATACAGCGTTTGTTGCAAGATTTGTGGTTCGTAGAAGCCACACACACCTGCTCTATTTGCGCCTCGTGGATCTCCGGGATACATAATAAACTGAAAGACGAGACTGTTTTAACCTACCCATTCTCCTCGCTTTCTTTGGCTTCTTCACAACTAATTACAACTTGTTTCTTTGTTTTGCGCTTCCGGATGACACCCAACAGGAAGGCGGATCGACTTTGCCGGAAGCTTCGCTTCCTATTTTTTTGCTGTTAAACTAACGAGACCATAGGCGAAGGTGTCAACTCCGTTTGGGGCTATTCACCGCTTTGAGTCACACGGGAAGAGTGACACCTTGTGGACGTGTAGCCCATATATCTTGTGACCATCACTGCACAGCATATTCATCCCATGGCGGAAATGCTTCTTTGTGCACAGAGACTCCATGCACTGTGCATGCTTCTTCATCACAACCTTCTTCACTCCCTTTGCCTTTCTGATCTCGCCCTCGTCAGGCATCAGGATCGAGTTCATCTTTGTGCGCAGGCCAACATACTCCTTGATGGGCACACCGGCACACTCATCTTTCATTTTTCCTAGTTTACGTTACGTTACTTAACAAGGGATGGGAAGGATCATAGTTGATTGTATCTAAGAGGGCACTATTTATTCTCTTGTATGTCTGCGAAACCCGTCAGATGAG
Source organism: Urechis unicinctus (assembly GCA_034190875.2). NCBI lineage: Eukaryota > Metazoa > Annelida > Polychaeta > Xenopneusta > Urechidae > Urechis > Urechis unicinctus. The sequence goes on from CM067354.1 coordinate 57,829,824, forward strand.
CGGATCTCCACAAATAGACCTACGAACGCAGTAGCACTCTATCATTACGGGCTCGTCTTTAGTGCAATTTTATGAATAGCATGCACCAGTCTTGCTAATCTTGGTGATCATCACGAGCTCTGCTTTCTACAAAATCCTGTTTCGAGTTTGTTCGGTTGTGTCTGATTTCGTTAATACATAGCCCTCTATAATGACAGGTAGCTCACCTTCACCAGTACTTGGGAACCTTCCTTGCTCGCACTTTGTATGACACGATTGGTTCAGGTGTATGGTGTTGCATAATTACGAATACACTACTGACATAAGTTGACTTTGTTCTGTTACAGAATTGGTTACATTTGGCTGTATGTTGCTTTGTGACGTGAGTACACGGCTGTATCACGTACTGTCTGCGTCGCGATATATATGATGCGGCTGAAATGCTTAGTAAACTTTCATAATATTTGCCTAAAATGTCATCCATGAACTATATTTTATACTCCCAATCTATTATTGAGTAGAATGGATAGGACCAATCAGGATAAGACCACCTGTGAAGTAGGTCATATTAACATGTTGAGTGAGATACCAGTATATGTTGCCGACATCACCCCTGTTCCGTGTTTGGTGCTTCACTGACTGGCTGTCCGCTAATGAACGACCTCTCCACCGCGCCTCCTTGTAAGACACCATTAAGCGAGGAGGTGTGGTCTCTCTGTAACTCCTGGATGTGCGATTCCCTATAGCAGACTTTGTCATTCTGGAGACGTCAGATTTGAAGAGTTTTATAAAGGATGTTCTAGTTTAACGAATAATACATCAGATTTGAAGAGTGAATTCTTTTAGCGTAATACTGATTCAACATGTATTATGTTTAGCTTTAGACGCAAGTAAACACCATTTTGATTTGATCTTATTTGTATCAGAGATGCTTCCTGTTTTTTTGCTGTTAAACTAACGAGACCATAGGCGAAGGTGTCAACTCCGTTTGGGGCTATTCACCGCTTTGAGTCACACGGGAAGAATGACACCTTGTGAACGTGTAGCCCATATATCTTGTGACCATCACTGCACAGCATATTCATCCCATGGCGGAAATGCTTCTTTGTGAACAGAGACTCCATGCACTGTGCATGCTTCTTCATCACAACCTTCTTCACTCCCTTTGCCTTTCTGATCTCGCCCTCGTCAGGCATCAGGATCGAGTATCTTTGGGCGCAGGCCAACATACTCCTTGATGGGCACACCGGCACACTCATCTTTCATTTTTCCTAGCACCTTCTTGTTTACGTTTCTTAACAAGGGATGGGAAGGATCATAGTCGATTGTATCTAAGAGGGCACTATTTATTCTCTTGTATGTCTGCGTACCCGTCAGATGAGCGGATCTCCACAAGCAGTGAGTCAGTGTCTGTGTATAGGAGGCCCAGATCGCTACCATATCTGGACTTAATTGTGTTGTAATAGAAGCTGAACATCAGGTGCTTGGAGAGGTCGAGAATGCACATACCTACTGTCGAGCCTGGTTCTGTTGACTACCATATATATGCAATTAATGGAAGACCCAAACGACGTTATAGGGCCGAAAGAGGGAAAATATACTTTATTTTTCTAAAGACAGGATAGCTTCTTTATCTATCAAAGTGACGGGAAAGGATAATATTTATTGAGGGGAGAGATGTCTCGGATTTATGGTTGGTGATCTTGCCCTCTCGTGAGCGTGTGTTCACGCCCTTATATTCCGTTACTTGTGGAGGCAGCCCCCATCAGCGGATGCTATTGGCTAAGAGGCTTCTAGCAGGTTCACCAATGAAAAACACATCCAGAAATAGCGCCTTTGAGCAAGATGATTTCATGGAAACAGGCGCTATAACAATACATTATATGTTATAAGTTATGTAATATTAATAGACCTACGAACGCAGTAGCACTCTATCATTACGGGCTCATCTTTAGTGCAATTTTATGAATAGCATGCACCAGTCTTGCTAATCTTGGTGATCATCACGAGCTCTGCTTTCTACAAAATCCTGTTTCGAGTTTGTTCGGTTGTGTCTGATTTCGTTAATACATAGCCCTCTATAATGACAGGTAGCTCACCTTCACCAGTACTTGGGAACCTTCCTTGCTCGCACTTTGTATGACACGACTGGTTTCAGGTGTATGGTGTTGCATAATTACGAATACACTACTGACATAAGTTGACTTTGTACTGTTACGGAATTGGTTACATTTGGCTGTATGTGCTTTTGTGACGTGAGTACACGGCTGTATCACGTACTGTCTGCGTCGCGATATATATGATGCGGCTGAAATGCTTAGTAAACTTTCATAATATTTGCCTAAATGTCATCCATGAACTATATTTTATACTCCCAATCTATTATTGAGTAGAATGGATAGGACCAATCAGGATAAGACCACCTGTGAAGTAGGTCATATTAACATGTTGAGTGAGATACCAGTATATGTTGCCGACATCACCCCTGTTCCGTGTTTGGTGCTTCACTGACTGGCTGTCCGCTAATGAACGACCTCTCCACCGCGCCTCCTTGTAAGACGCCATTAAGCGAGGAGGTGTGGTCTCTCTGTAACTCCTGGATGTGCGATTCCCTATAGCAGACTTTGTCATTCTGGAGGCGTCAGATTTGAAGAGTTTTATAAAGGATGTTCTAGTTTAACGAATAATACATCAGATTTGAAGAGTGAATTCTTTTTAGCGTAATACTGATTCAACATGTATTATGTTTAGCTTTAGACGCAAGTAAACACCATTTTGATTTGATCTTATTTTTATCAGAGATGCATTGATGGCAGCTTGTACCGGATTTAAGATTTTTGCTGCTTGTGTTTTGTGCTTCCAGATGACCCCCAACAGGAAGGCGGATGGGCCCGACCCCAAGCGGACCCTACTCTGCTGGAAGCTTCGTTTCCTGGTAGTTTGTTGGTTAACTTACGTGACCATAGGCCAAGATGTCCACTCCGTTTGGGGCTATTCACCGCTTTGAGTCACACGGGGAGAGTGACACCTTGTTGACGTGTAGCCCATATATATGGTCGCTACTCTGTTTTGAATGTTTGTATATAGGTTAATTACACTGAATTGAGCCAGCTGTAAAGGTAGGTCTAAAGGTCAGCAGGCTTACTTATCCATACCACGTGGATTTGTTCCATTTATAACACGAACAACTTTTATAGTAGAAGTATCAGCACCCAAACAAGAAGACAACCCCATACGAATAATCGTACCGCTTAATAACATGGTATATCCTCAGCTTGAGGTTTGACCCGTGGGTCAATCACAAATGACGATTCATATCCTCTGCGATGTGAGCCACTTGCTTCTGCCCAAATAGTAATGAGGGGATTCGTCCATGAGTCTACATATAGTCTCATGCCCCTGTGCTGCAGTCTATATTTGTCATCAACATACTTTTTATTAGCAGCATCCTTTGGTGATGTTGGGGCTTCCAACCGAAGGATTTTATTGCTCTCTCATTTCAAGGTCTCCAGTCATAGTACCGCCAGCTTCAGCCATTTTTTGTGAGTCACCAACAGATACATAGGTCTTTGTTGCATATTCAGAAAGGTCGGAATGAGTGCTCGCCGGTTTTTTTCTAGGTTCATCGATACTAGTCTTTATTGATATCCTGTAAATTCAAGAACAATGCTAAAAGGAAAGTCGTGGTTATCAAATAGCCTTTCCTTATCATCCCATAACTGAACCTTCCACTCATGCACAGTTTCGCTTGTAACACGCTTAGAGACAGTCTTTGCGATGTTCATGGCTATTATATCGCTGAAAAAGTGTAGTTGTGGCATGTTGCGTGTGCTACTGACTTGAACGAGGTAGACATAATGTGTGTTGAAGCAGCTTGAGTGTTGGACTTGTCACCCGTGTAATTACCTGAAGGACGGCATCAAGACCCAACATAGTCAACACTTCATTGTCAAAACGCGCCGTCCCATTAGGAATTGAGGGTAATAACGCAATTAACAGCATCTACCTCCAGCCTAAAACCTAATGCTGTAATCTGATGCTGAAGAAGGCTGAAACTCCAGAGGCCGGGTTTTGAATGGATACTTCCTCTCATTTTCTATCAGTTTCTGACCGCCATGCAATGATTTCCATTTTTTCAAGATTGTACCAACCCACAGTATACCTGATTGACATTAGACCTACACATAGATCACCTGCAGTATTGTCAATCAATTTTTCAGGGGCACAGCCACACCCAAGTGGACTTCTCCAATATGTTTAAGCACTAAGTGGTGTCAAACATAAGCGACGATAAACTTATAGTTGGCAGCAGAACCAACTGCATGCAATACTGGCAGAACTCGGTAAATTTTGTTGCATGGTGTGCAACATCGGCTGTGGTGTTTCCGTGTTGGATCACCACCAATAAGGGATCACCATTCGGAGACTTCTGAACAAATTGAGGATGACGTTTACAAAACCAACGAACGGGTTCGTTTTCACGGGTGGCTCGCTACATGTTGATTACGTAAAGCAAGGTACTGTGGGGGCAAGTACTATACACCTGGAGTACTTACGTACTGGGGGATTCACATCTCCAGGTATCCCACAGGTTAACAACAGTATTCGAACCTATGTTTGGGTTATCCTTGGTGTTCAGGCACTGAATCGCTCATGGATACTAGGTACGGGCGCATCCTTTGACACCCGAAAGCAGTTTCAGGCTGATATTGAGGACGCTATCAACTCACCAGATGACACTCCCCCGTCCATCAGCAGATATCAAAACCTGCTCCAGAACAATTCGTCAAACGTTCATTATGTGTTTGGAATGGGCCTTTACATGGCTCTGTCAGACATGAGCATCGCCTTCGGAAATGTAGCTGGGTACAACAACCTGATATCCATCATGAATGAGTAACAGCAGATCGGCATTTATACTGAAGGAGGCTTTGACATACAGGACCCACTGGATGATATGGGCACTGACAGCCCGGCTGCCGCATCACCCGTTGCCCCACCTGAATGAGCAAGTACCAGGGTTAAGATTACCATCCCAATTGCAGTGAGGATGGAGGTGATTGTAATGCCATGCTCCCGAAACAGGGTGCGGATACTCTTGGCTAACAACCTTAGCACTATAATCCAGAACCTACAACTGCTGGTCCGCTTCCCCAAACTGGGTGCAGAAGACGTCGTTGTTCAGGGGACAGACAGACCACCTTACATTCTCCAAAAGTGATTTTGGCATAGGTACTTTCTCTTGTCAAAGGTATCATGAGTGACTGACCAAGTAGCGTCATCCTCATTTTGTTCAGAAGTCCCCGAATGGTGTATTACACGTGGAACCGGTTCCAGATATATGGGCTACACGTCACCCAGTTGTCATTCTCTCCGTTTGACTCAAAGTGGCAGCAGATAGCCACGAATGGGGAAGACACCTAAGTCTATGGTCACGGTGATTTACCAGCGTGGAGTCGGGCCTTTGGGGGTCAGACCCGACCAGCCTTTCACCCCTGGTAACCCTGTGTAAGACATAATTTTACGTGTAGCCCTGTTTGGGATCACCTAAGAAAACAACATAAGTGACCAGGAGCAAATATTGAAACGAAAGTTGGTTGAATTAAGTAAGGTGGACCAGAAACGCTGTTATCTATACTACTTAATGTTTACCACTTAGGCGCTCTCTGGTGCTTTGACTTATCTTCACGATAATAAACTACTTCATTTATGGTGGAATATTGAGGAATGGTGTACTTCTTAGGAAAAGCTGCCATCAATGCATCCCTGATACAAATAAGATTAGATTACAATGGAGACATGGATAAATTAACCGTCACTAACTGTCAGCCGAAGCGATTTAACCGTCACGAACTGTCAGCCGAAGCGATTTAACCGTCACGAACTGTCAGCCTGCAGGCGATTTAACAGTCGTGAACTGTCAGCCTGCAGGCGATTTAACAGTCGCGAACTGTCAGCCTGCAGGCGAGTTACAGAGAGACAACACATCTTCGCTTAATGGCGTATTATAAAGAGGCCTGATCGAGGAGTGCGCGGACAGCCAGTCACTGAAACACCCAACTCGGAACAGGGGTGATGTGGGCAACATATACCGGTATCTCATTGAACATGTTAATGTGACCTACTTCACAGGTGGCAGCTATCTGACTGATCTTATCCATTCTACTCAATAATAGTTTAGAAGTATAATATATAGCTCATAGATGACATGTTTGATGAAATATTATGAAAGTTTACCAAGTACTTTAGCCACATCATATATATCACGATGCAGGCAGTACGTGCAAGGAAGGTTCCCAAGTACTGGTGTAGGTAAGCTACCTGTCATTGTAGGGTATATGCGAGTTGCGCGACTGTGACACCTACGAAGTAGCTCAACCGGAAATCGGTAGTCTATAATGCCAAAACACTTGCTCTCTCTCAAAGGCTTCTCCATTAGACAGCGTTAGTTGAATCTCCCTGAAAATCCCACAGGTATGCATTTTAGTTCTGCATTTTGAGTTATCTATATACTTTTGTCACTTGTTTAATACGGGCATTTCATTCGATTGATGTTTTTTTATGCTAATACAACTGCTGTGAATGATATTATTGTATTCAGTTGGTGGAAATGTATATTGGGATAGGCATACTATAACTTGTCTAAATGGATTAGCAATTTTAACTTATTTCATCCAGATAAAGGCTGGAATGCCTTTTCATTTGATTGATTTTAATGGTAAGCAATTCTCTTTGCAGTAATTGAAAGCCAGAAACTTGTAAAAAAAGCGTCTGGAACAACTGCTAATGGTGTCCTGTATACTGGCCCGGCATCAGAACCAACTGGTACAATCAGCAAAGCAGTGATAAAGAGCGACGTGTCAGAATCAACTATGAAGCGTAGTCGGACACCAAAACCGCTCCAATGGGGATTGGAAAACAAACACGTAGCCATCCAACACTACATTCGCCATATGGTTGCCCAGCACCAAAATGTCAAGGTAGGACTTCGCATCAAGGCTGGTGAGGCTCATCTTGGAGCGTCCACAGATGGAATAATTACATGTGACTGTTGTCTCAAGCACAAGGAACTTTTGGAAGAGACCAAGCGCTCACTCCCAACCAAAACTAAGAAAAAGGTGGTCCCTCGCACATGCGCTCGAACAAAGAGAAGCACCAGTAATCCTGCCTCACAAGGTCGCCCTCTTAACAGGTCACAGCGCACCAAAATTGTTTGCTGACCCTACCCTGTGTGCAGTGAATGTGCAAGTGAGTAAAGTGTTGCATGTGATGGTTGTGACAGATGGTTTCATTTTGCATTCATGAAACTTACAGGTTGTAAAAATTCTCTTGCAGTTAAGGACTATGTGAGTTTGCTCAAAAGTGCTATTTCTGGATGTGTTTTCCAAAGTGGCGAGTTTTCTAATAATAGTTGCTACAAACCCAGACAGCCGTCAACGCACGTCAGTAGTAATGCTTTTTTAATTTACACATTCAATGCTTACCTCCTTACTTCGGGTTTAAAGGAGGAGACTTATTTTAAGAATAGGGAAACATGCTAGGCAATATTGCCATTGATTTGCTTTTCCAACTTAACAATGCTAAGGAAATATTCTTTAACCTTGCAGAAATTAATCCCAAAACGAAATGGAGGAGACATAGCTTTTCCAATCGAGTTGTAACTCCACAAAGCAGTTTAGCAGCCGAGATAGTTTCAGCCAGTTTATTTAATGCTTTGAACAAATCGACGTGCTTTTAAGGACCAAGTTTTAAGAAAATGTTTTAACCATTGTCAGGGGGCCAATAGCTTAAAGGTAGTTTTATCCTGGCCAACTATCACAAAAAGGTTTTGGATAGCCATCTTTGTAAATCTTTGTAAGATATTTGAAATCATAGAAAATTAAGTCGACAACATAAATGAACATGCAATTTATTTACAAGTTGCCCATATGAACGTGTTGTGAGTGACGGAGCAATATTAAGTCCGAGATACATAAAACTCTGACCAATATCCAATGTAATGCGGACATTTCCACCAATTATATTACCATGCAATATAATACAAATGCACAAACTACACGAATATAGACGTAGTCAAATTCAACACAATGACCGCAATAGGGTGCAGCGTGCATTAAGCTGTTCATTAAATAAACGCAACGAAGATAAATACAACTTCCAGCTATCCCGTGCATATATATCCCGGACTGAATCTCTTCGCAGAAATTTTTCACCTATCGGCCTTTGGTTACCATGGATATGCACACTGCTATTATAAAACATATTAACCATATATTGACCACATTTGAAAAACTGCGTCTTTAATGAAGTACAGCAAAAAAATTAAGACTGCTATATTTATTCAATGTATATCTGTATGGTCGTATACCAATGTCAGCTTCCCGGTATATCAAGCAGATGGCCAGCCAATATGTCATCGCCTTCCACAAACTTCCACATCCATTTCTTTAAGTGTTTGCGACATCTTCGTGGGTGACTGCATTGGTTTTTATTCTTAACATGTGCTTGGCCCTAGCTTTAAATGCATTCAATTTGAGAACATAGACGAACGGATTGATACATCCATTCAGCAAAGCCAATGCCATGCTCGTATAGTAAACAGCATCTTCAAATGAGAGTAAAGTGCCTAAGCTGTACATGAAATAATAGACCTGAGAAGGTACCCAGCATATGATGAAAAACGCCGTTATAATAAGAGCGGTTTTGAACAAATTGACTTGAGCTTTAGTCAGTTTGTTGCTCCCTGGTTGATGTTGAGCAGGTTGAATCATGCGCCTTTGCCTCAGCACTTTAATCATGTGTACATAACAATAGGTAAGGAACAGGAGAGGTAAGACAAATGTGATGAGGAATAGAAGAATGCCGTATGTGGCCTGGGCATTTGGGCTATCAAATATATAGCTCGACTCACAACTGCCATTAACAAGACGAACAATCAGGGTGTTAGGAATATTCAGAATGAAGGAAAGTACCCACATACCAGCTATAGACGCGATTACCTTACGGCGGGTGAAGCAGTTTCTGTGTATAACGGGAAAGGCGATAATGAGCAATCTCTCCACAGCAACAGCGAGCACATTGAATGCCGAGGCATACAGGCCAGTGAAGAGGAGCGATTCAGACCACACCATACGACAGTAGAAGCTCCCGGCGCTGCCGTACACCGCGTCAACATTGAAGAATATGCCGTAGGTAAGCAGTACATTAACTGCACTGAATAGATCAATGAATGTTTGATTGATAATGAAGGCAAAACAAAGTTTGGATCGTAGTTTTTTCGATGCCAAAAGTACAATCACGGCGAATAAATTACTGATCGCTCCCACAATCCCTATGATGTACACGAGGAATTCAAAGAAAGTTTTCAGTTTTTCAGGATCCCCAAGCACGAAGTAGTCGGAGTCATAGTCATCACTGTAATAGTCAGTTCCCTCGGGGCTAGCATTGACAGCCGCTGTTGTCAACTCCATACTTTCTGTTGACAAACAGGGACATGTGATGTGTGACTGCTCCTTCTGACGATTGATCATACGATAGATTAGATTAGATGACGAAAGATAAACAATGAACAGAAAGAAACCAACAACGAAGCTAATAAATCATAAATCATAAAATAAAGATAATACATCTAAAACGGTCTAAAAACAAACCAAAATATACATCATTTGTTGGGCAATTACAAAGTAATGGTCACTTTCACGCCCTCGAAATAAGAGTTACTACCAAGACGTAACGGGCGAGTGATTCGGACTTCTCCGTCTTACCAGACCCACCACACTTTCTCAATGCATTGATGAGATTTACAAATCAAAGTTCCCAATAGTGTTCAATTGGTTTGGTGATTTTCTTTTGGTTTTCCCCTGTCTCTCCCTCATACCTCACCCCCACCCCTATTCTACCCCCACCCCCACTCTCATGATTACAGATTTCCAACAATATAATGTAATTATAATTAATATCATATGAATCAATCCAATTATTGATGCAACAAAGAGTTTCAATTCTAATATCAATTCTACTTCTTGATTACTTCTGATCTTCTTGTTTATCGCCTATACCTTGGTAGACACCTTACACAACATCTTTGTTGGTGTACCGTTGAATCCTCAACTTACCCCTGATGTAGTGAACTTTGCTTGTGAAATCCAACCTGGTTTTGATTGATTGTTAAGTCGATCAATTCCCATCCCATTTCCACTCCTCGTCAAAAACTCAATTTGTCCGTGAATCTCGACATGTTATTTTAAAGACACAGATTTGATGGAATATATTCGGAATTAGAAATTACAATATCAATAAAAAAAAGCGACCATCTTTAAAGTAAAGTAAGTGACACTTATCCCTTTCACATTAGCTAATGATATACCTTAGCCCTATAAAGCTCGCTGATCCTCACTCACCACCAGTATATGTTGCCGACATCACCGTGTTGGGTGCTTCTGACTGACTGGCTGTCCGCGCACGCTAATGAACAACTCCTCCACGTCGCCTCCTTATAAGGCGCCATTATGCGAGGAGGTGTGATCTCTCATTATTAACACCCCCTCCCCATCCATAACCTGCAGAACCCCCCATAAAGGTTTCCCAGATGAGTATGTTGATAATTACTGACAATCAGGCACCTGTCACACCTGTTGATGATGGTCTGGTATCTCCTCGTGTGACATAAGAGGGAGGCTGGCGGCTAGGGCTGCGGTTTGTCAAAGGACTTATATGATGCAAGTTCGAATACATCCGCTTGACATATATTCTTTAAACAAAATTTCCGCTACGTTATATATATCCCCGCCCTTTTGTGTGGTTGATCAGCGGTAATAAGTTTGGTCTGCCAGAGAGTCGATAATATGCTTCCATGAAGTACAAAGCCCGCATCAGCGACCCATGGTGCAATTATTCACACTGCACAGCACAAATTGCACCCGGCCCAATACCTCTGTATCAGTTATCATGTGTCCCAGCGGCGTGGGTTTCCCATCCCGGACTGGGCCACGGGTTTGTGCCAAGTGGGAGCTGGCATATAAGGGGAGATGTCCAAGCATCACAATCATCATCACCCATCACCGTCGCGATATCACTTCGTTATTGAAAGTGACGTAAAACCCCAATATTACCTTTACCATTCCCGAAGCTAAGTCAAACACGATGCGAGCAACGAGCGTGCGCTGTGTGGTTGCTGGGCGCCGAGAGAATTTCCAGACAATGGCTTCCCAGCTATTGTGTCCATTCATCAGATCCGTATTCACGGTTCGAGGCTGACGCTGCTTTTCTATGGAATTTTGTACCTTGACGCTAATTGCGTGATGCGAATTCAACGAACAGCAACTACCAAGAGGATTGCTTTCGTAATGTTCAACTAACGCATCTACGCATTTATGAACACGACAAAGTATGAGTAAGGGTCGGGTATTGAGTTAGAGTCGCGGACAGAGTAAGAGTCGGGCATTGAGTTAGGGAAGGGTATAGAGTTAGAGTAGCGTATAGAGTTAGAGTTGAGTATTGAGTTACAGTCATGTATAGAGTTAGAGTAGCGTATAGAGTTAGAGTTGGGTATTGAATTACAGTCATGTTTAGAGTTAGAGTCGAGTATTGAGTTACATTCATGTATACAGTTAGAGTCGGGCATTGAGTTAGAGTCGGGTATTGAGTTACAGTCATGTATAGAGTTAGAGTCGGGTATTGAGTTAGAGTCGAGTATTGAGTTAGAGTCGAGTATTGAGTTAGAGTCGAGTACAGAGTTAGAGTCGAGTATTGACTTACAGTCATGTATAGAGTTAGAGTCGGGTATTGAGTTAGAGTCGGGTATTGAGTTAGAGTCGAGTATTGAGTTACAGTCATGTATAGAGTTAGAGTCGGGTATTGAGTTAGAGTCGAGTATTGAGTTAGAGTCGAGTACAGAGTTAGAGTCGAGTATTGAGTTACAGTCATGTATAGAGTTAGAGTCGGGTATTGAGTTAGAGTCAGGTACAGAGTTAGAGTCGAGTATTGAGTAACAGTCATGTATAGAGTTAGAGTCGGGTATTGAGTTAGAGTCGCGTATATAGTTTCAGTCGGGTGTTGAGTAAGTATCAGGTGTAGAGTTAGGGTGGGGTATTGAGTGAGAGTCAGATATGGAGTTAGGGTCGGGTATTGAGTTAGAGTCGCGTATTGAGTTAGGGTTCGGTTATTTATTTAGGGAAGGGTATTTAGCTAGAGTCGGATATTTATCGAAGGAAGGCCATCGAGCTAGTTTGGGGTATTGAATAAGAGTTTGGCATTGAGTTACAGAAGGCTATTGAGCTAACACTGTGTAATTAGTTGAGTAAGGGTATTGAGTCGGGGACGAGTCTTGAGGTGCAGGGTATTGAGTGAGAGTCGGGGTATGGAGAAAGGGTCGGGTATGGAGTTAGGTTTCAACTCCCTCCATCCCACACCCTATTCTCCTACACAGTTAGGGTTCCACTCCCTACACCCCATTTAGGGAAGGGTATTTAGCTACCTAGTCACTCCCTATTTACGAAGGAAGTCCGATCACGTCCCTCCATCCCTCTCCTACCTAGTCACTCCCTCCAGTTTTCCATCCCACTCCCTCCATTGAGTTCCCACACTCTACAGGGCCACTGAGCCCAACACTCTGACTACCTCCATACTCCCTCCATTAGTTTCCAGAGTCGGGTATTGAGTCGGGGAAGAGTCTTGAAGTAAGACCGCCAGGGTATTGAGTTAGAGTCCACTCCCTCCAGTACACGCCCGAGAAAGGTTCCGGCCCACGAGTCGCCAGGCGCGCCAAAGCCCCCTCCCACTCCCAGCACACGCCCGCCAGCCCACTCCCGCCAGCAAACGCCCGCCAGCAAACCCCTTCAGCCCACGCCCGCCAGCAAACCCCGCCACCGCATCCCCACACCCCACGCCCGCCAGCCCGCTCCCGCCAGCACACGCCCGCCAGCCCATTCCCGCCCAGCAAACTCCCTCCATCCCAGGCCCTCCATCACAGGCCCGCAAGCACACTCCCGCCAGCCCACGCCCGGGAGCCCACTCCCGCCATCACAGGCCCGCCAGCCCACCCCGGGAGCCCACGCCCGCCAGCCCACTCCCCGCCATCACACGCCCGCCAGCCCACTCCCGCCAGCCCACTCCCTCCAGCCCAGGCGCGCCAGCCCACGCCCGCCAGCCCACGCCCGCCAGCCCAGGCCCGCCAGCCCACGCCCGGGAGCCCACGCCCCTCCATCCCACTCCCTCCATCACACTCCCGCCATCACACCCCCCTCCATCCCACGACCGCCACCAACTACCGCCATCCCATTCCGGGAGCCCACTCCCGCGAGCACCACTCCCTCCATCCCACGCCCGCCAGCCACTCCCGCCAGCACAGGCGCCCAGCCCACGCCCTCCAGCCCACGCCCTCCAGCCCAGGCCCGCCAGCCCACGCCCGGGAGCCCACTCCCGCCAGCACACGCCCCCAGCACACGCCCGCCAGCACACTCCCGCCAGCCCACTACCGCCAGCCAACGACCGCCAGCCCACTCCCTCCAGCACACGCCCGCCAGCCCACGCCCGCCAGCCCACTCCCGGAATCCCACGCCCGCCAGCCCACGCCCCCAGCCAACCCGCCAGCCCACGCCCCAAGCCCACTCCCGCCAGCCCACGCCCGCCAGCCCACGGCCGCCAGCCCACGCCCGCCAGCCCACTCCCGCCAGCCCACGCGCGCCAGCACACGCGCGCCAGCCCACGCCCGCCAGCCCACGCCCTCCATCCAACTACCGCAGCCCACGCCCGCCAGCACATCCCCGCCATCCCACTCCCTCCAGCCCACCCACCCAGCCCACTCCCACCCTCACACACTCACTCCATCACACTCCCTCCGTCCCACTCCCACCCATCGCCTCCCCAGCACACGCTCCCGCCAGCACACGCCCGCCATCCCACGCCCGCCATCCCACACCCCCACGAGCCCACTCCCTCCCGCCAGCCCACTACCTCAATCACATTCCCTCCATCACACACCCCGCCATCCCATCCCCCCCTATCCCACTACCTCCATCCCACTCCCCCCCATCACACTCCCCCACCAACTGCATCCAGCCCCCACTCCCTCCATCCCACCCACTCCATCCCACTCCCTCCATCCCACCCACTCCATCCCACTCCCTCCATCACACTCACTCCATCACACTCCCACCATCCCACTCCCTTTATCCCACTCCCTCCATCACACTCCCTCCATCCCACTCCCTTTATCCCACTCCCTCCATCACAGTCCCTCCATCCCACTCCCTCCATTACATTCCCCCAACACACTCCCTGCATACTTTTGCGTGTATATCTTGATGACGAACCAATCCATTGTGATTTGTTCGTTATGATTTCATTAGTTTCACATGAGATGCGTTGTGATAACTCTACCGCTATGATTGTCAAACATTCGTTCGTTCGTTCACTCTAATTTGAGCCGTGTTGGCAGCTGAGGCCATGTACGGCGTTGTCAAACAACATAAACCATTTGGATTTATTATCATAACGCATGCCGTAAGATTGCAGTAACGAATTCGGATGTTGCTGCTGCGTGTCATCCATCATCGACTTTACATCTTACACATATCACATTGATAGCAATGGTGTGCGTTTAGGCATCGTATTTAAAATAATTATGTTAATCATCAGAATTGTGCATTGATATATGTATATCTTGCCATATACGACCAACGATACACGGAGCACGATGCCGAATAGTGACGGTAGAATTATACTACATCGGTAGTGAGATCGATATACAATTCCCTAACGCCCGTATGACAGACTTACGATGCAGCCACGTACCAATAGCCTCACCCCCCACACCACCCCTATGAGTTAGGCGTGTCACAACAGCAATTCCACCCATAAGCACATCAATATATATATATACGTCAACTAGATTAATATATATTCCCAGTGACACCCTTTATGTTGGTAAACTTTGACCTTGCGTCCAAAAACAAGAGGGTTGTAATATTTCCTTCCAGCGACACGTCATCACAATTAGATTTGGCTAGCTCAGGACGGCGCCAAGGCGGTACTGTCGTCCAGGGTCCATTCCAAATAAGGATGGATCTGTGCTCAATGTTGAGATCCATACATACAAACGCTCCTAAACCAGACAGTACCAGTTCTGTGCCATTCTGGCTGTGTAATGTAAGACTACTCAAGGGTGTCCCGCAAGACGACGCTTATTTTGTTGACAAATGGTTAAATTACGTCTTAATTGAATGACAATTGATCTGCGGATAGGATACCATCAATGTCATTCACACACTTACCAGCCCTAGCCTTGGCTACCCATCTCCCAGCATGGAGCTGTCATCATCTAGCCCTGGCCACCCATCTTTCACCATGGACTGGTCATCATCTAGCCCTGGCCACCCATCTTCCAGCATGGACCAGTCATCATCTAGCCCTGGCAACCCATCTTCCAGCATGGACCGGTCATCATCTACCCCTGGCCAACCATCTTTCACCATGGACCGGTCATCATCTACCCCTGGCCACCCATCTTCCAGCATGGACTTGTCGGGTGCCTAACACTGGACACCTATCCTGCAGCAGTCTGTCTATCTCCGTTAGTGATCAGTCTTACACCGCACCGCACGGGATCAGACCAAGCCCACGATAGATCCACACAACCAACTGACAAAGAGAGCACACGACTAGACGAGCAAATGAAGGTGCTATTACCTTATATTGACGACCACAGAAACACGTCTACATCTGAGGAACTATTCCTCCCAATAGGAACGCTTATATAGTTTTAAGGTGTAACATGCAGTGTGGTAGGCCAACATAGACCCACGGCCCGGACGATATCACATAACTAACATGAAACAATAGATTTGTATAGCTTCCCCGTGATATGTACCTTAGTTATAGGCTTAGACTTTGAAATCATCTCCAATCTGACTCCAGTCCAGAACATGATTTCAGTAAAGGTAAGGGAAGTTGATGCCGACATAATACGACCATCGACTGATGGTCGTATGTGAGTCAAGCCATCTTTGCTTTGTGTGTGAATTATATTGGCTTTCCAAGTGTACCTGATTACGCGGCAGGAAACCACAAGGATCATCGTCTGTCATTGTTTTCAGTCAGTGTATTCCTACGGCTAGTCAAGGTCCCCTAGCCTGATGGCTGCGGGCGCTGTTTACATGTTACTGATATTCAATAGTTTCGCCTTCAGGTCTACGCGAGCTTAATGTCTTGAACTGGACAGGCATCCCAGATTTGGGATGCTCCAATCACAAGCCGTGTCTCTTGGTCACTCTCGGGTACTTTTGAGTCGTTGTCTCTCATTGGTTAGTTCTACAAGTTCCGAAGAACTTGTCCAACCAGACGAGTGATTTTTATGAGCCGGGCACACATTCTACAACACTCCGATTTGTTGTTTCACGCTGAGTGGCACTGTTAATCACACAGTCGGCGAGAGAAGCGGACACACAACTGGTTCTTTTTAACTGACTATTACGTAAACATACTACCGTGCAGCTAAGCGATTAAAGCGCTTGTTGTGGTGCCAATTTGAACTTTTGAGACGCCCCATAATTCCAGAAGACATTCAATGTGTTCTCATTGGACGCAGACCGCTACAATGTCTATGACGTCACAAAGAACCGAGTGTGCGTATCACAAGCCAGACACGCGCAAGTAAGGTCAATCCGGGTCGCAACCTTTGCGTTGATTAATCACGAAGATTAACGAACGTGTCTAATGAATATTCGGACGTGCCAGTTTAAGACCATGTCTTATCGTAGACTCTAGGGCGAGAAGCGTAGCGGAACCCCTAGAGTCTGGGACGCAGACTAACCAACGGCAACTATTTGCTGTATTTTGATGGAGGAACATCAGATACCCCATGAATAGGAAAACGATATGTCATAATTAGAGATATTCGTAAATTTGCTGCAATTCTTGGATATTGTTTGATTATATTGAGACGCCATAACATCTGGTCAGTTCCATATTTTTTTTCTCATTTTTACATGTTTCCAGGTGGTATACATTTCCTGGGACATTATTATGCTTTTATATAAGATAAACAGCAGCAACTGCTTTAAAGTCAGAGAAAGCTATTATTAACCCTTGACTACCAAGAGGACCATAGCAAGGGCCTATTATATACCAAAACAACCCGCCAAATATTGTCTAGAACCTACATAGCTTTTTTGAGAATTATAGAATTGCCTTGATATTAACACACAACGGCACAGCACGTACTAGAATGAGGATTGAGCAGAAATCCGATCAGTAGAGGGTCCGGGCGTTAAATGGGTATTGAGTGAGGTTGGGGTATAGAGTTAGGGAAAGGTATTGAGTTAGGGTCGCGTGTTGATTTAGGGTCGGGTGTTGATTTAGGGAAGGGTATTGAGTGAGGGAAGGGTATTGGGTGAGAGAATGATATTGAGCAGGGGAAGGATATTGAGCTAGGGGAGGGTATTGAGTTAAAGAAGGGTGTTGGGCTGGGGAAGGTTATTGAGTGAGGGAAGGGTATTGAGTGAGGGAAGGGTATTGAGTTAGGGAAGGGTATTGAGATAGGGACAGGTATCTAAGGATGGGTATTTAGTGAGAGAAGAGTATTGAGTTAAAGAAGTGTATTGAGTTAAAGAAGGCTGTTGAGTTGGGGGAGGTTATTGAATGAGGGAAGGGTATTTAGTGAGGGAAGGGTATTGAGTGAGGGAAGGGTATTGAGTGAAGGAAGGGTATTGATTTAGGTAAGGGCATTGAGATAGGGACGGGTATCGAGTTTGGGATGGGTATTTAGTGAGGGAAGGGTCGTTAGTGAGGGAAGGGAATATATTGAGGGTAGGGTATTGAGTTAGTGTCGGGTATTGAGTTAGGGAAGGGTATTGAGTTAGGGAAGGGCATTGAGTGAGTGAGGGGTGTTGAGTTGGGGAAGATATTGACCTAGGGATGTATTACATTAGGGGAGGGTATTGAATTAAGGTCGGGTATTGAATAAAGTTCGGGTATTCAGTTAAGGTCAGGTATTAAGTTAAGGTCGGGTATTAAAGTAAAGGTCCGGTATTATGTAAAGGTTCTGTATTGATTTATTGAATAAGGTTCGGGTTTGAAGTTAAGGTAAGGTAGGGTATGGAGTTAAAGTCGGGTATTAAGTTAAGGTCGTATTTTAAGTCGGGTATTTATATTTTGAGTAAAGGTCGGGTATTGTTTTGAGGTCGGATGTTGAGATATGATCGATCACTGAGTTTTCATAAAGTGTTGAGCTAATGTGGAATATTGGGTTAGAGTGAGTAGTTTTATTAAGTGAGTACTGGATGGTGTGGTGAACCGAGGTCAAAACATGTCGATATTTTTGCAGAGGGGATAGTGGATAAAGGTACAGGGAATAGCATGGAGGGAGTGAGGTGGATGGACATGGTGGATGGCGGGAGGTGGATGGACATGGTGGAGGGGGTGAGATGGATGGACATGGTGGAGGGAGTGATGTGGATCAATATTGTTGAGGGAGTGAGGAGGATGGACATCGTGGAAGGACTGAGATGGATGGATATGGTGGAGGGACTGAGGTGGATAGATATGGTGGAGTGATGTGGATGGACATTGTGAAGGGAAATGGATGGACATGGTGGAGTGAGGTGGATTTATATGATGGAGTGAGGTGGATGGACATGATGGAGTGAGGTGGATGGACATGGTGGAGTGAGGTGAAAAGATATGGTGGAGTGAGGTGGATGGACATTGTGAAGGGAGGTGGATGGATATGGTGGAGTGAGGTGGATGGACATGGAGGATGGACTGAGGTGGATGGACATAGTGGAGTGAGGTGGATGGATATGGTGGAGTGAGTAAGGTAGATGGGCATGGTGGAGGGACTGAGGTGGATGGATATGGTTGATTGAGTTAGGTGGATGGACATGGTGAAGTGGGGTGTAAGTACATGGTGGAGGGAGTGAGGTGAACGGACATGGTGGAGGGAGTTAGTTGGATTGACATGGTGGAGGGAGTGAGGTGGACGGACATGGTGGAGGGAGTTAGGTGGAAGGACAGGGTGGAGGGACTGAGTTGGATGGATATGGTGGAGGGACTGAGATGGATAGATATGATGGAATGAGGTGGATGGACATGGTGGAGGGAGGTGGATGGATATGGTGGAGTGAGGTGGATGGACATTGTGGATGGCGGGAGGTGGATGGACATGGTGGAGTGAGATGGATGGAGTGAGGTGGATGGACATGGTGGAGGGAGTGAAGGTGGATGAACATGGTGGAGGGACTGAGATGGATGGATATGGTGATTGAGTTAGGTGGATGGACATGGTGAAGTGGGGTGGACATGGTGGAGGGAGTGAGGGGACGGACATGGTGGAGGGAGTGATGGTGGATGGACATGGTTGAGGGAGTGAGGATGGAGGACATGGTGGAGGAATGAGGTGGATGGACATGGTGGAGGAGGGTGAGGATGGAGGTGGAGGGAGTGAAATGGATGATGGTGGAGTGAGGGAGATGGATGGACATGGTGGAGGGAGGGAGGTGGATGGACATGGTGGACATGTGGTGAGTGAGGTGGATGGATGGATGGTGGAGGGAGTGGATGTGGATCAAGGGAGGATTGTGGACATGGTGATGGAGTGGAGGTGGAGTGAGGGACATGTGGAAGGGAGGTGGATGGATATGGTGGAGTGGAGGTGGATGGACATTGTGATGGAGGAATGGATGGACTGGTGGAGGAGGTGGATGTGGACATATAATGGAGTGAGGTGGATGGATGGTGGATGATGAAGTGAGGAGTAAGGTACATGGGCATGGGTGGAGGGACTGGATGGACATGGTGAGGTGGATGCATATGGAGGTGGATGGAGTGATTGGACAGGTGGAGTGAGGTGGATGGACATGGTGAAGTGGGGTGTGGATCAACATGGACATGGTGGAGGGAGTGAGGAGGAGTGGACATGGTGGAGGGAGTGAGTTGGATGGACATGGTGGGGAGTGAGGTGGACGGACATGGTGGAGGGAGTTGGATGGAATGGACAGGGACATGGGAGATTGAGGAGTGAGGTGGATGGACATGATGAAGTGGAGGAGGTGGATGGACATGGTGGAGGGAGGTGAGGTGGATAGATATGATGGAATGAGGTGGATGGACATTGTGGAGGGAGGTGGATGGATATGGTGGAGTGAGGTGGATGGACATGGTGGATGGACTGAGGTGGATGGACATAGTGGAGTGAGATGGATGGATATGGTGGAGTGAGTAAGGTAGATTGGCATGGTGGAGGGACTGAGATGGATGGATATGGTTGATTGAGTTAGGTGGATGGACATGGTGAAGTGGGGTGTCAGTACAAGGTGGAGGGAGTGAGGTGGACGGACATGGTGGAGGGAGTGAGGTGGATGGACATGGTGGAGGGAGTGAGGTGGATGGACATGGTGGAGGGAGTGAGATGGATGGACATGGTGGATGGCGGGAGGTGGATGGACATGGTGGAGGGGGTGAGATGGAATGACATGGTGGAGGGAGTGAAATGGATGGACATGGTGGAGTGAGTGAGATGGATGGACATGGTGGAGGGAGGGAGGTGGATGGACATGGTGGAGGGAGTGAGATGGGTGGACATGGTGGAGGGAGTGATGTGGATCAATATTGTTGAGGGAGTGAGGAGGATGGACATCGTGGAAGGACTGAGATGGATGGATATGGTGGAGGGACTGAGGTGGATAGATATGGTGGATGCAGTTAGGTGGAAGGACATGGCGGGGTGAGGCGTAAGTACATGGTGAACGAAGTGGTGTGGATGGACATTATGGAGGGAGTTAGGTGGATGGACATAGTGGATGGACTTTGGTGGATGGACATGGTGGAGGAGCTTAATGATTAGGATGGGCATGGGTGGATGGATATGATGGAGGGAGGGAGTTGGGTGGATGGACATGGTGGAAGGAGTGGGGTGGATAGACATGGTAGAGTGATGTGTAGAATATGGTGTCTGAACTCAGGTGGATGGACATGGTGGAGTGAGGTGTAAGTACATGGTGGATGGACTGAGATGGATGAACATGGAGGAGTGAGTGAGGTGGATGAACATGGTGGAGTTAAGGAGATGGACCTGGGGGAGTGAGGTGTATGGGCATGATGGATGGAATGTGGTGGATGGAAAAGGTGGAGTAAGGTGGGATTGAGGGATTCGGATGGAGGAAGTTGTTCTAATCGGTTGGATGGTCGAAGATCCGGATGGAAGTAGATTGATTGAAATCTTGAGCGAACATCAACGTTCATCTTTATCCCACTCCCTCCATCCTGCTCCCTCCATTCAACTCCCCCCATCCCACTCCCTCCTTCCCACCACCTCCACCACTCTCCCGCAATCACTCTTCCTCCGTCCCACTCCCCCATCCCACTCCTCCATCCTGTTCCCTCCATCGCGCTCCCTCCTTCAATCTCCCTCGTCCCACTCCCTCAATCCCACTCCTTCCATTACACCCCATCCCTCACACTCCCTCCATCCCACTCCCTCCTTCCCACTTCCTCCTTTCCACTCCCTCTAAACCACTCACTTCATCCCACTCCCTCCATCCCACTCCCTCCTTACCACTCCCTCTTAACCACTCCCTCCATCCCACTACCTCATTCTCACTCCCTCTAAACCACTCCATCCATCTAACTTCCTCCATCATACTCCCTCCGTCCCGCTCCCTCCTTCCCATTCCCTCTAAACCACTCCCTCTATCACACTTCCTCTAAACCACTCCCTCTATCCCACTCCCTCCATCACACACCCTGCATCACACTCCCTCTATCACATTCCCTCAGTCCCTCTCCCTCCTACCCACTCCCTCAATTACTTTAGCCACATCATATATATCACGATGCAAGCAGTACGTGCAAGGAAGGTTCCCAAGTACTGGTGTAGGTAAGCTACCTGTCATTTATGGTATATGCGAGTTGCGCGACTGTGACACCTACGAAGTAGCTCAACCGGAAATCGGTAGTCTATAATGCCAATACACTTGCTCTCTCTCAAAGGCTTCTCCATTAGACAGCGTTAGTTGAATCTCCCTGAAAATCCCACAGGTATGCATTTTAGTTCTGCATTTTGAGTTATCTATATACTTTTGTCACTTGTTTAATACGGGCATTTCATTCGATTGATGTTTTTTTATGCTAATACAACTGCTGTGAATGATATTATTGTATTCAGTTGGTGGAAATGTATATTGGGATAGGCATACTATAACTTGTTTAAATGGATTAGCAATTTCAACTTATTTCATCCAGATAAAGGCTGGAATGCCTTTTTATTTGATTGATTTTAATGGTAAGCAATTCTCTTTGCAGAGATTGAAAGCCAGAAACTTGTAAAAAAACGTCTGGAACAACTGCTAATGGTGTCCTGTATACTGGCCCGGCATCAGAACCAACTGGTACAATCAGCAAAGCAGTGATAAAGAGTATCGTGTCAGAATCAACTATGAAGCGTAGTCGGACACCAAAACCGCTCCAATGGGGATTGGAAAAAAAAAAAAACGTAGCCATCCAACACTACATTCGCCATATGGTTGCCCAGCACCAAAATGTCAAGGTAGGACTTTGCATCAAGGCTGGTGAGGCTCATTTTGGAGGGTCTACAGATGGAATGATTACATGTGACTGTTGTGCACATAGATTGTTGAAGTCAAGTGCCCTGACTCCATTCGTGACCAGGCCCCCCAACCTTGGAGTACCTGACTGGTGCAGATGAAGATGGGGGAAGATCTTAGAAGAATGACAATAATCATTATTGTCAGGTCCAGGGGCAGATAGCTCTGATGGCCTTTGATTCCTGTGATTGTGTGGTTTGGACCCCAGAAGGTATAATTGATGATGGTGTTCTTTTTGATTCTCCATTCAGGGATCATGTGAAGCCATTACTGGACAGTTTTTATGTATCCCAAATTCTTCCTCGTCTCAAGTGCAAGGAACCTTTGGAAGAGACCAAGCGCTCACTCCCAACCAAAACTAAGAAAAAGGTGGTCCCTCGCACATGCCCTCCAACAAAGAGAAGCACCAGTAATCCTGCCTCACAAGGTCGCCCTCTTAACAGGTCACAGCGCAGCAAAAAAATGTTTGCTGGCCCTGCCCTGTGTGCAGTGAATGTGCAAGTGAGGATAGTGTTGCGTGTGATGGTAGTGACAGATGGTTTCATTTTGCATGTGTGAAATTTACAGGTTGTGAAAATTCTCTTGCAGTTAAGGACAATGTGACGTTGCTCAAAAGTGCTATTTCTGGATGAGTTTTCCAAAGTGGCGAGTTTTCTAATAATAGTTGCTACAAACCAAGACAGCCGTCAAGGCACATCAGTAGTAATGCTTTTTTAATTTACACATTCAATGCTTACCTCCTTACTTCGGGTTTAAAGGAGGAGACTTATTTAAAGAATAGGGAAACATGCATAAATAAATGCTAGGTAATATTGCCATTGATTTGCTTTTCCAACTTAACAATGCTAAGGAAATATTCGTTAACCTTGCAGAAATTAATCCCAAAACGGAATTGTGGAGACATAGCTTTTCCAATCGAGTTGTAACTCCACGAAGCAGTTTAGCAGCCGAGATAGTTTCAGCCAGTTTATTGAATGCTTTGAACAAATCGACGTGCTTTTAGGGACCAAGTGTTAAGAAAATGTTTTAACCATTGTCAGGGGGCCAATTGCTTAAAGGTAGTTTTATCCTGGCCAACTATCACAAAAAGGTTTTGGATAGCCATCTTTGTAAATCTTTGTAAGATATTTGAAATCATAGAAAATTAAGTCGACAACATAAATGAACATGCAATTTATTTATAAGTTGCTCATATGAAC
Organism: Urechis unicinctus; assembly: GCA_034190875.2. Classification (NCBI taxonomy): domain Eukaryota; kingdom Metazoa; phylum Annelida; class Polychaeta; order Xenopneusta; family Urechidae; genus Urechis; species Urechis unicinctus. The sequence continues at coordinate 57,853,600 of CM067354.1, forward strand.
GTGTAGTGAGTGACGGAGCAATAATAAGTCCGAGATACATAAAACTCTGACCAATATCCAATGTAATGCGGACATTTCCACCAATTATATTACCATGCAATATAATACAAATGCACAAACTACACGAATATAGACGTAGTCAAATTCAACACAATGACCGAAATAGGGTGCAGCGTGCATTAAGCTGTTCATTAAATAAACGCATCGAAGATAAGTACAACTTCCAGCTATCCCGTGCATATATATCCCGGACTGAATCTCTTCGCAGAAATTTGTTACCTATCGGCCTTTGGTTACCATGGATATACACACTGCTATTATAAAACATATTAACCATATATTGACCACAATTTGAAAAACTGCGTCTTTAATGAAGTACAGCAAACAAATTAAGACTGCTATATTTATTAAATGTATATCTGTATGGTCGTATACCAATGTCAGCTTCCCGGTATATCAAGCAGAGGGCCAGCCAATATGTTATCGCCTTCCACAAACTTCCACATCCATTTCTTTAAGTGTTTGCGACATCTTCGTGGGTGACTGCATTGGTTTTTATTCTTAACATGTGCTTGGCCCTAGCTTTAAATGCATTCAATTTGAGAACATAGACGAACGGATTGATACATCCATTCAGCAAAGCCAATGCCATGCTCGTATAGTAAACAGCATCTTCAAATGAGAGTAAAGTGCCTAAGCTGTACATGAAATAATAGACCTGAGAAGGTACCCAGCATATGATGAAAAAAACGCCGTTATAATAAGAGCGGTTTTGAACAAATTGACTTGAGCTTTAGTCAGTTTGTTGCTCCCTGGTTGATGTTGAGCAGGTTGAATCATGCGCCTTTGCCTCAGCACTTTAATCATGTGTACATAACAATAGGTAAGGAACAGGAGAGGTAAGACAAATGTGATGAGGAATAGAAGAATGCCGTATGTGGCCTGGGCATTTGGGCTATCAAATATATAGCTCGACTCACAACTGCCATTAACAAGACGAACAATCAGGGTGTTAGGAATATTCAGAATGAAGGAAAGTACCCACATACTAGCTATAGACGCGATTACCTTACGGCGGGTGAAGCAGTTTTCTGTGTATAACGGGAAAGGCGATAATGAGCAATCTCTCCACAGCAACAGCGAGCACATTGAATGCCGAGGCATACAGGCCAGTGAAGAGGAGCGATTCAGACCACACCATACGACAGTAGAAGCTCCCGGCGCTGCCGTACACCGCGTCAACATTGAAGAATATGCCGTAGGTAAGCAGTACATTAACTGCACTGAATAGATCAATGAATGTTTGATTGATAATGAAGGCAAAACAAAGTTTGGATCGTAGTTTTTTCGATGCCAAAAGTACAATCACGGCGAATAAATTACTGATCGCTCCCACAATCCCTATGATGTACACGAGGAATTCAAAGAAAGTTTTCAGTTTTTCAGGATCCCCAAGCACGAAGTAGTCGGAGTCATAGTCATCACTGTAATAGTCAGTTCCCTCGGGGCTAGCATTGACAGCCGCTGTTGTCAACTCCATACTTTCTGCTGACAAACAGGGACATGTGATGTGTGACTGCTCCTTCTGACGATTGATCATACGATAGATTAGATTAGATGACGCTACTCCGAAAGATAAACAATGAACAGAAAGAAACCAACAACGAAGCTAATAAATCATAAATCATAAAATAAAGATAACGGTCTAAAAACAAACCAAAATATACATCATTTGTTGGGCAATTACAAAGTAATGGTCACTTTCACGCCCTCGAAATAAGAGTTACTACGAAGACGTAACGAGCGAGTGATTCGGACTTAACCGTCTTACCAGACCCACCACACTTTCTCAGTGCATTGATGAGATTTACAAATCAAAGTTCCCAATAGTTTTTAATTGTTTTGGTGATTTTCTTTTGGTCTTCCCCTGTCTGCCCCACCCCCATCCAACCCCCACCCCCACTTTTATGATTACAGATTTCAAACAATATAATATAATTATAATTAATATCATATGAATCAATCCAATCATAGATATAACAATTTTAATATCAATTCTACCTCTTGATTACTTCTGATCTACTCGTTTATCGCCTACCTTGGTAGACACCTTACACAACATCTTTGTTGGTGTACCGTTGAATCCTCAACTTACCCCTGATGTCGTTATATTTGCTTGTGAGATCCGACCTGGTTTTTCCTATTGATTGATTGCTAAGTCGATCAATTACCACGATCAATTTGTCCGTGAATCTCGACATGTTATTTTGAAGACACAGATTTGATCGAATATATTAGCAATTAGAATGGAAAATATCAATAAAAAAAAAGGCGACCATCTTTAATGTAAGTGACACTTATCCTTTTAACATTAGCCAATGATATACCTTTGCTAATGATATACCTTAGCTATGATATACCTTAGCACTATAAAGCTCACTGATCCTCACTCACCACCAGTATATGTTGCCGACATCACCGTGTTGGCTGCTTCACTGACGGGCTGTCCGCGCACGCTAATGAACAACTCCTCCACGTCGCCTCCTTATAAGGCACCATTATGCGAGGAGGTGTAATCTCTCATTAACACCCCTACCACCTCCCCCCATCCAGATGACGTATGTTGATAATTACTGGCAATGAGGCACCTGTCACACCTGTTGATGATGGTCTGGCAGATTCATCAACCTATTTTTATCTCTACTGCAAATCGGTTAGAAATCCACGAGATACACCTGAACAACTTCTCGTGTGACATAAGAGGGAGGCTGGCGGCTAAGGCTGTGGTATATCTAAGGGCTGATATGGTGCAAGTTCGAATACATTCGCTTGAAATATATTCTTTAAACAAAATTACCGCTACCTAAGATGTTATATATGTCCCCGCCCTTTTGTGTGGTTGATCAGCGGTAATAAGTTTGGTCTGCCAGAGAGTCGGTAATATGCTTCCATGAAGTACAAAGCCCGCATCAGCGGCCCATGGTGTAATTATTCACACCTTTTGCCCCGTTGTGTCTCCATAAATTTTAAAATACTAAACGCAATCATTGAACTGCACATCACAAATTGCACCCGGCCCATTACCTCTGTATCAGTTATCATGTGTCCCAGCAGCGTGGGTTTCCCAGCCCGGACTGGGCCACGGGTTTGTGCCAAGTGGGCGCTGGCATATAAGGGGAGATGTCCAAGTATCACAATCATCATCACCCATCACCGTCGCGATATCACTTCGTTATTGAAAGTGACGTAAAACCCCAATATTACCATGACCATTCCCGAAGCTAAGTCAAACACGATGCGAGCAACGAGCGTGCGCGTTGTGGCTGCTGGGCGACGAGAGTCTGTCTGGATGTATTGAGGTGGATGGATATGGTGGATGGAATGAGGTGGATGGACATGGTGGAGTTAGGTGGATGGACATGGTAGATGGACTGAGGTGGATGGACATGGTGGAGTGAGGTGGATGGACATGGTGGATGGACTGAGGTGGATGGACATGGTGGAGTGGGGTGGATGGACATGGTGGATGGACTGAGGTAGATGGACATGGTGGTGGAGTGAGGTGGATGGACATGGTGGATGGAGGTGGATGGATATGGTGGAGGGATTTAAATGGATGGACATGGTGGAGGGAGTGATGAGGATGGACATTGTGGAGGGACTGAGGTGGATGGATATAGTGGAGTGAGGTTAATGGACATGTTGGATGGAGTGAGGTGAATGGACATTGTGAAGGGAGCTAGGTGGATGTACGGGGTGGAGGGACTGATGTGGATGGATATGGTGGAGGAAGTGAGGAGGATGGACATGGTGGAGGGACTGAGATGGATAGATATGGTGGAGTGAGGTGGATGAACATGGTGGAGTGAAGCAGATGGACATGGTGGAGTGAGGTGGTTAGACACTGTGGATGGAGTAATGTGGATGGATATGGTGGCGAGATTTAGATGGATGGACATGGTGGAGGGAGTGACGTGGATGAATATGGTGGATGGAAATGGTGGCGTGAGGTGCATGGACATAGTGGATGTACTGAGGTGGATGGACATGGTGAATGGAATGAGGTGGATGGACATGGTGGATTGAGTTAGGTGGATGGACATGGTGAAGTGGGGTGTAAGTTCATGGTGGAGGGAGTCAGGTGGACGGACATTGTGGAGGGAGTTGTGTGGATGAACTGAGGTGGATGGACATGGTGCAGTGACTGAGGTGGATGGATATGGTGGATGCAGTTAGGTGGATTGACATTGTGGAGTTAGGTGTAAGTACATGGTGGAGGGAGTGAGGTGGACGGACATGGTGGAGGGTGTTAGGTGGAAGGACATGATGGAGTGAGATGCAAGTACATGGTGGAGGGAGTGATGTGGACGGACATTGTGGATGGAGTTAGGTGGATGGACTTGGTGGAGGGACTGCAGTGGATGGATATGGTGGTGGGAGTGGGGTGGATGGACATGGCGGAGGTAGTGAGGAGGATGGACATAGTGGAGGGACTGAGATGGATGGATATGTTGGAGGGACTGAGATGGATGGATATGGTGGAGGGGCTGAGGTGGATAGATATGGTGGAGGGACTGAGATGGATGGATATGGTGGTTGGAGTTAGGTGGATGGACACATGGAGTGATGTGTAAGTACATGGTAGTGGGAATTAGGTGGATGGACATAGTGGATGGACAGAGGTGGATGGACATGGTTGAGGGACTGAGGAAGATGGATATGGTGGATGCAGTTAGGTGGAAGGACATGGCGGGGTGAGGTGTAAGTACATGGTGGACGAAGTGGTGTGGATGGACATTATGGAGGGAGTTAGGTGGATGGGCATAGTGGATGGACTTTGGTGGATGGACATGGTGGAGGGGCTGAGGTGTAGGGAATGAGGAGGATGGGCATGGGTGGATGGATATGATGGAGGGAGTTGGGTGGATGGACATGGTGGAAGGAGTGGGGTGGATGGACATGGTAGAGTGATGTGTAGAACATGGTGGCTGAACTCAGGTGGATGGACATGGTGGAGTGAGGTGTAAGTACATGGTGGATGGACTGAGATGGATGAACATGGAGGATGGACTGATATGGATGAACATGGTGGAGGGAGTGAGGTGGATGAATATGGTGGAGTTAAGTAGATGGACCTGGTGGAGTGAGGTGGATGGGCATGATGGAGTAAGGTTGGATTGAGGGATTTGGATGGAGGAAGTTGTTCGAATGGGTTGGATGGTCGAAGATCCGGATAGAAGTAGATTGATTGAAATCTTGAGCGAACAACATCGTTCATCTTTATCCCACTCCCTCCATCCTGCTCCCTCCATTCAACTCCCCCCCATCCCACTCCCTCCTTCCCACCACCTCCACCACTCTCTCGCAATCACTTTCCCTCCGACCCACTCCCTACATCCCACTCCCTCCATCCTGTTCCCTCCATCGCGCTCCCTCCTTCAATCTCCCTCGTCCCACTCCCTCAATCCCACTCCTTCCATTACACTCCCTCCATCACACTCCCTCCATCCCACTCCCTCCTTCCCACTTCCTCCTTTCCACTCCCTCTAAACCACTCACTTCATCCCACTCCCTCCATCCCATTCCCTCCTTCCCACTTCCTCTTAACCACTCCCTCCATCCTACTACCTCATTCTCACTCCCTCTAAACCACTCCATCCATCCAACTTCCTCCATCATACTCCCTCCATCCCGCTCCCTCCTTCCCATTCCCTCTAAACCACTCCCTCCATCCCACTACCTCATTCTCACACCCTCTAAACCACTCCATCCATCCAACTTCCTCCATCATACTCCCTCCATCCCGCTCCCTACTTCCCATTCCCTCTAAACCACTCCCTCTATCACACTTCCTCTAAACCACTCCATCTATCCCACTCCCTCCATCACACACCCTGCATCACACACCCTGCATCACACCCCCTCAATCCCTCTCCCTCCTACCCACTCCCTCAATTACACTCCCTCCATCCCACTCCCCAATCACATTCCCCCCCATCCTGCTCCCTCCATCGCGCTCCTTCCATCACTCTCCCTCCATCCCATATTATGAAAGTTTACCAAGTACTTTAGCCGCATCATATATATCACGATGCAGACAGTACGTGCAAGGAAGGTTCCCAAGTACTGGTGTAGGTAAGCTACCTGTCATTGTAGGGTATATGCGAGTTGCGCGACTGTGACACCTACGAAGTAGCTCAACCGGAAATCGGTAGTCTATAATGCCAATACACTTGCTCTCTCTCAAAGGCTTCTCCATTAGACAGCGTTAGTTGAATCTCCCTGAAAATCCCACAGGTATGCATTTTAGTTCTGCATTTTGAGTTATCTATATACTTTTGTCACTTGTTTAATACGGGCATTTCATTCGATTGATGTTTTTTTATGCTAATACAACTGCTGTGAATGATATTATTGTATTCAGTTGGTGGAAATGTATATTGGGATAGGCATACTATAACTTGTCTAAATGGATTAGCAATTTCAACTTATTTCATCCAGATAAAGGCTGGAATGCCTTTTTATTTGATTGATTTTAATGGTAAGCAATTCTCTTTGCAGAAATTGAAAGCCGGAAACTTGTAAAAAAGCGTCTGGAACAACTGCTAATGGTGTCCTGTATACTGGCCCGGCATCAGAACCAATTGGTACAATCAGCAAAGCAGTGATAAAGAGCGACGTGTCAGAATCAACTATGAAGCGTAGTCGGACACCAAAACCGCTCCAATGGGGATTGGAAAACAAACACGTAGCCATCCAACACTACATTCGCCATATGGTTGCCCAGCACCAAAATGTCAAGGTAGGACTTTGCATCAAGGCTAGTGAGGCTCATCTTGGAGGGTCCACAGATGGAATAATTACAAGTGACTGTTGTGCACATAGATTGTTGAAGTCAAGTGCCCTGACTCCATTCGTGACCAGCCCCCCCCCCCCCAACCTTGGAGTACCTGACTGGTGCAGATGAAGATGGGGGAAGATCTTAGAAGAATGACAATAATTATTATTGTCAGGTCCAGGGGCAAATGGCTCTGATGGCCTTTGATTCCTGTGTATTATTGTTGATCATGTTCTTTTTTGATGCTCCATTCTGGGATTATGTGAAGCCATTACTGGACAGTTTTTATGTATCCCAAATTCTTCCTCGTCTCAAGCACAAGGAACCTTTGGAAGAGACCAAGCGCTCACTCCCAACCAAAACTAAGAAAAAGGTGGTCCCCGCACATGCGCTCGAACAAAGAGAAGCACCAGTAATCCTTCCCCACAAGGTCACCCACTTAACAGGTCACAGCGCACCAAAATTGTTTGCTGGCCCTGCCCTGTGTGCAGTGAATGTGCAAGTGAAGAAAGTGTTGCATGCGATGGTTGCGACAGATGGTTTCATTTTGCATGCGTGAAACTTAAAGGTTGTGAAAATTCTCTTGCAGTTGAGGACTATGTGACTTTGCTCAAAAGTGCTATTTCTGGATGTGTTTTCCAAAGTGGCGAGTTTTCTAATAATAGTTGCTACAAACCCAGACAGCCGTTAACGCACGTCAGTAGTAATGCTTTTTTAATTTACACATTCAATGCTTACCTCCTTACTTCGGGTTTAAAGGAGGAGACTTATTTAAAGAATAGGGAAACATGCATAAATAAATGCTAGGTAATATTGCCATTGATTTGCTTTTCCAACTTAACAATGCTAAGGAAATATTCGTTAACCTTGTAGAAATTAATCCCAAAACGGAATGGAGGAGACATAGCTTTTCCAATCGAGTTGTAACTCCACAAAGCAGTTTAGCAGCCGAGATAGTTTCAGCCAGTTTATTGAATGCTTTGAACAAATCGACTTGCTTTTAAGGACCAAGTTTTAAGAAAATGTTTTAACCATTGTCAGGGGGCCAATAAATTAAAGGTAGTTTTATCCTGGCCAACTATCACAAAAAGGTTTTGGATAGCCATCTTTGTAAATCTTTGTAAGATATTTGAAATCATAGAAAATTAAGTCGACAACATAAATGAACATGCAATTTATTTATAAGTTGCCCATATGAACGTGTTGTGAGTGACGGAGCAATATTAAGTCCGAGATACATAAAACTCTGACCAATATCCAATGTAATGCGGACATTTCCACCAATTATATTACCATGCAATATAATACAAATGCACAAACTACACGAATATAGACGTAGTCAAATTCAACACAATGACCGCAATAGGGTGCAGCGTGCATTAAGCTGTTCATTAAATAAACGCATCGAAGATAAGTACAACTTCCAGCTATCCCGTGCATATATATCCCGGACTCAATCTCTTCGCAGAAATTTTTTACCTATCGGCCTTTGGTTACCATGGATATACACACTGCTATAACAAAACATATTAACCATATATTGACCACAATTTGAAAAACTGAAGTACAGCAAAAAAATTAAGACTGCTATATTTATTAAATGTATATCTGTATGGTCGTATACCAATGTCAGCTTCCCGGTATATCAAGCAGATGGCCAGCCAATATGTCATCGCCTTCCACAAACTTCCACATCCATTTCTTTAAGTGTTTGCGACATCTTCGTGGGTGACTGCATTGGTTTTTATTCTTAACATGTGCTTGGTCCTAGCTTTAAATGCATTCAATTTGAGAACATAGACGAACGGATTGATACATCCACTCAGCAAAGCCAATGCCATGCTCGTATAGTAAACAGCATCTTCAAATGAGAGTAGAGTGCCTAAGCTGTACATGAAATAATAGACCTGAGAAGGTACCCAGCATATGATGAAAAACGCCGTTATAATAAGAGCGGTTTTGAACAAATTGACTTGAGCTTTAGTCAGTTTGTTGCTCCCTGGTTGATGTTGAGCAGGTTGAATCATGCGCCTTTGCCTCAGCACTTTAATCATGTGTACATAACAATAGGCAAGGAACAGGAGAGGTAAGACAAATGTGATGAGGAATAGAAGAATGCCGTATGTGGCCTGGGCATTTGGGCTATCAAATATATAGCTCAACTCACAACTGCCATTAACAAGACGAGCAATCAGGGTGTTAGGAATATTCAGAATGAAGGAAAGTACCCACATACCAGCTATAGACACGATTACCTTACGGCGGGTGAAGCAGTTTCTGTGTGTAACGGGAAAGGCGATAATGAGCAATCTCTCCACAGCAACAGCGAGCACATTGAATGCCGAGGCATACAGGCCAGTGAAGAGGAGCGATTCAGACCACACCATACGACAGTAGAAGCTCCCGGCGCTGCCGTACACCGCGTCAACATTGAAGAATATGCCGTAGGTAAGCAGTACATTAACTGCACTGAATAGATCAATGAATGTTTGATTGATAATGAAGGCAAAACAAAGTTTGGATCGTAGTTTTTTCGATGCCAAAAGTACAATCACGGCGAATAAATTACTGATCGCTCCCACAATCCCTATGATGTACACGAGGAATTCAAAGAAAGTTTTCAGTTTTTCAGGATCCCCAAGCACGAAGTAGTCGGAGTCATAGTCATCACTGTAATAGTCAGTTCCCTCGGGGCTAGCATTGACAGCCGCTGTTGTCAACTCCATACTTTCTGCTGACAAACAGGGACATGTGATGTGTGACTGCTCATTCTGACGATTGATCATACGATAGATTAGATTAGATGACGAAAGATAAACAATGAACAGAAAGAAACCAACAACGAAGCTAATAAATCATAAATCATAAAATAAAGATAATACATCTAAAACGGTCTAAAAACAAACCAAAATATACATCATTTGTTGGGCAATTACAAAGTAATGGTCACTTTCACGCCCTCGAAATAAGAGTTACTACGAAGACGTAACGAGCGAGTGATTCGGACTTAACCGTCTTACCAGACCCACCACACTTTCTCAGTGCATTGATGAGATTTACAAATCAAAGTTCCCAATAGTTTTTAATTGTTTTGGTGATTTTCTTTTGGTCTTCCCCTGTCTCCCCCACCCCCATCCAACCCCCACCCCCACTTTTATGATTACAGATTTCAAACAATATAATATAATTATAATTAATATCATATGAATCAATCCAATCATAGATATAACAATTTTAATATCAATTCTACTTCTTGATTACTTCTGATCTACTCGTTTATCGCCTACCTTGGTAGACACCTTACACAACATCTTTGTTGGTGTACCGTTGAATCCTCAACTTACCCCTGATGTCGTTATATTTGCTTGTCAGATCCGACCTGGTTTTTCCTATTGATTGATTGCTAAGTCGATCAATTCCCACGATCAATTTGTCCGTGAATCTCGACATGTTATTTTGTAGACACAGATTTGATCGAATATATTAGCAATTAGAATGGAAAATATCAATAAAAAAAAGGCGACCATCTTTAATGTAAGTGACACTTATCCTTTTAACATTAGCCAATGATATACCTTTGCTAATGATATACCTTAGCTATGATATACCTTAGCCCTATAAAGCTCACTGATCCTCACTCACCACCAGTATATGTTGCCGACATCACCGTGTTGGCTGCTTCACTGACGGGCTGTCCGCGCACGCTAATGAACAACTCCTCCACGTCGCCTCCTTATAAGGCGCCATTATGCGAGGAGGTGTGATCTCTCATTAACACCCCTACCACCTCCCCCCATCCATAACCTGCAGAACCCCACCAAAAAGGTTTCCCAGATGACGTATGTTGATAATTACTGGCAATAAGGCACCTGTCACACCTGTTGATGATGGTCTGGCAGATTCATCAACCTATTTTTATCTCTACTGCAAATCGGTTAGAAATCCACGAGATACACCTGAACATCTTCTCGTGTTACCTAAGAGGGAGGCTGGCGGCTAAGGCTGTTGTGTATCAAAGGGCTGATATGATGCCTTACATACAGCTGCTCTATTTGCGCCTCGTGGATCTCCGGGATACATAATAAACTGAAAGACGAGACTGTTTTAACTTACCCATTCTCCTCGCTTTCTTTGGCTTCTTAACAAACGAAACTAGTGTCCCTCCTTCACAAGTAGAGAGTTCTGACGCACCACTCATCTACACTTCACCACTAATTACAACGGATTTCAGATTTTTACTTTCTGTGTTTTGCGCTTCCAGATGACACCCAACAGGAAGGCGGATCGGGCCCGACCCCAAGCGGACCCGACTTTGCCGGAAGCTTCGCTTCCTGTTTTTTTGCTGTTAAACTAACGAGACCATAGGCGAAGTGTCAACTCCGTTTGGGGCTATTCACCGCTTTGAGTCACACGGGAAGAGTGACACCTTGTTGACGTGTAGCCCATATATCTTGTGACCGTAACTGCACAGCATATTCATCCCATGGCGGAAATGCTTCTTTGTGAACAGAGACTCCATGCACTGTGCATGCTTCTTCATCACAACCTTCTTCACTCCCTTTGCCTTTCTGATCTCGCCCTCGTCAGGCATCAGGATCGAGTATCTTTGGGCGCAGGCCAACATACTCCTTGATGGGCACACCGGCACACTCATCTTTCATTTTTCCTAGCACCTTCTTGTTTACGTTTCTTAACAAGGGATGGGAAGGATCATAGTCGATTGTATCTAAGAGGGCACTATTTATTCTCTTGTATGTCTGCGTACCCGTCAGATGAGCGGATCTCCACAAGCAGTGAGTCAGTGTCTGTGTATAGGAGGCCCAGATCGCTACCATATCTGGACTTAATTGTGTTGTAATAGAAGCTGAACATCAGGTGCTTGGAGAGGTCGAGAATGCACATACCTACTGTCGAGCCTGGTTCTGTTGACTACCATATATATGCAATTAATGGAAGACCCAAACGACGTTATAGGGCCGAAAGAGGGGAAATATACTTTATTCTTCTAAAGACAGGATAGCTTCTTTATCTATCAAAGTGACGGGAAAGGATAATATTTATTGAGGGGAGAGATGTCTCGGATTTATGGTTATGTAATATTAATAGACCTACGAACGCAGTAGCACTCTATCATTACGGGCTCATCTTTAGTGCAATTTTATGAATAGCATGCACCAGTCTTGCTAATCTTGGTGATCATCACGAGCTCTGCTTTCTACAAAATCCTGTTTCGAGTTTGTTCGGTTGTGTCTGATTTCGTTAATACATAGCCCTCTATAATGACAGGTAGCTCACCATCACCAGTACTTGGGAACCTTCCTTGCTCGCACTTTGTATGACACGATTGGTTCAGGTGTATGGTGTTGCATAATTACGAATACACTACTGACATAAGTTGACTTTGTTCTGTTACAGAATTGGTTACATTTGGCTGTATGTTGCTTTGTGACGTGAGTAAACGGCTGTATCACGTACTGCCTGTCTCGTGATATATATGATGCGGCTGAAATGCTTAGTAAACTTTCATAATATTTGCCTAAAATGTCATCCATGAACTATATTTTATACTCCCAATCTATTATTGAGTAGAATGGATAGGACCAATCAGGATAAGACCACCTGTGAAGTAGGTCACATTGACATGTTGAGTGAGATACCGGTATATGTTGCCGACATCACCCCTGTTCCGTGTTTGGTGCTTCACTGACTGGCTGTCCGCTAATGAACGACCTCTCCACCGCGCCTTCTTGTAAGACACCATTAAGCGAGGAGGTGTGGTCTCTCTGTAACTCCTGGATGTGCGATTCCCTATAGCAGACTTTGTCATTCTGGAGGCGTCAGATTTGAAGAGTTTTAGAAAGGATGTTCTAGTTTAACGAATAATACATCAGATTTGAAGAGTGAATTCTTTTAGCGTAATACTGATTCAACATGTATTATGTTTAGCTTTAGACGCAAGTAAACACCATTTTGATTTGATCTTATTTGTATCAGAGATGCATTGATGGCAGCTTTTCCTAAGCGGTACATCATTCCTCTATATTCCCACCTTACTTAATTTCACCAACGGGGACCAGTTCCATTCAATAAGGGTTTCGATTTTTGCTCTCGGTCACTTATTTTCCATGTAAAATATTGTCTTATACAGGGTTGCCAGGGCTGAAAGGCGGGACGGGTCTGACCCCACAAGGGCCTGACTCCGCGTGACCATAGACTAAGGTGTCTATGCCCTTCGTGGCTATCTACCGCTCATCTACACTATACCACTAATTACAGCTTGTACCGGATTTAAGATTTTTGCTGCTTGTGTTTTGTGCTTCCAGATGACCCCCAACAGGAAGGCGGATGGGCCCGACCCCAAGCGGACCCTACTCTGCTGGAAGCTTCGTTTCCTGGTAGTTTGTTGGTTAACTTACGTGACCATAGGCCAAGATGTCCACTCCGTTTGGGGCTATTCACCGCTTTGAGTCACACGGGGAGAGTGACACCTTGTTGACGTGTAGCCCATATATATGGTCGCTACTCTGTTTTGAATGTTTGTATATAAGTTAATTACACTGAATTGAGCCAGCTGTAAAGGTAGGTCTAAAGGTCAGCAGGCTTACTTATCCATACCACGTGGATTTGTTCCATTTATAACACGAACAACTTTTATAGTAGAAGTATCAGCACCCAAACAAGAAGACAACCCCATACGAATAATCGTACCGCTTAATAACATGGTATATCCTCAGCTTGAGGTTTGACCCGTGGGTCAATCACAAATGACGATTCATATCCTCTGCGATGTGAGCCACTTGCTTCTGCCCAAATAGTAATGAGGGGATTCGTCCATGAGTCTACATATAGTCTCATGCCCCTGTGCTGCAGTCTATATTTGTCATCAACATACTTTTTATTAGCAGCATCCTTTGGTGATGTTGGGGCTTCCAACCGAAGGATTTTATTGTCTCTCATTTCAAGGTCTCCAGTCATAGTACCGCCAGCTTCAGCCATTTTTTGTGAGTCACCAACAGATACATAGGTCTTTGTTGCATATTCAGAAAGGTCGGAATGAGTGCTCGCCGGTTTTTTTCTAGGTTCATCGATACTAGTCTTTATTGATATCCTGTAAATTCAAGAACAATGCTAAAAGGAAAGTCGTGGTTATCAAATAGCCTTTCCTTATCATCCCATAACTGAACCTTCCACTCATGCACAGTTTCGCTTGTAACACGCTTAGAGACAGTCTTTGCGATGTTCATGGCTATTATATCGCTGAAAAAGTGTAGTTGTGGCATGTTGCGTGTGCTACTGACTTGAACGAGGTAGACATAATGTGTGTTGAAGCAGCTTGAGTGTTGGACTTGTCACCCGTGTAATTACATGAATAAATTCACGGCCTACCGAGGACGGCATCAAGACCCAACATAGTCAACACTTCATTGTCAAAACGCGCCAGTCCCATTAGGAATTGAGGGTAATAATACCTCCAGCCTAAAACCTAATGCTGTAATCTGATGCTGAAGAAGGCTGAAACTCCAGAGGCCGGGTTTTGAATGGATACTTCCTCCTTTTCTATCAGTTTCTGACCGCCATGCAATGATTTCCATTTTTTTCAAGATTGTACCAACCCACAGCATACCTGATTGACATTAGACCTACACATAGATCACCTGCAGTATTGTCAATCAATTTTTCAGGGGCACAGCCACACCCAAGTGGACTTCTCCAATATGTTTAAGCACTAAGTGGTGTCAAACATAAGCGACGATAAACTTATAGTTGGCAGCAGAACCAACTGCATGCAATACTGGCAGAACTCGGTAAATTTTGTTGCATGGTGTGCAACATCGGCTGTGGTGTTTCCGTGTTGGATCACCTTAACACTTGAGTTCCACCAATAAGGGATCACTATTCGGAGACTTCTGAACAAATTGAGGATGACGTTTACAAAACCAACGAACGGGTTCGTTTTCACGGGTGGCTCGCTACATGTTGATTACATAAAGCAAGGTACTGTGGGGGCAAGTACTATACACCTGGAGTACTTACGTACTGGGGGATTCACATCTCCAGGTATCCCACAGGTTAACAACAGTATTCGAACCTATGTTTGGGTTATCCTTGGTGTTCAGGCACTGAATCGCTCATGGATACTAGGTACGGGCGCATCCTTTGACACCCGAAAGCAGTTTCAGGCTGATATTGAGGACGCTATCAACTCACCAGATGACACTCCCCCGTCCATCAGCAGATATCAAAACCTGCTCCAGAACAATTCGTCAAACGTTCATTATGTGTTTGGAATGGGCCTTTACATGGCTATGTCAGACATGAGCATCGCCTTTGGAAATGTAGCTGGGTACAACAACCTGATAACCATCATGAATGAGTAACAGCAGATCGGCATTTATACTGAAGGAAGCTTTGACATACAGGACCCACTGGATGATATGGGCACTGACAGCCCGGCTGCCGCATCACCCGTTGCCCCACCTGAATGAGCAAGTACCAGGGTTAAGATTACCATCCCAATTGCAGTGAGGATGGAGGTGATTGTAATGCCATGCTCCCGAAACAGGGTGCGGATACTCTTGGCTAACAACCTTAGCACTATAATCCAGAACCTACAACTGCTGGTCCGCTTCCCCAAACTGGGTGCAGAAGACGTCGTTGTTCCGGGGACAGACAGACCACCTTACATTCTCCAAAAGTGATTTTGGCATAGGTACTTTCTCTTGTCAAAGGTATTATGAGTGACTGACCAAGTAGCGTCATCCTCATTTTGTTCAGAAGTCCCCGAATGGTGTATTACACATGGAACCGGTTCCAGACATATGGGCTACACATCACCCAGGTGTCATTCTCTCCGTTTGACTCAAAGTGGCAGCAGATAGCCACGAATGGGGAAGACACCTAAGTCTATGGTCACGTTGATTTACCAGCGTGGAGTCGGGCCTTTTTGGGGTCAGACCCGACCAGCCTTTCACCCCTGGTAACCCTGTGTAAGACATAATTTTACGTGTAGCCCTGTTTGGGATCACCTAAGAAAACAACATAAGTGACCAGGAGCAAATATTGAAACGAAAGTTTGTTGAATTAAGTAAGGTGGACCAGAAACGCTGTTATCTATACTACTTAATGTTTACCACTTAGGCGCTCTCTGGTGCTTTGACTTATCTTCACGATAATAAACTAGTTCGTTTATGGTGGAATATTGAGGAATGGTGTACTTCTTAGGAAAAGCTGTCATCATTGCATCCCTGATACAAATAAGATTAGATTACAATGGAGACATGGTTAAATTAACGCGCTAAATAGTACAAACAAACGGTGCGATTCATTGCAAATTAACATGTGAAGCTGTTGCAGGAGTTTACTTGCGTCTAAAGCTAAATATAATGCATGTTGAATCAGTATTACGCTGAAAGAAATCACTTATATATGATGTATTATTCGTTAAACTATAGCACATCCTTTCTAAAACTCTTCAAATCTGAAGCATCCAGAATGACTATAACCGCCATAGTGAATGGCACATCCCAGAAGCAGTCGAAGGGATTCAACGTCACTAACTGTCAGCCGAAGCGATTTAACCGTCACGAACTGTCAGCCGAAGCGATTTAACCGTCACGAACTGTCAGCCTCCAGGCGATTTAACAGTCGCGAACTGTCAGCCTGCAGACGATTTAACAGTCGTGAACTGTCAGCCTGCAGGCGATTTAACAGTCGCGAACTGACAGCCTGCAGGCGAGTTACAGAGAGACAACACATCCTCGCATAATGGCGTATTATAAAGAGGCCTGATCGAGGAGTGCGCGGACAGCCAGTCACTGAAACACCCAACTGGGAACAGGGGTGATGTGGGCAACATATACCGGTATCTCACTGAACATGTTAATGTGACCTACTTCAAAGGTGGCAGCTATCTGATTGGTCTTATCCATTCTACTCAATAATAGTTTAGAAGTACTATATATAGCTCAAAGATGACATGTTTGATGAAATATTATGAAAGTTTACCAAGTACTTTAGCCACATCATATATATCACGATGCAGGCAGTACGTGCAAGGAAGGTTCCCAAGTACTGGTGTAGGTAAGCTACCTGTCATTGTATGGTATATGCGAGTTGCGCGACTGTGACACCTACGAAGTAGCTCAACCGGAAATCGGTAGTCTATAATGCCAATACACTTGCTCTCTCTCAAAGGCTTCTCAATTAGACAGCGTTAGTTGAATCTCCCTGAAAATCCCACAGGTATGCATTTTAGTTCTGCATTTTGAGTTATCTATATCCTTTTGTCACTTGTTTAATACGGGCATTTCATTCGATTGATTTTTTTATGCTAATACAACTGATGTGAATGATATTATTGTATTCAGTTGGTGGAAATGTATATTGGCATAGGCATACTATAACTTGTCTAAATGGATTAGCAATTTCAACTTATTTCATCCCGATAAAGGCTGGAATGCCTTTTTATTTTATTGATTTTAACGGTAAGCAATTTTATGTATCCCATATTGTTCCTCGTCTCAAGTACAAGGAACCTTTGGAAGAAACCAAGCGCTCACTCCCAACCAAAACTAAGAAAAAGGTGGTCCCTCGCACATGCCCTCAAACAAATAGAAGCACCAGTAATCCTGCCTCACAATGTCGCCCTCTTAACAGGTCACAGCGCAGCAAAAATGTTTGCTGGCCCTGCCCTGTGTGCAGCGAATGTGCAAGTGAGGATAGTGTTGCGTGTGATGGTAGTGACAGATGGTTTCATTTTGCATGTGTGAAACTTACAGGTTGTGAAAATTCTCTTGCAGTTAAGGACTATGTGACTTTGCTCAAAAGTGCTATTTCTGGATGTGTTTTCCAAAGTGGCGAGTTTTCTAATAATAGTTGCTACAAACCCAGACAGCCGTCAACGCACGTCAGTAGTAATGCTTTTTGAATTTACACATTCAATGCTTACCTCCTTACTTCGGGTTTAAAGGAGGAGACTTATTTAAAGAATAGGAAAACATGCATAATTAAATGCTAGGTTATATTGCCATTCATTTGCTTTTCCAACTTAACAATGCTAAGGAAATATTCATTAACCTTGCAGAAATTAATCCCAAAACGGAATTGTGGATACATAGTTTTTCCAATCGAGTTGTAACTCCACGAAGCAGTTTAGCAGCCGAGATAGTTTTAGCCAATTTATTGAATGCTTTGAACAAATCGACGTGCTTTTAAGGACCAATTATTAAGAAAATGTTTTAACCATTGTCAGGGGGCCAATTGCTTAAAGGTAGTTTTATCCTGGCCAACTATCACAAAAAGGTTTTGGAAAGCCATCTTTGTAAATCTTTGTAAGATATTTGAAATCATAGAAAATTAAGTCGACAACATAAATGAACATGCAATTTATTTATAAGTTGCCCATATGAACGTGTAGTGAGTGACGGAGCAATATTAAGTCCGAGATAAATAAAATGTAATGCGGACATTTCCACCAATTATATTACCATGCAATATAATACAAATGCACAAACTACACGAATATAGACGTAGTCAAATTCAACACAATGACCGCAATAGGGTGCAGCGTGCATTAAGCTGTTCATTAAATAAACGCATCGATGATAAATACAACTTCCAGCTATCCCGTGCATATATATCCCGGACTCAATCTCTTCGCAGAAATTTGTTACCTATCGGCCTTTGGTTACCATGGATATACACACTGCTATTATAAAACATATTAACCATATATTGACCACAATTTGAAAAACTGCGTCTTTAATGAAGTACAGCAAAAAAATTAAGACTGCTATATTTATTAAATGTATATCTGTATGGTCGTATACCAATGTCAGCTTCCCGGTATATCAAGCAGAGGGCCAGCCAATATGTTATCGCCTTCCACAAACTTCCACATCCATTTCTTTAAGTGTTTGCGACATCTTCGTGGGTGACTGCATTGGTTTTTATTCTTAACATGTGCTTGGCCCTAGCTTTAAATGCATTCAATTTGAGAACATAGACGAACGGATTGATACATCCATTCAGCAAAGCCAATGCCATGCTCGTATAGTAAACAGCATCTTCAAATGAGAGTAAAGTGCCTAAGCTGTACATGAAATAATAGACCTGAGAAGGTACCCAGCATATGATGAAAAACGCCGTTATAATAAGAGCGGTTTTGAACAAATTGACTTGAGCTTTAGTCAGTTTGTTGCTCCCTGGTTGATGTTGAGCAGGTTGAATCATGCGCCTTTGCCTCAGCACTTTAATCATGTGTACATAACAATAGGTAAGGAACAGGAGAGGTAAGACAAATGTGATGAGGAATAGAAGAATGCCTTATGTGGCCTGGGCATTTGGGCTATCAAATATATAGCTCGACTCACAATTGCCATTAACAAGACGAACAATCAGGGTGTTAGGAATATTCAGAATGAAGGAAAGTACCCACATACTAGCTATAGACGCGATTACCTTACGGCGTGTGAAACAGTTTCTGTGTATAACGGGAAAGGCGATAATGAGCAATCTCTCCACAGCAACAGCGAGCACATTGAATGCCGAGGCATACAGGCCAGTGAAGAGGAGCGATTCAGACCACACCATACGACAGTAGAAGCTCCCGGCGCTGCCGTACACCGCGTCAACATTGAAGAATATGCCGTAGGTAAGCAGTACATTAACTGCACTGAATAGATCAATGAATGTTTGATTGATAATGAAGGCAAAACAAAGTTTGGATCGTAGTTTTTTCGATGCCAAAAGTACAATCACGGCGAATAAATTACTGATCGCTCCCACAATCCCTATGATGTACACGAGGAATTCAAAGAAAGTTTTCAGTTTTTCAGGATCCCCAAGCACGAAGTAGTCGGAGTCATAGTCATCACTGTAATAGTCAGTTCCCTCGGGGCTAGCATTGACAGCCGCTGTTGTCAACTCCATACTTTCTGTTGACAAACAGGGACATGTGATGTGTGACTGCTCCTTCTGACGATTGATCATACGATAGATTAGATTAGATGACGCTACTCCGAAAGATAAACAATGAACAGAAAGAAACCAACAACGAAGCTAATAAATCATAAATCATAAAATAAAGATAATACAACAAACCAAATATACATCATTTGTTGGGCAATTACAAAGTAATGGTCACTTTCACGCCCTCGAAATAAGAGTTACTACGAAGACGTAACGGGCGAGTGATTCGGACTTCTCCGTCTTACCAGACCCACCACACTTTCTCAATGCATTGATGAGATTTACAAATCAAAGTTCCCAATAGTGTTCAATTGGTTTGGTGATTTTCTTTTGGTTTTCCCCTGTCTCTCCCTCATACCTCACCCCCACCCCTATTCTACCCCCACCCCCACTCTCATGATTACAGATTTCCAACAATATAATGTAATTATAATTTATATCATATGAATCAATCCAATTATTGATGCAACAAAGAGTTGAAATTCTAATATCAATTCTACTTCTTGATTACTTCTGATCTTCTCGTTTATCGCCTATACCTTGGTAGACACCTTACACAACATCTTTGTTGGTGTACCGTTGAATCCTCAACTTACCCCTGATGTAGTGAACTTTGCTTGTGAAATCCAACCTGGTTTTGATTGATTGTTAAGTCGATCAATTCCCATCCCATTTCCACTCCTCGTCAAAAACTCAATTTGTCCGTGAATCTCGACATGTTATTTTAAAGACACAGATTTGATGGAATATATTCGGAATTAGAAATTACAATATCAATAAAAAAAAAGCGACCATCTTTAAAGTAAAGTAAGTGACACTTATCCCTTTCACATTAGCTAATGATATACCTTAGCCCTATAAAGCTCGCTGATCCTCACTCACCACCAGTATATGTTGCCGACATCACCGTGTTGGGTGCTTCTGACTGACTGGCTGTCCGCGCACGCTAATGAACAACTCCTCCACGTCGCCTCCTTATAAGGCGCCATTATGCGAGGAGGTGTGATCTCTCATTAACACCCCCTCCCCATCCATAATCTGCAGAACCCCCCATAAAGGTTTCCCAGATGAGTATGTTGATAATTACTGACAATCAGGCACCTGTCACACCTGTTGATGATGGTCTGGTATCTCCTCGTGTGACATAAGAGGGAGGCTGGCGGCTAGGGCTGCGGTTTGTCAAAGGACTTATATGATGCAAGTTCGAATACATCCGCTTGACATATATTCTTTAAACAAAAATTTCCACTACGTTATATATATCCCCGCCCTTTTGTGTGGTTGATCAGCGGTAATAAGTTTGGTCTGCCAGAGAGTCGATAATATGCTTCCATGAAGTACAAAGCCCGCATCAGCGACCCATGGTGCAATTATTCACACTGCACAGCACAAATTGCACCGGCCCAATACCTCTGTATCAGTTATCATGTGTCCCAGCGGCGTGGGTTTCCCATCCCGGACTGGGCCACGGGTTTGTGCCAAGTGGGAGCTGGCATATAATGGGAGATGTCCAAGCATCACAATCATCATCACCCATCACCGTCGCGATATCACTTCGTTATTGAAAGTGACGTAAAACCCAATATTTACCTTTACCATTCCCGAAGCTAAGTCAAACACGATGCGAGCAACGAGCGTGCGCTGTGTGGTTGCAGGGCGCCGAGAGAATTTCCAGACAATGGCTTCCCAGCTATTGTGTCCATTCATCAGATCCGTATTCACGGTTCGAGGCTGACGCTGCTTTTCTATGGAATTTTGTACCTTGACGCTAATTGCGTGATGCGAATTCAACGAACAGCAACTACCAAGAGGATTGCTTTCGTAATGTTAAACTAACGCATCTACGCATTTATGAACACGACAAAGTATGAGTAAGGGTCGGGTATTGAGTTAGAGTCGCGGACAGAGTAAGAGTCGGGCATTGAGTTAGGGAAGGGTATAGAGTTAGAGTAGCGTATAGAGTTAGAGTTGAGTATTGAGTTACAGTCATGTATAGAGTTAGAGTAGCGTATAGAGTTACAGTTGGGTATTGAATTACAGTCATGTTTAGAGTTAGAGTCGAGTATTGAGTTACATTCATGTATACAGTTAGAGTAGGGCATTGAGTTACAGTCATGTATAGAGTTAGAGTCGGGTATTGAGTTAGAGTCGGGTATTGAGTTAGAGTCGAGTATTGAGTTAGAGTCGAGTACAGAGTTAGAGTCGAGTATTGACTTAAAGTCATGTATAGAGTTAGAGTCGGGTATTGAGTTAGAGTCGGGTATTGAGTGAGAGTTAGAGTCGAGTACAGTAGAGTTAGAGTCGAGTATTGAGTTATACAGTCATGTATAGAGTTAGATTGAGTCGGGTATTGAGTTAGAGTCAGGTACAGAGTTAGAGTCGAGTATTGAGTAACAGTCATGTATAGAGTTAGAGTCGGGTATTGAGTTAGAGTCGCGTATATAGTTTCAGTCGGGTGTTGAGTAAGTATCAGGTGTAGAGTTAGGGTGGGGTATTGAGTGAGAGTCAGATATGGAGTTAGGGTCGGGTATTGAGTTAGGGTTCGGTTATTTATTTAGGGAAGGGTATTTAGCTAGAGTCGGATATTTATCGAAGGAAGGTCATCGAGCTAGTTTGGGGTATTGAATAAGAGTTTGGCATTGAGTTACAGAAGGCTATTGAGCTAACACTGTGTAATTAGTTTGAGTCGGGTATTGAGTCGGGGAAGAGTCTTGAGTAAGTGCAGGGTATTGAGTTAGAGTCGGGTATTGAGAAAGGTTCCGGCATGGAGTCAGGTTTCAACTCCCTCCATCCCACACCCTCCGTCCCTCTCCTACACAGTCACTCCCTCTATCACACTCCATCCATCCCACTCCCTACACCCCACTCCCTCCATCCAACTCCCTCCAATTCCCTCCATCCCTCTCCTACCTAGTCACTCCCTCCATCCCACTCCCTCCATACCACTCCCTCCATCCCACTCCCTCCATCCCACTCCCTCCATCCCTCTCCTACCTAGTCACTCCCTCCATCCCACTCCCCCCATCCCACTCCCTCCATCCCACTCCCTCCATCCCACTCCCTCCATCACACTCACTCCATCTCACACTCTACATCCCACTCCCTCCATCCCACTCTCTCAATCCGACTACCTCCATCCCACTCCCTCCATCACATTCCCTCCATCCCACTCCCTCCATCACACTCCCTCAATCCCACTCTCTCCATTCCACTCCCTCCATCCCACTCTCTCAATCCGACTACCTCCATCCCACTCCCTCCATCACATTCCCTCCATCCCACTCCCTCCATCACACTCCCTCCATCCCACTCCCTCCATCCCACTCCCTCCATCCCACTCTCTCCATCCCACTCCCTCCTTCCCACTCTCTCCATCCCACTACCTCCATCCCCACTCTCTCCATCCCACTCTCTCCATCCCATTCTCTCCATCCCACTACCCTCCATCACATTCCCTCCATCCCACTCCCTCCATCACACTCCCTCCATCCCATTCCCTCCATCCCACTCTCTCAATCCGACTACCTCCATCCCACTCCTTCCATCACACTCCCTCCATTCCACTCCTTCCATCACACTCCCTACATCGCATTCCCCCATTACACTCCCTCCATCCCATTCCCCCATTACACTCCCTACATTCCACTCCTTCTACCACACTCCCTCCATTCCACTCCGTCCGTCACACTCCCTCCATCCCATTCCCCCATCACACTCCCTCCATCACACTCCCTCCATCCCACTCCCTCCATCCCACTCCCTCCATCCCACTCCCTCCAGCCCACGCCCCTCCGGCCCACTCGCGCCATCCCACTACCTCCATCCCCCACGCGCGCCATCCCACTCTCTCCATCCCATTCTCTCCATCCCACTACCTCCATCACATTCCCTCCATCACACTCCCTCCATCACACTCCCTCCATCCCATTCCCTCCATCCCACTCTCTCAATCCGACTACCTCCATCCCACTCCCTCCATCACATTCCCTCCATCCCACTCCCTCCATCCCACTCCCTCCATCCCACGCCCGCCATCCCACGCGCTCCAGCCAAAGACCTCCAGCCCACTCGCTCCAGCCCACTCCCGCAAGCCCACTCCCTCCAGCACACTCCCGCCAGCACACCCCGCAGCCCACTCCCTCCAACCCACGCCCTCCATCCACTCCCCCATCCACACACTCCCTCCATCCCACTCCCTCCATCACACGCCCGCCAGCCCTCCCTTTCCCTCCATCCCACTCGCTCAAGCCGACTACCTCCATCCCACTCCCTCCAGCACAGGCCCTCCATCCCACTCCCTCCATCCCACTCTCTCCAGCCCACTCCCGCCAGCCCACTCTCGCCAGCCCACGCCCCTCAGCCCACTCCCCGCCATCCCACTCCCGCCAGCCACGCCCGGCATCCCCACGCCTCCATCCCACTCCCTCCAACCCACTCCCTCCATCCCGCCACCCCCTCCATCCCACACTCCCTCCATCCCAACTCCCTCCATCCCACTCCCTCCATCCCACGCCCTCCAACCCACGCCCTCCATCCCACGCCCTCCAACCACACTCCCTCCACCACCCCTCCAGCACACTCCCTCCAGCCCACGCCATCCCATCCCACACTCCCGCCAACCCACGCCCGCCATCCCACTCCCTCCATCCCAGCCACCACGCGCGCCCATCCAAATACCCCCATCCCTCTCCCTCCATCCCACTCCCTCAATCCCACTCCCGCCATCACACCTCCCTCTCCATCACACCTCTTCATCCCACTCCCTCCAACCCACTCCCTCCATCCCACTCCCTCCATCACACTCCCTCCATCCCACTCCCTCCATCACACTCCCTCCATCCCTTTCCCTCCATCCCACTCTCTCAATCCGACTACCTCCATCCCACTCCCTCCATCACACTCCCTCCATCCCACTCCCTCCATCCCACTCTCTCCATCCAACTCCCTCCATCCTACTCTCTCCATCCCACTCCCTCAATCCCACTCCCTCCATCCCACTCCCTCCATCCCACTCCCCCATCCCACTCCCTCCATCCCACTCCCTCCAACCCACTCCCTCCATCACACTCCCTCCATCCCACTCCCTCCATCCCGCTCCCTTCATCCCACTCCCTCCATCCCAACACTCCCTCCAACCCACTCCCTCCAACCCACTCCCTCCATCACACTCCCTCCATCCCACTCCCTCCATCCCACTCCCTTCATCCCACTCCCTCCATCCCACTCCCTCCAACCCACTCCCTCCATCCCACTCCCTCCATCCCACTCACTTTATCCCACTCCCTCCATCACACTCCCTTCATCCCACTCCCTCAATCACATTCCCTCCATCACACTCCCTGCATACTTCTGTGTGTATCTCTTGATGACGAACCAATCCATTGCGATTTGTACGTTATGTTGGCCCGAGTTTCACATGCGTTGTGATGCGTTGTGATAACTCTACCGCTATGATTGTCAAACAGCATAAACCATTATGATTTATTATCATAACGCATGCGTAAGATTGCAGTAACGAATTCGGGTGTTGCTGCTGCGTGTCATCCATCATCGACTTTACATCTTACACATATCACATTGATAGCAATGGTGTGCGTTTAGGCAGCGTATTTAAAATAATTATGTTAATCATCAGAATTGTGCATTGATATATGTATATCTTACCATATACGACCAACGCTACACGGAGCACTATGCCGAATAGTGACGGTAGCATTATACTACATCGGTAGTGAGATCGATATACAATTCCCTAACGCCCGTATGACAGATTACGATGCAGCCACGTAACAATAGCCTCACCCCCCACACCACCCCTATGAGTTAGGCGTGTCACAACAGCAATACCACCATAAGCACATCAAATACATATATACGTAAACTAGATTAATATATATTCCAAGTGACACCCTTTATGTTGGTAAACTTTGACCTTGGGTCCAAAAACCAGATGGTAATATTTCCTTTCATTATAGTTTTCGCTTCCTTTCAGCGACTCGTCATCGCAATTAGGTTTGGCTAGCTCAGGACGGCGCCAAGGGGGTACTGTCGTCCAGGGCCCATTCCAAATAAGGATATACATGTATCTGTGCTCAATGTTGAGATCCATGCATACAACCGCTCCTAAAACAGACAGTACCAGTTCTGTGCCATTCTGGCTGTGTAATGTAAGACTACTCTAGGGTGTCCCGCAAGACGACGCTTTTTTTGTTGACAAATGGTTCAATTACATCTTAATTGAATAACAATTGATATGCGGATGGGATACCATCAATGTCATTCACACACTTACCAGCCCTAGACCGGTCATCATCTAGCCCTGGCCACCCATCTTCCAGCATGGACCGATCATCATCTAGCCCTGACCACCCATCTTCCAGCATGGACCACTCAACATCTACCCCTGGCCAACCATCTTTCACCATGGACCGGTCATCATCTACCCCTGGCCACTCATCTTCCAGCATGGACCAGTCATCATCTAGTCCTGGCCACCCATCTTCCAGCATGGACCGGTCGGGTGTCTAACCCTGGACACCTATCCTACACCGCGCCGCACGGGATCAGACCAAGCCCACGATAGATCCACACAACCAACTGACAAAGAGAGCACACGACTGGACGAGCAAATGAAGGTGCTATTAGCTTATATTGACGAACACAGAAACACTTCTACATCTTAGGAACTATTCCTCCCAATAGGAACGCTATATAGTTTTAAGGTGTAACATGCAGCGTGGTAGGCCAACATAGACCCACGGCCCGGACGATATCACATAACTTACATGAAACTATGGATTTGTATAGCTTCCCCGTGAGATGTACCTTAGGTACAGGCGAGACTTAAACTTTGAAATCATCTCAAATCTGACTCCAATCAAGAACATGATTTCAGTAAAGGTAAGGGAAGTTGTGCCGACATAATACGACCATCGACTGATGAATTGTATGCGAGTCAAGTCATCTTTGCTTTGTGTGTGAAGTATACTGGCATTCCAAATGTACCTGATTATGCTGCAGGAAACCACAAGGATCAACGTCTGTCATTGTTTTCAGTCAGTGTATACCAACAGCAACTATTTGCTGAGTTTTATTTGAGGAACATCAGATACCCCATGAATAGGAAAACGATATGTCATAATCAGAGATATTCGTAAATTTGCCGCAATTTTTGGATATCGTTTGATTATATTGAGACGCCATAACATCTGGTCAGTTCCATATTTTTTCTTCATTTTTACATGTTTGTATGTTGTATACATTTCGCTGCTCGTAGCAGACGAAAAACGTTCAAAATCATTACAGAACCAATGAACCTCTGTGAGGTCCAGATTTCCTCAGACATAGTCTGTTATATGCTATGTAACTTTCGGGAGTGCATCGTCCACACAACTGTCTAACGTGATGTGTAGTGCTTGTAGATTGGAATGTGGATGAGGAGATATGAAATGTACCTCTGAATGTCGTCTACAGGGTGTGATACTATATGAATCTCATTGAAAGGTCTTATTCCAGGGGTCTTATATAGTTGTCATTTTATACCATGAACTGATATATGTAATTTATAATAATCCTTCACTTGAGTACTCTTAATGTTGTGAAGAAAAAGTTGTTTTGTAACCTATACATGTTTGTCTCTTTTATTAAACAAGTTAATAATGGGACTGGATTATCTCTGTTCATGTTTTATAATTTTAAAGAACCCAGAAATAAATTAAAGTCTCAGAGTTTATTATACATTCCACCACAGACAATATGCAACTAGAGATGCAGGTAAATAAATATTTAAAGAAAATATCTGTGTACAAGACTACACAAACTCAGCAACAGAAACAGTGAAAATACATGGAATCCAGCACAGCATCTTTGAAGTAGTCCCTGAAAAAAAAACCTCAAACTTTTCTTCCTTAGCAGAAATCAATTCCTTGCCACGGGTCACTGGAAAAATCAAGTTTGAAGAAATCGTGGTCATTGCACTTGTTCCTGGAGGATGAGGCGTAGTCTGGCATTGAGCGGAAACTGTGTGACCTGGCAACAAGGTCTCCATTCCAAGAAGCTGCCTACCTTAGCTTCAGATTATCAACCATGACAGGCGATCACTTAAACGTCTGGGTCTGATGGAAGGTCCGGAGCTTCTCTGTGCGAGGTAAAGGTTGCCAGACACTTTGAAATCAACAAGTGCACAGAGCGTAGCGCACACGTGCTTACAGTGTGCCTCTGTGCTAGTGTGCCCGCACCGCAACCACACTGGCACACCTTGATGACGCCATGGATGTCAAGAACCACATCGACCTCATACTCCACAGACTTCTTCATCTGCCCACGCCACAGACCTCTGATGAAGATTTGGTCAGAATTCAGGTAAGAGATAACTCGCAGGGAACGGAGGAATCTTTCAGCGTTTAGTCTTTTTCCATCTTTGGTAAGCTCTTTGTAGAGGGAGTGGAGATATGCAGTCACCTGTACCATATCAAAGAGGGAGTGGAGATATGCAGTCACCTGTACCATATCAAAGCAGGGTAACAGGGTGTCTGTGTTGATATTCTCATGCCTGATAATACGCAAACACAATCAACTTAGATCGCACAAGCATATTCAACTTACAAATACAGAGGTAATGTGATAATATTCTTACTGATAATCATTCATAACTGATAATTGATCAGTAATGTATATACATTGGTATGAGAAGTTAGCCTACAAAGAATATTACTTGGTTCCCTCAGGTGTGTTGATGTGGTATTCCTACCCAACATCTTCGACTCCATTGAAGTTGCTGTTGCGATCATAAGCTTCAAGCCCGCAACACCTCAATAAACCACAACTGTATTGACTGGGTTATACATGTAGCGATTACAAGCAGTTTCCTAATAATCCCCATACCCAGGCTTCTGCTTGTATTTTACTAGGTAGGAAACACTTATCCGATGTTATTGTCATTCATAAAACAACTGCATCAGATTATCTGATGGAAGGGGAGACGAAATACCATAAAAGTAATTAATAAGAAAAGGGACAGGGTGATTACATGGCAGGCATTGGGTCAGATAAATGAGTCCTACCAACGTAAACACACTATACGGATCCTGGCCGGAAAAACAATTTCAACTCATCTTTCAATAAGTTCGTTAAGATTCGAAAATGGTTTGCCTCACATAAAATTGCCTATAGAGCCATTACAAAACCTCAATATAGCAACTCCATTATTCAAAGTGTCTGTAACGATATCATAAACTGACGAGCATGAGATGTAAAATGACACCATATTTACCTAAAAACGAAATAGAGCAGTTTTAACGAAAATGTTTAGCGCCCCACCCCTTTCTCTGCCCCTCTTCATCACTCATGTCTCGTATTATGTCGGCACCAACACTCCCTTCCTGTACTTCATTCATGTTCTGGACTGTAGTCAGGTTTGTGTGGATCTACCGTGGGATTTGTCTGACCCGGTGCGGCGCTGAGTAGAACTGATCACTAAGGGAGATGCAGACAAACTGCTGGAAGAGAGGTGTCCAGGACTAGACGCCCGACCAGTCCATGCTGGGGGACGGGTAGCCAGGGCTAGACAACAGACCGGTCCATGCTGGGGGATGGGTGTCCAGGGCTAGACGCCTGACCGGTCCATGCTAGGGGATGGGTGTCCAGGGCTAGACGACAGACTGATCCATGCTGGGAGATGGGTGTCCAGGGCTAGACGACAGACTGGTCCATGCTGGGGGATGGGTGTCCAGGGCTAGACAACAGACCAGTCCATGCTGGGAGATGGGTGTCAAGGGCTAGACGACAGACTGGTCCATGCTGGGGGATGGGTGTTCAGGGCTAGACGCCTGACCGGTCTATGCTGGGGGATGGGTGTCCAGGGCTAGACGACAGACTGGTCCATGCTGGGAGATGGTTGTCCAGGGCTAGATAACAGACCAGTCCATGCAGGGAGATGGGGGTCCAGGGCTAGATAATAACCCGGTCCATGCTGGGAGATGGGTGTCCAGGGCTAGACGACAGACCAGTCTATGCTGGGAGATGGGGGTCCCGGGCTAGATGACAGACCGGTCCATGCTGGGAGATGGGTGGCCAGGGCTAGACAACAGACAGGTGCATGCTGGGGGATGGGTGTCCAGGGATAGACAACAGACCAGTCCATGCTGGGGGACGGGTGTCCTGGGCTATGCAACAGAACGGTCCATGCTGGGAGACGGGTGTCCAGGGCTAGACAAAAGACCAGTCCATGCTAGGATATGGGTGGCCAGAGCTAGATGACAGACAGGTCCATGCAAGGGGATGGGTGTCCAGGGCTAGATGACAGACCGGTCCATGTTGGAAGACGGGTGTCCAGGGCTAAATGACAGACCAGTCCATGCTGGAAGTTGGGGGTCTAGGGCTAGACGACAGACCAGTCCATGCTCGGGGATGGGTGTCCAGGTCTAGACAACAGACCGGTCCATGCTGGGAGATGGGTGGCCAGGGCTAGACAACAGACCAGTCCATGCTGGGAGATGGGTGTCCAGGGCTAGACAACAGACCGGTCCATGCTGGGAGATGGGTGTCCAGGGCTAGACAACAGACCAGTCCATGCTGGGAGATGGGTGGCCAGGGCTAGACAACAGACCAGTCCATGCTGGGAGATGGGTTTCCAGGGATAGACAACAGACCAGTCCATGCTGGGAGACGGGTAGCCAGGGCTAGACAACAGACCGGTCCATGCTGGGGTTGGGCGTCCAGGGCTAGACGACACACTGGTCCATGCTGGGAGACGGGTGTCCAGGGCTAGACAACAGACTGGTCCATGCTGGGAGATGGGTGTCCAGGGCTGGACGACAGACCGGTCCATGCTGGGAGATGGGTGTCCAGGGCTAGACGTCAGCCCGGTCCATGCTAGGAGATGGGTGGCCAGGGATAGATGACCAGTAAGTATATGAATGACATTGATAGTATCCTATCCGCATATCAATTGTCATTCAATTAAGATGTAACAAAACCATTTGTCAGCAAAACAAGAGTCGTCTTGCGGAACTCCCTAGAGTCGTCTTACAATACACAGCCAGAATTGCACAGAACTGGTACTTTCTGGTTTAGGAGCGATATTTATTTATATGCATTGATCACACCGTTGATAATAGATAAATGTTTATCTATATGTGGAATAGGTCCTAGACGACAGTGACGTCTGGGCGCCGTCCTTAACTTGCCAGATACCAGAGCGATGACATAGCGCCACAAGTACGGGAAAACTATAATGAACGGGAATGTTGTTGTCTGGTGTAGTGGACGAAAGGTCAAAGTTGACGAGAACGAAGTTCACGGAAGATATATTAGTATTCTGTTACATGTACGATTGCAATGATAACCAGGTTCTCCTTAACTACGTGTCATAATGACATCATACGGCAGCGTGATCTCTGTATCGTTTGTCTATGTGGTAATGACACATATCAATGTCGGCACAATTCTTACTCTTTACATAATTATTATAAATGCAGAGCTTAAAAAAGCTGTAATATGTGTAGAATATGTCCTCACTATTGGGTGATATGCCACATCAAGATCCGAGTTCAGAACGGCAATATTGCTACTAAAAACCATAGGGTTCATCACATTATGATAATGAATCATAATGGTCTATGTAGTTTGACAATCATAGCGGTGCAATTGTTATAACGCACATCATGTGTGACTAGGGCCATCATAACGAACAGATCACAATGGATGGTTTCCTCATTAAAAGATACGCGCAGGCGTTTAAATTGCCTCAAATGAAGAATATTTCCATTTCAACCAGCATAATGGTTTCACTCTGTTTCATGGAGCAGTGACTGACGGAGGGAGCAGCAAGCAGGGAGGTATGCGCTGACGTCGCTTTCAGGTGGGTGACATACTGAGAGACGGCTGGGGTGAGTCCGTGTCTCTTGGGTGAGTCCGTGTCTCCGTTCCGTTCATTCTGATAGGCGAGTTCAACTCTGCCTTTGACGAGTTGACAAGTACAGTTCGTTGTACCGTCTCGTTTACTACGAATAATCACAAATGCATTAGCTATGTATATATATATATACATATATATATATATATATATATATATATATATATATATATATATATATATATATATATATATATATATATATATATATATATATATATATATATATATATATATATATATATATGCCTCTTTTCAGCGTCGTATATGTTGGTCTTATGACATCAAAGGTGTCACTGACATTTGCAAACTGAATTTTCGGGTTGATACGCGTTGAAATATATGCTAACTCCACCGGAATATCTGAGAAATGATCAAACACCAATGATATGATGAATATAACTTCACAAATATTACCAACAAAAGTAAGTAATATGAAGTTCAAACTTATTCTCGTCTGCCGGAAGTAGAAGATGGTTATCCCATGGAACAGCCGCAGAAATCACGGCTCAATTCTCTTAAAGGAAATCAAAACTGTACCATAAAAAATCATCTGTTTGTAAAGATTATTGATCCTCTATAATTGGGATTTCGATCGTGATCCCAAGGATAGAGGGTGTGGGTTGAAAGAAGTGTGATAGAGGGGATTTGGTGGAGGGAGTGGGATGGAGGAGGTGTGTTAGAGGGAGAGGGATGGATGAAGTGGGACGGAGGGAGTGTGATGGATGGAATGGGATGAAGGAAGTGTGATAGAGGGAGAGGGATGGACGGAGTTGGATGGACGGCGTGGGATTGAGGGGGTGGGGTAGAGGAAGTGGGATGAAGAAAGTGGGACGCAGGGAAGTGTGATGAATGGAGTGTGATGGGGGAGTGGGATGGAGAGTGTGGGATGGAGGGTTCGGGATGGAGGGAGTGGGATGTGCGAATGGGATGGAGGGAGAATGATGGAGGGAGTGTGATTAAGAAAGTGGGATGGAGGGAGTGGGATGGAGGGAGTTGGATGGAGGGGAAGTGATGGAGGGATTATGATGGAGGGAGTGTGATAGAGGGAATGTGATGGAGGGAGAGAGATAAAGGGAGTGGGATTGGGGGAGTGTGATGGATGGGGTGTGATGAAGGGAGTTTAATTGAGGGAGTGGGATGGAGGGAGTATGATGAAAGCAGTAGGGTGAAGGGAGTATGATGGAAAAATTTGATGGAGGGAGTGCGATAGAGGGAGTGGAATTGAGGGATTGTGATGGAGTGAGCGGGACGAAGGGGGTATGATGGAATGAGTGGAATGGAGGGAGTGTGATGGGGGAACGGGACGGAGGGAGTGTGACGGACGGAGTGGAATAGAGGGAGTGAGATGGAAGGAGTGGAATGTAGGGAGTGTGACGGGAGAATGGGATGGAGGGAGTGTGATGGAAGGAGTGCGATGGAGGGAGTGTGATGGAAGGAGTGGAATGGAAGGAGTGTGATGGAGGGAGTGTGATGGAAGGAGTGTGATGGGGAATGGGATGGAGGGAGTGTGATGGAGGGAGTGGGGTAGAGGGAGTGTGATGGAGGGAGTGGGGTAGAGGGAGTGTGATAGAGGAAGTGTGATGGAGGGAGTGTGATGGAGGGAGTGTGATGGAGGGAGTGTGATTGGGGAATGGGATGGAGGGAGTGTGACGGATGGAGTGGAATGGAGGGAGTGTGATGGAAGGAGTGGAATGGAGAAAGTGATGGGGGAATGGGATTGAGGGCGTGTGATGGAATGACATCGTGAAGGGAGTGAGATGGATGGACATGGTGGAGGGAGTGATGTGGATAGACATGGTGAAAGGAGTGAGATGGATGGACATGGTGGAGGGAGTGAGATGGAAGGGCATGGTGGAGGAAGTGAGATGGATGGACATGGTGGAGGGAGAGAGGTGGATGGACATGGTGGAGGGAGTGAGATGGATGGACATGGTGGAGGGAGTGAGATGGATGGACATGGTGGAGGGAGTGAGGTGGATGGACATGGTGGAGGGAGGGAGGTGGATGGATAAACAAGATACCCGACCCATACTCAATAATTCAATTGCTACCCTAACTCAGTACCCGACCTTAACTTAGTGCAAAATCTTTACTCAATAGTTTAATGAGAGCCCGCGTTGCCACTTAGCCTGAGATGTGGCAGCACAGAGCAATGCGGTCCCAATCTCGACCGAAAGTTATTGCCTCAATGAGCTTACTTCACGATTAACGTGTAAAAACCAAAGATTTGTTTCCATTTGTATCCCCTTCGACAAAGAATTCTCGCAGTCGCACTACGTCACGCGGTCATGTGATATTGATAGTGACGAATTGTTTACAGTAAGGCTGTCACTGTCAATACGCTGCTCGTAGCGGACGAAAAGCGTGTGGATGAGGAGATGAGGAGATATGAAATGTACCTCTGAATGTCCCATTCAGGGTGTGATATTATATGAATCTCATTGAAAGGTCTTATTCCAGGGGTCTTATATAGTTGTCATTTTATACCATGAACTGATATATGTAATTTATAATAATCCTTCACTTGAGTACTCTTAATGTTGTGAAGATAAAGTTGTTTTGTAACCTATGCATGTTTGTCTCTTTTATTAAACAAGTTATTAATGGGACTGGATTATCTCTGTTCATGTTTTATAATTTTAAAGAACCCAGAAATAAATTAAAGTCTCAGAGTTTATTATACATTCCACCATAGACAATATGCAACTAGAGATGCAGGTAAATAAATATTTAAAGAAAATATCTGTGTACAAGACTACACAAACTCAGCAACAGAAACAGTGAAAATACATGGAATCCAGCACAGCATCTTTGAAGTAGTCCCTGAAAAAAACCCTCTAACTTTGCTACCTTAGCAGAAATCAATTCCTTGCCACGGGTCACTGGAAAAATCAAGCTTGAAGAAATCGTGGTCATTGCACTTGTTCCTGGAGGATGAGGCGTAGTCTGACATTGAGCAGAAACTGTGTGGCTTGGCAACAAGGTCTCCATTCCAAGAAGCTGCCTACCTTACCTTCAGGTTATCAGCCATGACAGGCGATCACTTAAACGTCTGGGTCTGATGGAAGGTCCGGAGCTTCTCTGTACGAGGTAAAGGTTGCCAGACACTTTGAAATCAACAAGTGCACAGAGCGTAGCGCACACGTGCTTACAGTGTGCCTCTGTGCTAGTGTGCCCGCACCGCAACCACACTGGCACATCTTGATGACGCCATGGATGTCAAGAACCACATCGACCTCATACTCCACAGACTTCTTCATCTGCCCACGCCACAGACCTCTGATGAAGATTTGGTCAGAATTCAGGTCAGAGATAACTCGCAGGGAACGGAGGAATCTTTCAGCGTTTAGTCCTTTTCCATCTTTGGTAAGCTCTTTGTAGAGGGAGTGGAGATATGCAGTCACCTGTACCATATCAAAGAGGAAGTGGAGATATGCAGTCACCTGTACCATATCAAAGCAGGGTAACAGGGTGTCTGTGTTGATATCCTCATGCCTGATAATACGCAAACACAATCAACTTAGATCGCACAAGCATATTCAACTTACTTTTTACTCAAACAATTACAGAGGTAATGTGATCAAATTCTTACTGATAATCATATATAACTGATAATTTATCAGTAATGTATATACATTGGTATGAGAAGTTAGCCTACAAAGAATATTACTTGGTTCCCTCAGGTGTGTTGATGTGGTATTCCTACCCAACATCTTCTACTCCATTGAAGTTGCTGTTGCGATCATAAGCTTCAAGCCTGCAGAAAAGATGGCAACACCTCAATAAACCACAACTGTATTGACTGGGTTATACATGTAGCGATTACAAGCAGTTTCCTAATAATCCCCATACACAGGCTTCTGCTTGTATTTTACTAGGTAGGAAACACTTATCCGATGTTATTGTCATTCATAAAACAACTGCATCAGATTATCTGATGGAAGGGGAGACGAAATATCATAAAAGTAATTAATAAGAAAAGGGACAGGGTGATTACATGGCAGGCATTGGGTCAGATAAATGAGTCCTACCAACGTAAACACACTATACGGATCCTGGCCGGAAAAACAATTTCAACTCACCTTTCAATAAGTTAAATTTTTCGTCCGTTAAGATTCGAAAATGGTTTGCCTCACATAAAATTGCCTATAGAGCCATTACAAAACCTCAATATAGCAACTCCATTATTCAAAGTGTCTGTAACGATATCATAAACTGACGAACATGAGATGTAAAATGACACCATATTTACCTAATAACGAAATAGAGCAGTTTTAACGAAAATTTTTAGCGCCCCCACCCCTATCTCTCCCCCTCTTCATCACTCATAGCTCGTATTATGTCGGCACCAACACCCCCTTCCTGTACTTCATTCATGTTCTGGACTGTAGTCAGGTTTGTGTGGATCTACCGTAGGATTTGTCTGACCCCGTGCGGCGCTAAGTAGGACTGATCACTAAGGAAGATGCAGACAAACTGCTGGAAGAGAGGTGTCCAGGGCTAGACGACAGACCGGTCCATACTGGGTGATGGGTGTCCAGGGCTAGACGACACACTGGTCCATGCTGGGAGATGGGTGGCAAGGGCTAGACGACGGACTGGTCCATGCTGGGAGATGGGTGGCCAGGGCTAGATGACAGACCGGTCCATGCTGGGGGATGGGTGTCCAGGGCTAGACGACAGACCTGTTCAAGCTGGGAGATGGGTGGCCTGGGCTAGACAACATACCAGCCCATGCTGGGAGATGGGTGTCCAGGGCTAGAGAACAGACTGGTCCATGCTGGGAGATGTGTGGCCAGGGCTAGATGACAGACTGGTCCATGCTGGGAGATGGGGGTCCAGGGCTAGATGACAGACCGGTCCATGCTAGGAGATGGGTGGCCAGGGATAGATGACCAGTAAGTATATGAATGACATTGATAGTATCCTATCCGCATATCAATTGTCATTCAATTAAGATGTAACAAAATCATTTGTCAGCAAAACAAGCGTCGTCTTGCGGAACTCCCTAGAGTCGTCTTACAATACACAGCCAGAATTGCACAGAACTGGTACTTTCTGGTTTAGGAGCGATATTCATTTATATGCATTGATCACACCGTTGATAATAGATAAATGTTTATCTATATGTGGAATAGGTCCTTGACGACAGTGTCGTCTGGGCGCCGTCCTTAACTTGCCAGATACAATAGCGATGACATGGCGCCACAAGTACGGGAAAACTATAATGAACGGGAATGTTGCTGTCTGGTGTAGTGGACGAAAGGTCAAAGTTGACGAGAACGAAGTTCACGGAAGATATATTAGTATTCTGTTATATGTACGATTGCAATGATAACCAGGTTCTCCTTAACTACGTGTCATAATGACATCATACGGCAGCGTGATCTCTGTATCGTTTGTCTATGTGGTAATGACACATATCAATGTCGGCACAATTCTTACTCTTTACATAATTATTATAAATGCAGAGCTTAAAAAAGCTGTAATATGTGTAGAATATTTCCTCACTTTTGGGTGATATGCCACATCAAGATCCGAGTTCAGAACGGCAATATTGCTACTAAAAACCATAGGGTTCATCACATTATGATAATGGATCATAATGCTCTATGTAGTTTGACAATCATAGCGGTGCAATTGTTATAACGCACA
Organism: Urechis unicinctus; assembly: GCA_034190875.2. Lineage (NCBI taxonomy): Eukaryota > Metazoa > Annelida > Polychaeta > Xenopneusta > Urechidae > Urechis > Urechis unicinctus. The sequence continues at coordinate 57,890,979 of CM067354.1, forward strand.
TCATGTGTGACTAGGGCCATCATAACGAACAGATCACAATGGATGGTTTCCTCATTAAAAGATACGCACAGGCGTTTAAATTGCCTCAAATGAAGAATATTTCCATTTCAACCAGCATAATGGTTTCACTCTGTTTCATGGAGCAGTGACTGACGGAGTGTTGGCAAGCAGGGAGGTATGCGCTGACGTCGCTTTCAGGTGGGTGACATATTGAGAAACGGCTGGGGTGAGTCCGTGTCTCTGGGGTGAGTCCGTGTCTCCGTTCCGTTCATTCTGATAGGCGAGTAACTTAGTCTTCAACTCTGCCTTTGACGAGTTGACAAGTACAGTTCGTTGTACCGTCTCCAATTCACCCCAGCGCTTGACGCTGTAAGAGATAACGTTTACTACGAATTATCACAAATGCATTAACTATGTATATATATATGCCTCTTTTCAGCGTCGTATATTTTGGTCTTATGACATCAAAGGTGTCACTGACATTTGCAAGAACTTTTTGGTTTATACGAGCTGATATATATGCTAACTCCATTTCTGAGAAATGATCATACACCAATGATATGATGAATATCACTATACAAATTTTACGAACAAAAGTAAGAAATATGAAATTCAAATTTATTCTTGTCTGCCAGAATTAGACACATATCTAGTTGATGGTTATCCCATGGTACGGCCAAAGAAATATTTGAAATGGAGGTGAATGCAAACGAGCAACGCACAGGTGCTGTGATAATCACGGCTCAATTCTCTTAAAGGAGATCAAAACTGTACCATCAAAAGTCATCTGTTCGTTAAGATTACTGATCCTCTATAATTGGGATTTCGATCGTGATCCCAAGGATAGAGGGTGTGGGTTGAAAGAAGTATGATATAGGGGGTTTGGTGGAGGGAGTATGATGGAAGGAGTGTGATGGAGGGAGTGGGATGGGGGGAGCGGGATGGAGGGAGTGGGATGGAGGGAGTGGGATTGAGGGAGTGTGATGGAGAGAGTGTGATGGAGGGAGTGTGGTGGAGGCGGTTTGATGGATACAGTGGGGTGGAGGGAGTTGGATGGAGGGAGTTGGATGGAAGGAGTGGGGTGGAGGGAGTGTGATGGAGGGAGTGTGATGGAGGGAGTGTGATGGATGGAGTGTGATGAAGGGAGTGTAATTGAGGGAGATGGAGGGAGGGAGTATGATGAAAGCAGTAGGGTGATGGGAGAAAGTGGGGTGGAGGGAGTGAGATGGAGGGAGTGTGATGGAGGGATTGGGATGGAGGGAGTGTGATGGAGGGAGTGGGGAAGAGGGAGTGTGATGGAGGGAGTGGGATAGAGGGAGTGTGATGGAGGGAGTGTGATGGAGGGAGTGGGTGGAGGTAGTGGGATGGAGGGAGTGTGATGGAAGGAGTGGGACGGAAAGAGTGGGATGGAGGGAGTATGATGGAAGGAGTGGGATGGAGGGAGTGTGATGGAGGGAGAATGATGGAAGGAGTGTGACGGAGGGAGTGGGGTGGAGGGAGTGTGATGGGGGTGGTGTGATGGAGGGTTTGGGACAGATAGAGTGGGGTGGAGTAGGTGGGGTGTAGAAAGTTGTAAGGAGGGAGTGTGATGGAGGAAATGGGATTGAGGGAGTTGGATAGATGGAGTGGGATGGAGTGAGTGATATGGAGAAAGGGTTACGAAGGTTGTGAGATTGAGGGAATGGGATGGAGGGAATGGGATGGAGGGAATGGAATTGACGGAGTGGGATAGAGGTAGTGTGATGGAGGGAGTGTAATGGAGGGAGTGGGACGGAGGGAGTGGGACGGAGGGAGTGGAATTGAGGGAATATGATGGGGGGAATGGGATGAAGGGAGTGTGATGGAGGGACCGGGATGGAGAGAGTGTGATGGGCGAGTGGGACGTAGGAAGTGGAATGGAGGGAATATGATGGTAGGAAGAAGTGTGCTGGATGAAGTGGGATAGAGGGAGTGGGATTGAGGGAGTGTGATGGAGAGAGTGTGGTGGAGGAGGTTTGATGGATACAGTGGAGTGGAGGGAGTTGGATGGAGGGAGTTGGATGGAAGGAGTGGGATGGAGGGAGTTGGATGGAGGGAGTGTGAGTGAGAAAGTGGGAAGGAGGGAGTGGGATGGAGGGGAAGTGATGGAGGGATTATGATGGAGTGTATGGGTTGGAAGTAGTGTGATAGAGGGAATATGACGGACGGAGTATGATGGAGGGAGAGGGATGAAGGGAGTGGAATGGGGGGAATTGGACAGTGGGAGTGTGATGGAGGGAGTGTGATGGAGGGAGTGTGATGGATGGGGTATGATGAAGGGGGTGTAATTGAGGGAGTGGGATGGAGGGAGTATGATGAAAGCAGTAGGGTGAAGGGAATATGATGGAGAAAGTGGGGTGGAGGGAGTGAGATGGAGGGAGTGCGATCGAGGGAGTGGGATTGAGGGATTGTGATGAAGTGAGAGGGACGGAGGGAGCATGATGGAGGGAGTGGGATAGTGGGAGTGTGATGGAGGGATCGTGATGGAGGAAGTGGGATTGAGGGAGTTGGATAGATGGAATGGGTTGGAGGGAGTGCGATAGAGGTAAGGTTACGGAGGTAGTGGGAATGAGGGAGTGGGATGGAGGGAATGGGATGGAGGGAATGGGATGGAGGGAATGGGATTGACGGAGTGGGATAGAGGTAGTGTGTTGAAGGGAGTATGATGGAGGGAGGGAGGGGGGAGGGAGAGAGTGTGATGGAGGGAGTGGGACGGAGGGAGTGTGACGGAGGGATAGGAATTGAGGGAATATGATGGAGGGAGTGGGATAGATGGAGTGTGATGGAAGGAGTGTGATGGAGGGAGTGGGATTAAGGGAGTATGATGGAGGGTGTGGGATGGAGGGAGTGGGAAGGAGTGGGATGGAGGGAGTGTGATGGAGGGAGTGGGATGGGGGGAATGGGATGGAGGGAGTGGGATAGAGGTAGTGCGATGAAGGGAGTGTGATGGAGGGACCGGGGGGGGGAGAGTGTGATGGAGGGAGTGTGATGGAGGGATTGTGGCGGGGGTAGGTAGGGGAGGGACGGAATGAGTGGAATTGAGGGAATATGATGGGGGAATGGATGGAGGGAGTGGGCTGGAAGGAGTTTGATGGGGAGGAGTGTGATTGAGGGGTATAGGATGGAGGGATTATGATGGAGGGACCGGGAGGGAGAGAGTGTGATGGAGTGTGTGGTGATGGAGGGAGTGGGACGGATGGAGTGGGGGCGGAGGGAGTGGAATGGAGGGAATATGATAGAGGGAGTGGGTTGGAAGGAGTGTGCTGGAAAGTGGGATATAGGGAGTGGGATTGAGGGATGGTGATGGAGAGAGAGTGTGATGGAGGGAGTGTGGTGGAGGCAGTTTGATGGATACAGTGGGGTGCATGGATGGGGGAGTGTGTTGGATGGGGTGTGATGGAGGGAGTGTAATTGAGGGAGTGTGATGGAGGGAGTTTGATGAAGCAGTGGGTGAGGAGTGGATTGAGGTGGGGTGGAGGAGTGGATGGAGGGACCGGGGAGGGAGGGAGAGAGTTGTGGATCGAGGAGTGGGGTTGAGAGGGAGAGTGAGTGGGGTGGGGTGGAGGGAGTGGGGATGGGGGTTGTGTGATGGAGGGTATGGGATAAATGGAGTGGGATGGAGTAGATGGATGGAGGAAGTTGTAAGGTGGGAGTGTGGATGGAGGTGAGTGTGATGGAGGAGGAAGTGGGATTGAGGGAGTTTGATATATGGAATGGGTTGGAAGGAGTGAGATGGACGGAATGGGATAGAGGTAGGTGTGTAAAAGGGAGTTGATGGAGGGATGGAAGGGAGAATGTGATGGAGGGAGTGTGATGGAGGGAGTGGGTCGGAGGGAGTGGAATGGAGGGAATATGATGGAGAGAGTGTGATGAGAAAGAGTGTGTTGGAGAGAGAGGTGATGGAGGGAGTGTGATGGAGGGGGGTGGATAGATGGAGTTTGATGGAAGGAAGTGTGGAGGGAGTGGGATGGAGGGAGTGTGATGGAGGGAGGGTGTGGGATTGAGGGAATGGGATGCCAGGAGTGGGATGGAGGGAGTGTGATGGGGGGAATGGGATGGAGTGAGAATGGTGGAGGGAGTGTGATGGAAGGAGTGCGATGGAGGGAGTGTGATGGAAGTAGTGCGATGGAGGGAGTATGATGGAAGGAGTGGGATGGAGGGAGTGGGATAGATGGAGTCAGTTGGAGTAGGTAGGAGGAGGAAGTTGTGAAGCAGGGAGTGTGATGGAGGGATTGTGATGGAGGAAGTGGGATTGAGGCAGTTGGATAGGGCGAGTGAAATGGAGATAGGGTTAAGGAGGTTATGGGATTGAGGGAGTGGGATGGAGGGAATGGGATTGACGGAGGGGATAGAGGTAGTGTGATGAGGGAGTGTGATGGAGGGACCGGGATGAAGAGAGTGTGATGGAGGGGGGTGATGATGGAGGGAGTGTTATGGGGGACCGGGATGGAGAGAGTGTGATGGAGGGTCTGTGATAGAGGGAGTGGGACGGAGGGAGTGGGATGGTGGGAATATGATGGAGGGAGTGGGATGGAGGGGGGTGTGCTGGAGGGAGTGGGAATGAGGGAATTTGAAGAAGGGAGTGTGATGGAGGGAGTATGATGGAAGAAGTGTGATGGAGGGAGTGTGATGGAGGGAATGGGACGGAGGGAGTGGGACGGATGGATTGGAATGAAGGGAATATGATGGAGGGAGTGGGATGGAGGGAGTATGATGGAGGGAGTTTGATGGAGGGAGTATGATGGAGGGAGTTTGATGGAAGGAGTAACATGGAGGGAGTGTGATGGAATGTGTGTGATGGAGGGAATATGACGGAGGGAGTGGGATGGAGGGAGTGTGCTTAAGGGAATGGGATTTAGGGAATTTGATGGAGGGAGTGTGATGGAGGGAGTATGATGGAGGGAGTGTGATGGAGGGAGTGTGATGGAGGGAGTGGGACGGAGGGAGTGGGACGGATGGATTGGAATGAAGGGAATATGATGGAGGGAGTGAGATGGAAGGAGTATGATAGAGGGAGTTTGATGGAGGGAGTATGATGGAGGGAATGTGATGGAGGGAGTATGATGGAGGGAGTAAGATGGAGGGAGTGTGATGGAGGGAGTGTGATGGATGAGGTATGATGAAGGGGGTGTAATTGAGGGACTGGGATGGAGGGAGTATGATGAAAGCAGTAGGGTGAAGGGAATATGATGGAGAAAGTGGGGTGGAGGGAGTGAGATGGAGGGAGTGCGATAGAGGGAGTGGGATTGAGGGATTGTGATGAAGTGAGAGGGACGGAGGGAGCATGATGAAGGGAGTGGGAGATGTGGGAGTGTGATGGAGGGATCGTGATGGAGGAAGTGTGGATTGAGGGAGGGGGAGTTGGATAGATGGAATGGGTTGGAGGGAGTGCGATAGAGGTAAGGTTACGGAGGTAGTGGGAATGAGGGAGTGGGATGGAGGGAATGGGATGGAGGGAATGGGATGGAGGGAATGGGATTGACGGAGTGGGATAGAGGTAGTGTGTTGAAGGGAGTATGATGGAGGGACCGGGAGGGAGAGAGTGTGATGGAGGGAGTGGGACGGAGGGTGTGTGACGGAGGGATAGGAATTGAGGGAATATGATGGAGGGAGTGGGATAGATGGAGTGTGATGGAAGGAGTGTGATGGAGGGAGTGGGATTAAGGGAGTATGATGGAGGGTGTGGGATGGAGGGAATGGAACGGAAGGAGTGGGATGGAGGGAGTATGATGGAGGGAGTGGGATGGGGGGAATGGGATGGAGGGAGAATGGAAGGATGGATGGAAGTGTGATTGAAGGAGTGGGGTGGAGGGAGTTGTGCTGGGGGTGGTAAGATGGAGGGTTTGGGATAGATAGAGTGGGGTGGAGCAGGTGGGATGTAGGAAGTTGTAAGGAGGGAGTGTGATGGTGGGATTTTGATGGAGGAAGTGGGATGGAGGGAGTGATATGGGATATAGGGTTACGAAGGTTGCTGGATTGAGGGAGTGGGATTGAGGGAATGGGATGGAGGGAGTGGGATAGAGGTAGTGCGATGAAGGGAGTGTGATGGAGGGACCGGGAGGGGGAGAGTGTGATGGAGGGAGTGTGATGGAGGGATTGGGGCGTAGGGAGTGGGACGGAATGAGTGGAATTGAGGGAATATGATGGGGGAATGGGATGGAGGGAGTGGGCTGGAAGGAGTTTGATGGAGGGAGTGTGATTGAGGGGTATAGGATGGAGGGATTATGATGGAGGGACCGGGAGGGAGAGAGTGTGATGGAGTGTGTGTGTGATGGAGGGAGGGAGTGGGACGGAGGGAGTGGAATGGAGGGAATATGATAGAGGGAGTGGGTTGGAAGGAGTGTGCTGGAAGAAGTGGGATATAGGGGGTGGGATTGAGGGATAGTGATGGAGAGAGAGTGTGATGGAGGGAGTGTGGTGGAGGCAGTTTGATGGATACAGTGGGGTGCAGGGTGTGTGATGGAGGGAGTGTGTTGGATGGGGTGTGATGGAGGGAGTGTAATTGAGGGAGTGTGATGGAGGGAGTTTGATGAAAGCAGTAGGGTGAAGGGAGTGTGATGGAGAAAGTGGGGTGGAGGGAGTGAGATGGAGGGAATGCGATCGAGGGAGTGGGGTTGAGAGATTGTGATGAAGTGAGAGGGACGTAGTGGGGTGGAGGGAGTGGGATGGGGGTTGTGTGATGGAGGGTATGGGATAAATGGAGTGGGATGGAGTAGATGGGATGGAGGAAGTTGTAAGGTGGGAGTGTGATGGAGGGATCGTGATGGAGGAAGTGGGATTGAGGGAGTTTGATATATGGAATGGGTTGGAAGGAGTGAGATGGACGGAATGGGATAGAGGTAGTGTGTAAAAGGGAGCTTGATGGAGGGACCGGGAAGAAGAGAATGTGATGGAGGGAGTGTGATGGAGGGAGTGGGTCGGAGGGAGTGGAATGGAGGGAATATGATGGAGAGAGTGTGATGGAAAGAGTGTGTTGGAGAGAGTGTGATGGAGGGAGTGTGATGGAGGGAGTGGGATAGATGGAGTTTGATGGAAGGAGTGTAATGGAGGGAGTGGGATGGAGGGAGTGTGATGGAGGGTGTGGGATTGAGGGAATGGGATGCCAGGAGTGGGATGGAGGGAGTGTGATGGGGGGATGGGATGGAGTGAGAATTGTGGAGGGAGTGTGATGGAAGGAGTGCGATGGAGGGAGTATGATGGAAGTAGTGCGATGGAGGGAGTATGATGGAAGGAGTGGGATGGAGGGAGTGGGATAGATGGAGTCAGTTGGAGTAGGTAGGATGGAGGAAGTTGTAAGCAGGGAGTGTGATGGAGGGATTGTGATGGAGGAAGTGGGATTGAGGCAGTTGGATAGGGCGAGTGAAATGGAGATAGGGTTAAGGAGGTTATGGGATTGAGGGAGTGGGATGGAGGGAATGGGATTGACGGAGTGGGATAGAGGTAGTGTGATGAAGGGAGTGTGATGGAGGGACCGGGATGAAGAGAGTGTGATGGAGGGGGTGTGATGGAGGGAGTGTTATGGGGGACCGGGATGGAGAGAGTGTGATGGAGGGTCTGTGATAGAGGGAGTGGGACGGAGGGAGTGGGATGGTGGGAATATGATGGAGGGAGTGGGATGGAGGGGGTGTGCTGGAGGGAGTGGGAATGAGGGAATTGAAAGAAGGGAGTGTGATGGAGGGAGTATGATGGATGGAGGGAAGTGTGGAGTGTGATGGAGGGAGTGGGATGGAGGGAATGGGACGGAGGGAGTGGGACGGATGGATTGGAATGAAGGGAATATGATGGAGGGAGTGGGATGGAGGGAGTATGATGGAGGGAGTTTGATGGAGGGAGTATGATGGAGGAGTTTGATGGAAGGAGTAACATGGAGGGAGTGTGATGGAATGTGTGTGATGGAGGGAATATGACGGAGGGAGTGGGATGGAGGGAGTGTGCTTAAGGGAATGGGATTTAGGGAATTTGATGGAGGGAGTGTGATGGAGGGAGTATGATGGAGGGAGTGTGATGGAGGGAGTGTGATGGAGGGAGTGGGACGGAGGGAGTGGGACGGATGGATTGGAATGAAGGGAATATGATGGAGGGAGTGAGATGGAAGGAGTATGATGGAGGGAGTTTGATGGAGGGAGTATGATGGAGGGAATGTGATGGAGGGAGTATGATGGAGGGAGTAAGATGGAGGGAGTGTGATGGAGGGAGTGTGATGGATGGGGTATGATGAAGGGGGTGTAATTGAGGGACTGGGATGGAGGGAGTATGATGAAAGCAGTAGGGTGAAGGGAATATGATGGAGAAAGTGGGGTGGAGGGAGTGAGATGGAGGGAGTGCGATAGAGGGAGTGGGATTGAGGGATTGTGATGAAGTGAGAGGGACGGAGGGAGCATGATGAAGGGAGTGGGATAGTGGGAGTGTGATGGAGGGATCGTGATGGAGGAAGTGGGATTGAGGGAGTTGGATAGATGGAATGGGTTGGAGGGAGTGCGATAGAGGTAAGGTTACGGAGGTAGTGGGAATGAGGGAGTGGGATGGAGGGAATGGGATGGAGGGAATGGGATGGAGGGAATGGGATTGACGGAGTGGGATAGAGGTAGTGTGTTGAAGGGAGTATGATGGAGGGACCGGGAGGGAGAGAGTGTGATGGAGGGAGTGGGACGGAGGGTGTGTGACGGAGGGATAGGAATTGAGGGAATATGATGGAGGGAGTGGGATAGATGGAGTGTGATGGAAGGAGTGTGATGGAGGGAGTGGGATTAAGGGAGTATGATGGAGGGTGTGGGATGGAGGGAATGGAACGGAAGGAGTGGGATGGAGGGAGTATGATGGAGGGAGTGGGATGGGGGGAATGGGATGGAGGGAGAATGATGGAAGGAGTGTGATTGAAGGAGTGGGGTGGAGGGAGTGTGCTGGGGGTGGTAAGATGGAGGGTTTGGGATAGATAGAGTGGGGTGGAGCAGGTGGGATGTAGGAAGTTGTAAGGAGGGAGTGTGATGGTGGGATTTTGATGGAGGAAGTGGGATGGAGGGAGTGATATGGATATAGGGTTACGAAGGTTGCTGGATTGAGGGAGTGGGATTGAGGGAATGGGATGGAGGGAGTGGGATAGAGGTAGTGCGATGAAGGGAGTGTGATGGAGGGACCGGGAGGGGGAGAGTGTGATGGAGGGAGTGTGATGGAGGGATTGGGGCGTAGGGAGTGGGACGGAATGAGTGGAATTGAGGGAATATGATGGGGGAATGGGATGGAGGGAGTGGGCTGGAAGGAGTTTGATGGAGGGAGTGTGATTGAGGGGTATAGGATGGAGGGATTATGATGGAGGGACCGGGAGGGAGAGAGTGTGATGGAGTGTGTGTGATGGAGGGAGTGGGACGGAGGGAGTGGAATGGAGGGAATATGATAGAGGGAGTGGGTTGGAAGGAGTGTGCTGGAAGAAGTGGGATATAGGGGGTGGGATTGAGGGATAGTGATGGAGAGAGAGTGTGATGGAGGGAGTGTGGTGGAGGCAGTTTGATGGATACAGTGGGGTGCAGGGTGTGTGATGGAGGGAGTGTGTTGGATGGGGTGTGATGGAGGGAGTGTAATTGAGGGAGTGTGATGGAGGGAGTTTGATGAAAGCAGTAGGGTGAAGGGAGTGTGATGGAGAAAGTGGGGTGGAGGGAGTGAGATGGAGGGAATGCGATCGAGGGAGTGGGGTTGAGAGATTGTGATGAAGTGAGAGGGACGTAGTGGGGTGGAGGGAGTGGGATGGGGGTTGTGTGATGGAGGGTATGGGATAAATGGAGTGGGATGGAGTAGATGGGATGGAGGAAGTTGTAAGGTGGGAGTGTGATGGAGGGATCGTGATGGAGGAAGTGGGATTGAGGGAGTTTGATATATGGAATGGGTTGGAAGGAGTGAGATGGACGGAATGGGATAGAGGTAGTGTGTAAAAGGGAGCTTGATGGAGGGACCGGGAAGAAGAGAATGTGATGGAGGGAGTGTGATGGAGGGAGTGGGTCGAGGGGAGTGGAATGGAGGGAATATGATGGAGAGAGTGTGATGGAAAGAGTGTGTTGGAGAGAGTGTGATGGAGGGAGTGTGATGGAGGGAGTGGGATAGATGGAGTTTGATGGAAGGAGTGTAATGGAGGGAGTGGGATGGAGGGAGTGTGATGGAGGGTGTGGGATTGAGGGAATGGGATGCCAGGAGTGGGATGGAGGGAGTGTGATGGGGGGAATGGGATGGAGTGAGAATTGTGGAGGGAGTGTGATGGAAGGAGTGCGATGGAGGGAGTATGATGGAAGTAGTGCGATGGAGGGAGTATGATGGAAGGAGTGGGATGGAGGGAGTGGGATAGATGGAGTCAGTTGGAGTAGGTAGGATGGAGGAAGTTGTAAGCAGGGAGTGTGATGGAGGGATTGTGATGGAGGAAGTGGGATTGAGGCAGTTGATAGGGCGAGTGAAATGGAGATAGGGTTAAGGAGGTTATGGGATTGAGGGAGTGGGATGGAGGGAATGGGATTGACGGAGTGGGATAGAGGTAGTGTGATGAAGGGAGTGTGATGGAGGGACCGGGATGAAGAGAGTGTGATGGAGGGGGTGTGATGGAGGGAGTGTTATGGGGGACCGGGATGGAGAGAGTGTGATGGAGGGTCTGTGATAGAGGGAGTGGGACGGAGGGAGTGGGATGGTGGGAATATGATGGAGGGAGTGGGATGGAGGGGGTGTGCTGGAGGGAGTGGGAATGAGGGAATTTGAAGAAGGGAGTGTGATGGAGGGAGTATGATGGAAGAAGTGTGATGGAGGGAGTGTGATGGAGGGAATGGGACGGAGGGAGTGGGACGGATGGATTGGAATGAAGGGAATATGATGGAGGGAGTGGGATGGAGGGAGTATGATGGAGGGAGTTTGATGGAAGGAGTATGATGGAGGGAGTTTGATGGAAGGAGTAACATGGAGGGAGTGTGATGGAATGTGTGTGATGGAGGGAATATGACGGAGGGAGTGGGATGGAGGGAGTGTGCTTAAGGGAATGGGATTTAGGGAATTTGATGGAGGGAGTGTGATGGAGGGAGTATGATGGAGGGAGTGTGATGGAGGGAGTGTGATGGAGGGAGTGGGACGGAGGGAGTGGGACGGATGGATTGGAATGAAGGGAATATGATGGAGGGAGTGAGATGGAAGGAGTATGATGGAGGGAGTTTGATGGAGGGAGTATGATGGAGGGAGTGTGATGGAGGGAGTATGATGGAGGGAGTAAGATGGAGGGAGTGTGATGGAGGGAATGGGATGGAAGGAGTATGATGGAGGGAGTAAGATGGAGGGAGTATGATGGAGGGAGTGGGATGGAAGGAGTATGATGGAGGGAGTTTGATGGAGGGAGTATGATGGAGGGAGTTTGATGGAAGGAGTAAGATGGAGGGAGTGTGATGGAGGGTGTGTGGTGGAGGGAATATGACGGAGGGAGTGGGATGGAGGGAGTGTGCTTGAGGGTGTGGGATTTAGGGAATTTGATGGAGGGAGTGTGATGGAGGGAGTATGATGCAGTGAGTTTGATGGAGGGAGTAAGATTGAGGGAGTGTGATGGAAGGAGTGTGATCGAGGGAGTATGATTAAGGGATTGTGATGGAGGGAGTATGATGGAGGGATTGTGTTGGAGGGAGTATGATGGAGTGTGTTTGTTGTAGGGTGTGTGATGGAGGGATTGTCATGGAAGGAGTATGGTGGAGGGTGTGTGATGTAGGGTGTGTGATGTAGGGATTGAGATGGAGGGAGTGTGATGTTGGGATTGTAATGGAGGGAGTGTTATGGAGGGAGTGTGATG
>CM067354.1:57907293-58177293 GCA_034190875.2 Urechis unicinctus
GAGGGAGTGTGATGGAGGGAGTGTGATGGATGGGGTGTGATGAAGGGGGTTAATTGAGGGAGTGGGATGGAGGGAGTATGATGAAAGCAGTAGGGTGAAGGGAGTATGATGGAGAAAGTGGGGTGGAGGGAGTGAGATGGCGGGAGTGCGATAGAGGGAGTGGGATTGAGGGATTGTGATGAAGTGAGAGGGACGAAGGGAGCATGATGGAGGGAGTGGGATTGTGGGAGTGTGATGGAGGGATCGTGATGGAGGAAGTGGGATTGAGGGAGTTGGATAGATGGAATGGGTTGGAGGGAGTGCGATAGAGGTAAGGTTACGGAGGTAGTGGGATTGAGGGAGTGGGATGGAGGGAATGGGATGGAGGGAATGGGATGGAGGGAATGAGATTGACGGAGTGGGATAGAGGTAGTGCGTTGAAGGGAGTATGATGGAGGGACCGGGAGGGAGAGAGTGTGATGGAGGGAGTGTGATGGAGGGAGTGGGACGGAGGGAGTGTGACGGAGGGATAGGAATTGAGGGAATATGATGGAGGGAGTGGGATAGATGGAGTGTGATGGAAGGAGTGTGATGGAGGGAGTGGGATTTAGGGAGTATGATGGAGGGTGTGGGATGGAGGGAGTGGGACGGAAGGAGTGGGATGGAGGGAGTATGATGGAGGGAGTGGGATGGGGGGAATGGGATGGAGGGAGAATGATGGAAGGAGTGTGATTGAAGGAGTGGGGTGGAGGGAGTGTGCTGGGGGTGGTAAGATGGAGGGTTTGGGATAGATAGAGTGGGGTGGAGCAGGTGGGATGTAGGAAGTTGTAAGGAGGGAGTGTGATGGTGGGATTTTGATGGAGGAAGTGGGATGGAGGGAGTGATATGGATATAGGGTTACGAAGGTTGTTGGATTGAGGGAGTGGGATTGAGGGAATGGGATGGAGGGAGTGGGATAGAGGTAGTGCGATGAAGGGAGTGTGATGGAGGGACCGGGAGGGGGAGAGTGTGATGGAGGGAGTGTGATGGAGGTATTGGGACTTAGGGAGTGGGTCGGAATGAGTGGAATTGAGGGAATATGATGGGGGAATGGGATGGAGGGAGTGGGCTGGAAGGAGTTTGATGGAGGGAGTGTGATTCTCAGGGGTATAGGATGGAGGGATTATGATGGAGGGACCGGGAGGGAGAGAGTGTGATGGAGTGTGTGTGATGGAGGGAGTGTGACGGAGGGAGTGGGGCGGAGGGAGTGGAATGGAGGGAATATGATAGAGGGAGTGGGTTGGAAGGAGTGTGCTGGAAGAAGTGGGATATAGGGGGTGGGATTGAGGGATAGTGATGGAGAGAGAGTGTGATGGAGGGAGTGTGGTGGAGGCAGTTTGATGGATACAGTGGGGTGCAGGGTGTGTGATGGAGGGAGTGTGTTGGATGGGGTGTGATGAAGGGAGTGTAATTGAGGGAGTGTGATGGAGGGAGTTTGATGAAAGCAGTAGGGTGAAGGGAGTGTGATGGAGAAAGTGGGGTGGAGGGAGTGAGATGGAGGGAGTGCGATCGAGGGAGTGGGGTTGAGGGATTGTGATGAAGTGAGAGGGACGAAGGGAATATGGAGGGAGTGGGATGGGGGTTGTGTGATGGAGGAGTGGAGTGGGATGGGAGTGGGATGGAGTAGATGGATGGGATGGAGGAAGTTGTAAGGTGGGAGTGTGATGGAGGGATCGTGATGGAGGTAGTGGGATTGGGGGGAGTTTGATGATATGGAATGGGTTGGAAGGAGTGAGATGGGACGGAATGGGATAGAGGTAGTGTGATGGAGGGAGCTTGATGGAGGGACCGGGGAAGAGGAATGTGATGGAGGGGAGTGTGATGGAGGGAATGGAATGGGGTAGTGGAGGGAGTGGAATGGAGGGACCGGGAATATGATGAGAGAGTGTGTGATGGAAAGAGTGTGATGGAGAGAGTGTGATCGGAGGGAGTGTGATGGAGGGAGTGGGATGGAGGGAGTTTGATGGAAGGAAGAGTGTAATGGAGGGAGTGGGGAGGGAGGAGGGAGTGTGATGGAGGGTGTGGGATTGAGGGAAGGGGATGGGATGCCAGGAGTGGGATGGAGGGAGTGTGATGGGGGGAAGGGATGGAGTGGGAGAATTGTGGAGGGAGTGTGATGGAAGGAGTGCGATGGAGGGAGGGGATGCCAGTAGTGCGATGGAGGGAGTATGATGGAAGGAGTGGGATGGAGGGAGTGGATAGATGGAGTCAGTTGGAGTAGGTAGGATGGAGGAAGTGTAAGCAGGGAGGGAGTGTGATGGAATGATTGTGATGGAGGAAGTGGGATTGAGGCAGTTGGATAGGGCGAGTGGGAGGTGTAGGGTTTAAGGAGGTTATGGGATTGAGGGAGTGGACTGATGGAGGAATGGATTGACGGAGTGGGATGAGGTGTGGATGTTATGGAGTGGATAGATGGGGATGGAGGGAGTGGGATGGAGGAGTGTGATGGAGGGAGGTTGTGATGGAGGGGAGTGTGATGGGGAGGTGATGGATGGAGGGATGGATGAGTGGATGGAGGGAGTGTGATAGGGGGAGTGGGAGGGGAGGGAAGGAGGATGTGATGGTGGGAGGGATATGATGGAGGGAGTGGGATTGAGGAGTGGGATAGAGGTAGGTGTGATGGAGGGAGTGTGGGAATGAGGGACCGGGAGTGAGAGTGTGATGGAGGGAGTGATGGATGGAGGGAGTGTGATGGGGGACCGGGATGGAGAGAGTGTGATGGAGGGTCTGTGACGGAGGGAGTGGGACGGATGGGATTGGAATGAAGGGATATGATGGAGGGAGTGGGATGGAGGGAGGTATGATGGAGGGAGTGGGAAGGAGGGAATTGAAGAAGGGAGTGTGATGGGGGGATATGAGTGAAGAAGTTTGATGGAGGGAGTACGATGGAGGGAGTGTGATGGAGTGTGATGGAGGGAATATGACGGAGGGAGTGGGATGGATGGGAGGGTGCTTAAGGGAAGGGGATTTAGGGAATTTGATGGAGCTTGTGTTGATGGAGGGGCCTGGAGGGAGTATGATGGAGGGAGTGTGATGGAGGGAGTGTGATGGAGGGAGTGGGACGGAGGGATTGGGAGGGATGGATTGGAATGAAGGGAATATGATGGAGGGAGTGAGATGGAAGGAGTATGATGGAGGGAGTTTGATGGAGGGAGTATGATGGGAGGGAGTGTGATGGAGGGAGTGTGATGGAGGGGAGTGTGATGGAGGGAGTGGGAGGGAATGGATGGAAGGAGTATGATGGATTGGAAGTAAGATGGAGGGAATATGATGGAGGGAGTGGGATGGAAGGAGTATGATGGAGGGAGTTTTGATGGAGGGAGTATGATGGAGGGAGTTTTATGGAAGGAGTAAGATGGAGGGAGTGTGTGATGGAGGGTGTGTGGTGGAGGTAATATGACGGAGGGAGTGGGATGGAGGGAGTGTGCTTGAGGGTGTGGGATTTAGGGAATTTGATGGAGGGAGTGTGATGGAGGGAGTATGATGCAGTGAGTTTGATGGAGGGAGTAAGATTGAGGGAGTGTGATGGAAGGAGTGTGATCGAGGGAGTATGATTAAGGGATTGTGATGGAGGGAGTATGATGGAGGGATTGTGATGGAGGGAGTATGATGGAGTGTGTTTGTTGTAGGGTGTGTGATGGAGGGATTGTGATGGAAGGAGTATGGTGGAGGGTGTGTGATGTAGGGTGTGTGATGTAGGGATTGAGATGGAGGGAGTGTGATGTTGGGATTGTAATGGAGGGAGTGTTTTGGAGGGAGTGTGATGGAGGGAGTGCGATAGAGGCAGTAAAATTAAAGAGAAAGGGATGAAGATAGTGGAAGTTGGTCGATGGGGTCGGGTGATCGAAGTTGAGAGGTGGTGGTTAATTGATGTGTGTTGATGAATGTGAGGATGCTGAAGTGGGTAGTGAATGTGCTACTTAAAGTCTGATCAAGTTTGATTGTGGAAGATTGATGGAAAATTTGGTGGTGAAAGTCAGTGGGAGATGGGTGATGGAAGAGTCGTCATGATGATGGTGTGGTGGTGGATCGGTGGATATCAAAAAGCCCGTGCGGCTTTATACCACGGCTTATTTATCGAGCTTTAGGTCAGATGATACCCTTTTAGTCAAGATTTACCCATATGTTTTATATGAAATCGTCTGCAGTTCAATGTCCCGAGTTTTCCAACATAATTCAAATACTAACATTATTCTGCACAATACACGTCGTCAGTGACTGACGCGCAGTCAGTTTACGCCGCGCACAATGCTACGTCGCCTACCATTGGTGGAAGCAGAGCTGAGCAGAATTTGTCATATCGGTCCTAAATATTCATTCATTCTTTTCCTTCACGGATGTTACTGGATGAAGGAGAATCGCTAGATTTTCAATGAGTTGTTAGTACAAGAATTTAAAGTCAGATGCTCGTGTTCTGACGTTGAGTTGAATTCATGAACCTTTGCTTAAAGTCTGCACTTGATTGGCTAGCTGAGCATTTGAACAGTGGTGATCATGTATAGCAGCGTACAAGGTTGTTTCATCAGTGTGTGATATACATAGAAACTCAATAATATTGGTTATTTCGTCTGTCTGGGTGTTTGGGGGTGTAAAGTAGCTAGCCCTACATAATAGCCTGGGTATAAACTGGACCAGCCAGAGATATAAAACAGGCCTGCTCCGCCGGTGGAACCTTTCTCATTTTCTTGTAGAACCTTTTCAAGAACCATTTATGAGGTTCGTAAAAGAGCATTTGCGACGGGTTCTTGAATGATGTACAATATGTTTTTTATGATTCTTTACAGAACTCATGACGTACATCAACAAATGCTCTCAAAAAAAAGCCGGGTAGATTCCAATCAATATTTGACGGTTCTTTTTGGTACATAAGAGCCACTTGTAAGGATTTATTTTTTTAGATAACAGGCACCTGTTAAGGTTCTTTTTTGTATATAATAGGCCCTTGTTAGGGTTCTGTTTGGTAAATAAAATGCCTTTTTGGTGGTGTTTTGACATTAAATAGCCCCTTGCTAAGACTCTATTTGGTATAGTATATATTAGCCCCTTGTTATGGTTCTTTTTGGTATATAATAGGCCCTTGTTAATGTTCTCTTTTGTATAGAAAGGTCCCTTGTAAGGGTTCTTTTTAGTATATAATTGGCGCTTGTTCGGGTTCTTATTGTAGTCAATGGTTCATAATAGGTTTCTATAACAATAAAATCAGTTGCTGATATTTATTTTAAAAAAAGCATGATAATATCACAGTAACTGTGTACAACATGCAAATATGTAAAAAATGAGACGAGCATGAAACTTGATTTCATGGCTGTGTGCAATCAAACGATATCCAAGAGTTGCGGCAAAATTTACGAATATCTCTGATTACGACATAGCATTTTCCCATTCATGGGGTATCTGATGTTCCTCAAAAAAAACAATGACAGACGTTGATCCTTGTGGTTTCCTGCAGCATAATCAGGTACACTTGGAATGCCAGTATAATTCACACACATTGAAAAGATGGCTTGACTCACATAAAATTGTGCAATAGTGCCATAACATAACCTCAATGATACGAAATTCCTTCTCCCCTTATTTAAAGTGTCCGTAACGATATCGAAAACTGACGAACATGAAATGTAAAGTGATGCAATATTCAACTTGGAGCAGTATTTAAATGGAGCAATTTTAACTTGTTTTTTTCGCCCAGCACACCTCTCTCTCTCTCTCTCTCTTTTTTTCTCTCTATCTCTCTCTCTCTCTTTCTATCTATCTATCTCTCTCTCTCTCTCTTTTCTATCTATCTCACTCTCTTTATCTGTTTATCTCTCTCCATTTATCTCTCTCTTTCTATCAATTTCACACACTCTCTCTCTCTCTCTCTCTCTCTCTCTCTCTCTCTCTCTCTCTCTCTCTCTCTCTCTCTCTCTCTCTCTCTCTCTCTCTCTCTCTCTCTCTCTCTCTCTCTCTCTCTCCAAGCCACCACCCCACCCCCCTTCGGTTGGATCTCCTCGACGTCCTGCTCGTTCAGAACCGAGTTGCATCAACTGGACGCTGAATGTAGTGAACACATACATGAGAAATCAGGTACACCCCCAGAACATCTAGTCTGTGTCGTGTCGGTAACTGTCCTCAGACATAGCACTGACCTATTTGGTAGCTCTCCTTTGATCACTTTCTTTGTTATATGTCCACGTGAGATATGGATGTACCGTCTGCATACAATATTCAAGGTAGGAATTATATACAAAATGGCAATATATAAACGACAATGGAATGTGCGCTTAATCCGCCCGTGATTTGATTGACATTTGCTGCTGTCATTAGTGATTGATTCAAAAAGCCCTATCAGCACATACGTCATTTCCTCTGACATCATTTCCCCCTGTATGAAGTACTTACCATCTCTTTATGTGTGCCAATCTGTATCTCAGCAAATATATTCCCCAATACATTTACACACATATATATACACGCATGTATATGTTATATATATGTGTATATGTGTATATATATATATGTGTGTGTGTGTGTGTGTGTGTGTGTGTGTGTGTGTGTGTGTGTGTGTGTGTGTGTGTGTGTGTGTGTGTGTGTGTGTGTGTACATACCTTTACTCCATTATTCAGCAATGTGTTTTTGCAGTCAATTTAAATATGATTTCGACTTAAAGTTGTATTAAGCTGAGACCCCACCGTGTCGCCGTTGCCGATGGGGAGTTGGAATCTTGTCGGCCTCTAGGTGGTACATGTGGTGGTGAGGGGGTGGGTATAAGTGATGGATACTGTGGTCAGGGTCTAATACTATGTATATATATCACACGTCTGTGTGCCTCCATCTTATCCCCTCGTATGCCTTGACGGAGGTTCAGCAGGCAGGAAATAAATCGACTCACAATGCACTGATGACAACCTCTCAAGGCTCAGATCTCCGCTGGACTTCTCTGATTAGCTCCGGCAAATAAATGAGGTGTAGAAGAACTAATTTATCAAAGTCTATTCACAATTAGAGAGGTTTAAATGCGCTTTGCTACCTCTGGACTATCGCAAATTTATCAAACCCTTGTATTTAGAGATCCATTTAGAGGCTTTACAAAAAGCGGGCATGGGTCCTCCTTTGTTGGTCAGTTCTTGTGGTCAATCGTGTCCGTCAGCGGGAAGGCCTATTATCGTTTTCCGAGCAGTTTAATTCCGACAATCAACTGACCCAAAAGTGGTGAATACAGCGCCGTGGTATGAATGGGACTTCTGAGATGCGGGGGTCACTTGGTTAACACAAAAATCCGCAGGTGTTTTCTCGGCGTTGACGCGGATGACTGAAGGAAACGGGCGAGCTGGGGATTCCGTCATGCGCGCCCGGTCAACCGGTCACTGGGCTATTGTCCAGCAGGCGTTCAACGCGCGGCATCACGCGCGGTACTTCGTCACTCTCGTGAATGTCCCGTAATGACATCTGTCAACAGGTATTGGAGTGCTTGAGTGACCAATGGAACACAGAAGCCGGACATGTCACATCAAACGTGTACGTGTGAGGCCAGAGTGGACACGAAGCACTCTAATAGCGGTCACTACGGTCAAACCCCGCCGAGAAACAAATCGTGATCGAGATACCCCCAGGCATCGCTTAACCACACTCACACACACCTTTTTATTGTCCCCAATATCTTCCCATGAAATTCCCGGCATACCTTGACATATTCTTGCTTTATTTTGCAGCTGTAATTGCCCGAGGGCCGCACTCTTAAAATATTTGCACGTAAGACAATCTAGCTGTGAGGAGGCATTTCTAGGCACATCTATGATTCGGGTTATTCTATCACGTCAGCTCTGCATGCGCAGCAGCACCGTCAATTCCCCGCGGCCTCTTTCCTCGATCTCTTGGACTATTAATTCATTCATTTACACGGGATTGAATTCATATACAGGTATGTGACTTTTACCTATAAGATAATATCCGCATCCATTTTGAGTTTCGTAGTGCATCATATTCATCAGCGGAAGCGGAAGTGGGATGCGATTTACGGGCATCTTCAGTTTGCGCTATAGGGGAATCTAATCCAGTGGCTTTGTTGTCGCGAGCAGGCCGTATATCACGCGTCTTAACCAGGCTTTTTTCCGTTTTCCGCTGCATCGGACTAAATTAGGTTTAGACGCAAACATTGGCAATGCAAATTGGGTCGGCATCCCAATCAGAGCCCATTAAAGCGAGGTGGCGCCCCGTTGTGGCCGCGTGGGGAACTCCGTCGGCGGGGCTGCTCGGGGTTGGGGATACGGGGGGGGGGGATGATGTACAAGGGGCTGGGATCCAACTCGGGGTGAGATTCTCTGCCCCTTTATGCTTCTCTCCTATATATCTCCTCTATATTGCGTGTTTGTGGCTCGGGGAATAATTTCATTTGGTAGGGACATTGCCGAGGTGTGATGAGTGGGCCACATGTTCAATTTTAACCCAGGGGAACCCTCCGTCTTCCGCAGTGTGCCTCATTTACCCTCCACCCCTCCTCCAGCGGCCACTGCGTGTTACCATCCGTGGATAGGGTATATACTAGATCCCTGGTGAATGGCGTTCATTTGGCGAGTGTGCCCTAACCCGCAACCTCATCTGCTGTCCCTCATAAACATCCGCATGATAAATGCAACATCTGATGAAAATATCCGACTCTCATTTGACCCTGGGGTGATTTCAATTTAAACCAATCAGGAAGGGCCTAAGCTTGCTATCCGGGCTCTCTCAGTCAGTTGCCACTGGCCGGATGCAATCAGGACGAGGGTGTACCTCAAACACAGACCCCATCTAACCCCTACCCTCAGCGCCCGCAAGGGCTAGCTTAGGGTCCCCCGGTTAGCCGGCACGCATGGCAGAGGTTCCCGAGGCTGAAGGGGCACGAAGGGGTGGTCACGCGAGGGCTTTGTCAGGGGATGGTCGTGTGTTGCGGGTGTATGTGGGTGTTACACGGGATGCTGAGGTTACTAGCTATGACTAGTGTTTCAGTCTTCTTTTGATGACGTTGACAGTCGGTCAGTCAGGCTGTCCGACAAGAGACGCACGCAAGCAGCTGTCTGTCACACCCACGCATACAAGGCTTACTCTATCCCTCTCTTACTCTCTCACTCTATCGCTATTTATCTATCTCTCTCTGCATCTCTCTCTCTTGCTCTCTCTCTCTGTCTCCCTCTCTATCTCTCTATCTATCTCTCACTCTCTCTCTCTCACACTCTCTCTCTGTGTCTCTCTCTCGCACTCTCTCTCTCTCTCTCTCGCACTCTCTGTCTCTCTCTGTCTCTCTATCTCTCTCTGTTTATTTTTCTCACTCTTTCTCTCTCTCTCTCTCTCATTCTCTCTCTCTCATTCTCTCTCTTACTCT
Source organism: Urechis unicinctus (assembly GCA_034190875.2). Classification (NCBI taxonomy): domain Eukaryota; kingdom Metazoa; phylum Annelida; class Polychaeta; order Xenopneusta; family Urechidae; genus Urechis; species Urechis unicinctus. The sequence goes on from CM067354.1 coordinate 57,916,652, forward strand.
TCTCTCTCTCTGTCTCTCTCTCTCACTATCTGTCTCTCTCTCAGTCGCTTTCTATCTCTCTCTCTCTCTCTATCACTATCTATCTCTCTCTCTATCATCTATTCTATCTATCTCTCTATCTATCTATCTATCTATCTATCTATCTATCTCTTTCTTTCTCTCTCTCTCACTCTCTCGTTATCTCTCTCATTCTCTCTCTTACTCTCTCTCTCATTCTCTCTCTTACTCTATCTCTCTCATTCTCTCTCTTACTCTCGCTCTCTCTAATTCTCTCTCTTATTCTCTCTCTCCCTTTCATTCTCTCTCTTACTCTCTCTCTCTCTCTCTCTCTCTCTCTTCTTCTTCTCTCTCTCTCTCTCTCTCTCACTCTCTCTCTATCTCTCTCTTCCTTTCGTGCTCTCTATTCTACAAAACCCAGCCAACCACAGATCAATGGGACCACATCAATTACAATAATTTATAAATATTTTGACGTTAGCTGTTGTTGTATATGGTTATGGAAGGCATTAGTGGAAACGTCTAATTCTTTGGCCCTGACAGCTTTGTGTAGCAATCTCTTCATCGTGGATTGGTTGAAATCGTTCCTGAATGTGGTCGCATCCACAGATCAGTCATTATCGATCTTGTCACTGTTGCTTGGTCGCTAATCTTCCTGTATACCGATCACCAGTCGTCACATCTTACTAGGACTATACCAGTCCCCCACCCCCAACTATAAATTTCAATTCTAAATGAACCCACTGGTTGCCGACGACTTTCCCATCAAGGCGTTCCCAGCCTCGCGCCATCAGGAAACTCTCTGCTGACCCCCGGCGTACCAGGGCCTCGAGGCCTCCAGGGCAGCGGGCAGTCGTTCCCTCTGGCGCCGGTTACTTCCAGGACAGCGGCCCCTGGTATACCAGGACACATCCGGGCAGCTGTGCCGGACAAGGGTCAAGCTCTTTCGAGGCAAACACGACAAAGCTTAACACGTTCATACATGAAGGACCTGAAGGCATTTTCATCGTACAATCATATTTCCAGCACCCTTTTCGCTAGCATTACCTAATCGCATTATGATAACTGAATGTTTAATTCCAGACATAACTCTCATGTGCCCAGATTCGGCTCCCAGCCGCCAGGGGCGCGTCAGTTATTTTATATAAAAATGGTATTCGATATAATTGACGCGTTCCCTGCTGGGAGATGTATAAATGCTCGCATTTCTCTATATCTTTTCTGTGCACGAAAAAACTATTGCTAGCACTGCATCGGGAATCAATTTAACTTCCAGAGGGCATGTCCTTATACACGCGACGGTACGCCAGGTTCATTGTTCTGCACACGAAACGCATAGGTGCCCTTAAAAGTTTAAATGGTGTTGTGAAAACCTGAACATTTGTGTTGCTACGACTGAGCAGGTCTTCGATTGGATAAAAGCTATGGTTGTTTAATGACAACAAATAAGTGTTGACCATTCACTTATTAGGTCATAAAATATGAATGATAGCTTGGGTGTTTGTATGGGTGGTGGTCTCCAGCCTTATCCTGCATCTCCCATCAGGCCACTACAGACTCTTTTACAGCACATCACCTTATGAGCTAAACTCCCCCAGCCCCCAACCCCCCAATCAGTCCCACCCCACCTCCGCATTCATCCTGCAACCCCATTCAGATCCAACTTCCACCCACCCACATCCTGACACCCCTATACTCAGCATTCACTCAACCAACCCCTCCCCGACTTCTCACTAACACATCCACACTCACCCATCTCCTATCTCACGCTTCGACCAACTCCATACATAAATATATTTATATATATATATATATATATATATATATATATATATATATATATATATATATATATATATTATATATATATATATATATATATATATATATATATATATATATATATATATATATATATATATATATATATATTATATATATAAAACGTCCATTGCTGTCCTACACTACCTCACCCACCCACCCACAATGCATCACACACACCCACATTACCTCAAACGCTCACCCACTGACGGAGCCCCCTATCTCCCATATAGCTCAACCCACCATGTCACAAGACACGCCACCAATCAGTGAATCCTTTCTCGTTTTATTTATTTGGCAACAAATGTTCAAATAAACATTTGAGCCAAATGTCGTGGGGAGCTGGGGACTAATGTTTAGGACGGACCTGACACGCTCGCTGGCTATTAACGGCGCCGCCAACACGAACATATATACCTCATGTCATTAATTGCTGTTAAACCGAGGCAACCGGCTCATCCACGGCCTCGTCGGGAGACGGGCCAGTCGAAGTAGCTCAATTAATTATGTATATTTATCAACTAAACGTCGAGTGCGTAGCCTTCAGGGAAGCGGTGGGTGGGGGTAGGTGGGGCGCAAGGGGAGGGGGGGGGGGGGGGGTGGGTGCCAGTGCCAGTTAAAGTGAGGGAGGGGGTATATATGCATAAATATATATATATATATATATATATATATATATATATATATATATATATATATATATATATATATATATATATATATTATATAATATATATATATGTATATATATATATATATATATATATATATATATATATATATATATATATAGCATATATGTGTGTGTGTGTGTGTGTGTGTGTGTGTGTGTGTGTGTGTGTGTGTGTGTGTGTGTGTGTGTGTGTGTGTGTGTGTGTGTGTGTGTGTGTGTGAAACATGTAAGATATACTTTGCACCACCAAGTACAAAGTCCCTCCATCCCTCCAACCATCCTCTTAACCCCACCACGCTTGCAGATGCATCTATTGGCCAAGTAAAGTGCAAAGAAATAAATGGAGTTTTTATCGAGTTGCCTTTTGGTCGCAAGACACGCACAGAGCGCGCTGGTATATTCATAATGAATACCAACCATTAATTCTTATGAGGCCAGTGCGAGTTGGGTTAATGTCTGCCATTAATCAAATGTCAACCAAGCGGAGAGACCGTTTGTTTTCTATTCTCTAATCCATTATAGGGAGAGTTGGTTTTTTTTGCGTCTTCCCGAGAGAGATTCGTTTCGCAGACCGAGATCTCACGGGTGGAGCGTGGAGGGAGATCTAAGATGATCGCGTGACAAACGGCAACTCAATTCGTCCCAGCCCACTCCTCGTCAGTATGCTTCTGTTGTGAAAACATGGACAGAAGAAACATGGCTGGCAGTGATCGTGTAAATAAACGAAAAGAAAGTAATACAAGAAAATAGGCACCCTGTGCTATGATGCTGTGTCAAGCTATATATATATAAATATGTATGAATATTTATATGTGAATGTAATATATACATACATATGTATGTATATACAGCTCTGCCTCGATAACTCGCTTCGCGAATCTGCATAACTCGCGCTCATGCCTTGGACCCGTATTTTTAACAAAATAGGAGCTTATTGATATCCGCCATCCGTTATATGGCGCTTTCACAAATATATATAGCTTCCCTGGGCGAGGTGTTGACGCCACGGGAATACGGTGAGAAAAAGTTGAGAAAACGTTTGGCGCTGAGGGTTAATATAAACCAGCCCACAATTTAATGAAATCAGCTCATTTTGCATTCCCCATCGACAATCATCTCTATGTAATGAAATTAATTTCCATTCCTATCTCTCTCTCTCTCTCTCGAGAGAGCTCGCGAGAGAGAGCTCGAGCGCTCGCGAACTCTCTCGCGCGCGCGCGCGCTCTCCTCTCTCTCTCTCTCTCGCTCTCGCGCGCGCGCTCTCTCGCTCTCTCGCTCTCTCGCGCGCTCGCGCGCGCTCGCGCTCTCGGGATATAGAGATAGAGAAAGAGAGATAGGTACATATATAGATATATAGAGAGATATATAGAGATATAGTATATATATATATATATAGATATATATAGATATATATAGATAGGAAGGGATAGATATATATATATATATATAGATATAATAGATAGATATATAGATATAGATATATATATATATATATAGAGATGATATATATATATATACATATAGATATGGATATATATGATAGATATATACATATATATATATCTCTATATATATATATATATATATATATATATATATATATATATATATATATATATATATATATATATATATATATATATATATTTATATATCCTCTTTTCCCTCCCATGACCTCTCTCTCCCCCAGACACACACTCCCTCTCTCTATCTCTCTCTCTAACTTGTCTGTCTGTCTGTTTCTCTCTCTCTCTCTCTCTCTCTCTCTCTCTCTCTCTCTCTCTCTCTCTCTCTCTCTCTATTTCAGAACAAACAAACAATCCATTCAAATGTAATGAACCAAAAAAATGTCTTTTCCCCTTAAGCCATCACTTGCTCGTCGCTTTGACGGCGTATGCTAGATCGTGTATCCGAGCGGGTGGAATATCGAGCCCTAACAATGGGTCTCATCCGGAATGCACTTCGCGGTTAATGTCCCTTTAACGCACTTAGTCAAACAAAACCATTTTGCAGGCCCTGTCCTATTGACAGAGACCAGCATGATCGCGCAGCCCCAGCTTTTCAAATATCTTTTTTTTTAGAAGCCGCCCGTGTCCCTGGGGAATTTAAAGAACGCTCAGCCCCGCATGCTCGTGTAAATTGCGTCGCCCTCGTCGGTGTAAATCGTTCTTGACAAATAGAGAAATGAATTTGCTTCCAGGGTAACTGTATATACAGTGTGGAGTTATTTGCTGAGCTCATATGATGTTCAATAAAGAAAGTAGGCGACGGATGCCAGATTAAAAGAGCGCGATGTTGGGCAAGGAAGTGCTGGATACGTCTGTAAGGTTTATATGACAACAAGTTAATGGGCGGGGGTGGGGGGAGGGGGGGGGGTTAAAGACGTGTTGTCTGCTAAATAGAAGCACAAAGGTTAAGCTGTTGTTAGTTTGTTCCCTGAAACAAAGGATGGTGGAAATGAAGCAGACGAAATGAAAAGGCTGGAAGTGCAGCTTTAGAAATGAAGTAAAGTGAAATAAGAGAAGCTGTAGCAGACGAAAAGTGAAGCTGTAGAAATGACGATAAATGGGGAAATGGAAGTAAAGTAAATGACATTTACTGTGGTGAAGATGGAAGTGTGCCTGTATAAATGACATTTACTGAGATAATGGATGGAAGTGAAGCTGTATAAATGACATTTACTGAGATAACGGATGGAAGTGAAGCTGTATAAATGACATTTACTGAGATAAAGTATGGCAGTGAAGCTGTATAAATGACATTTTCTGAGATAAAGTATGGCAGTGAAGCTGTATAAATGACATTTACTGAGATAAAGGATGGAAGTGAAGCTGTATAAATGACATTTACTGAGATAAAGTATGGCAGTGAAGCTGTATAAATGACATTTTCTGAGATAAAGTATGGCAGTGAAGCTGTATAAATGACATTTACAGAGATAAAAGATGGAAGTGAAGCTGTATAAATGACATTTACTGAGATGAAGGATAGGAGAGAAGCGTGGGTTGGTGACGTTTGGCTGTGCGTTTGATGATGATGTTTCGTTGGTTTCATGCTTGATCTCATTTAACGTCATTCTTCAAACTTCATGCATTATCTTAATGTCACTTCAGCGCCGCGGCTTTACTTCCGTTCGTTGTTAGGTTGATGATAAGGTTTTGTCGTGGATTTGAAGATTTAGTTTGGTTCAGGTGATAACAAAGAGGTTTGGTTGGGGGGTGATGGTTGGGGGGTGATGGTTGGGGGGTGATGGTTGGGGGTGATGGTTGGGGGTGATGGTTGGGGGTGGTGGTTGGGGGTGATGGTTGGGGTGGCTTATGGATTGATGATTAGGTTGGGCTCAGTGGTTATGATGATGCTTTGTTGAGTGAATGATGATGATGAGAGGTTGGGCTCAGTGGTTATGATGATGCTTTGTTGAATGAATGATGATGCGGAGGTTGGTTGGTTGGTTGGTTGGTTGGTTGGTTGGTTGGTTGGTTGGTTGGTTGGTTGGTTGGTTGGTTGGTTGGTTGGTTGGTTGGTTGGTTGGTTGGTTGGTTGTTTGGTTGTGGCGACGGTGATGAAGTAAGGTTGTGTGAATGATAATGGTGATGTTTGGTTAAGGGGTTGGCTATAGGCGGATAAAACGGATGTAGCATCGTAAGAAATGAGACGTTCAAGTAATGATACCAATCACTGGGGTTTCTAATGTGTGAGTTCTCCCGCCGACTATAAATGTGTATAACACTGGGGCATTCGTTATCTTCAAAGACCTCCATCACCATGAGGGAGGAATGCACGCAGTCAATAGCAACACAGTCGACATGGCGCGTGTTTCAATGGATTCGCCTCCTTCATACGTTTACAGCACATATCCTGAGGCGATCAGCTGGTTTACTACAAATGGAGAGAATCGCGTCTGAAATACAACGCAGTTTTCGCAGAAATCTCGTTTCCAATATCAGCGCCAAGATCATCATATCTTCAAAATATAAACTATCTTCAAGATGAGTTTTTCGAACGTTAAGTTGTTATGCAGCGGCGATGTGTTTTATGTGCAATCATCATCCAAGCTGGAACGCGGTTTACAGGGAGAGAATCATTAGTGCTATATACATGGGTGGGCCGGCTGATCACAGACCTCATTTACGTAGCGCAAAGCCGCGCTTCTCCCTGGCCGCAGATTTATGGAACACGCCGAGCAATAAGCGACATTCTCGGCGCCCTCATAGGGGAAAACGGCTAAGTACCCTTTCTGCAACATTGCCTAATACCTCACAAAGAATTGGCAGAGGTTCGCTTGGGTTCCTTCCATCTCCTCAATCCAAGTCAGATTGCCAAGGTAAAAACCTTGTTGGCCACCTTGTGCGTGAGGCTATAAGCTATTTGCAACAGCGCCGCAGTACATCCAGGCAACTATAGCTTGATGGTCATTAATTACAGGGGGTAATTCCACCGCGGTATAATCCCTTGTTGACTAAATGCGAACGAGGCTCTAATCCGCAGACGAAGTCCATTTCGGTGGCTGGATTATGGGATTATAGACTAATTGTTATTCTCCTTATAACACCACCCCCCCACCCCCACGCCCTACCCCACCCAAATATGTGCTGATCGGGGCGGTCGGACTGAAGATGGAGGGTTTTTGGAAATACAGCGATGAATGATTTTTAGACACAAACAAAAAAGTTGATCGTGAGAGGATTTGTATGTATCCAACAAGGGTGGAGGGGAGGGGTGGGGGGTGTTTGATTTCAGTTTCACGTATGCCATGTTAATTGCTTCTCACTCACTTAATCACCTTTTTAGTCCCTCGCTGGTCGATTTCATTTCACCTCACTATTCGAAAATCATATTCACAAAAAGTTGCATATAATATTTTTCCATATTTAATTTCGCTGTAATCAAGATTTTACTTAAGCATCGCATATCATTGTTGAGATAGAAAGCTGAATTGATGTATATATAGGACTGTGGGGTGGTGTTACTTCTATTTTCAACCGACTTTCAATTTAACGTTTTCGATTTGAAAAACCGCGCCGGCTTGGATATACGGCTGCATGTGAACTGTGTCCATTTCTGAAAGGGAATACTGAGCTCGGGGAATATTAATGTTCGGGTTTAAATTCGATTTCTATTGGAGCAACATGTCAGAACTCTTCGGGTTAAATAAACTCGGTTCATTCATTCTCATTGTAGCCTTAATTTTGGACAAGCGCCACATCCAAATCACACACTCCCTATTTAATTCCCCCTAAAACAATTATCCGCTATCGACTGTGTCATATATATGTCTCGTCTTTCAGGGCGGCGCTTTCAGAAAAAAGTTAAAATTTTATGAATGAATTAACTTGGGTTCTATAGGGTAATTGAGAGTAAAGATTTCATTGAGGGCGGCAAATTGACACGATAAATGAAGCTTTTTTTATCCCAGATTGCTACCCTCAGGCATTCGAGCGTTGTTTGCGCCAGCGGCTGAACAGGGGGCGTCTGTAGATTTCAGAGCGCGCGTCAGGCCGTCTGCTAAGCTTGTCTTCCCGTCCGCAAATTACACGTTTGCAAATCGCTTCTGTTCACATTTTTTTTGAATTTCTCGGTAATGGCTGTGATGATATGGTGGGGTTAAACTGACAGGGGTCATAACCCCACGACATTTCGTCGGGCTAATATAGGCGTCACGGCGAGACGCACGCGTGTGATATGTTGAGCGAGCTCCGTCTGAAGTGCATTTCGAATGGGCGCCATGTGTGTTCTCAGTGCTGCAATAGATGACAGAAAAACTCACTGTCATTTTGAGGAGACTCTTAACTATCTCCAAGAGCTGTACACAGTGTGGTAGCTTATCCCCTGAAAGATCGAAATGGACATCGCTTTCCCCTTGAGGGCGCCAGAGATAGCCACCCGAAGCGACGACCATCCGCAGACACTGTGCGCCCCGAGGGATAATATATTCTGGGGGTTATCTTGCACGCGCCTCAAATATCCCAGCCTCCTAGTTTCTTGAGCGGACTTAAGTTTTCATCAGCGTCAGTTTGCGTTAATATCGTATCAGATGAAAACTAAGGCTTTAACTTGGGATAAATCGAATTGAGCCGGTTAGTTGAACCCTTTCTCTAAAAGTGGCAAAAAATATCGTAGCTGAAGTCCACTCTGGCACAGGAAGCGGTTCTCTGTCACGTTATGATGAACAGTACGCTGTAGAGGTATTTGGTAATCACCAACTCACTTCACATCCCATTTTTTATTCAACTTTTTTTCTCAGCAAACAGACAAAAGTCTTTTACATGCAAGCAGCTTGTAATAAAACCTGTGATAAGAAAAACAACGGCAAATAATTATTTCCTAAAGACGAAAGCAGGGCACGGGAGGGTACATAGATAAAACGGAACGTCAGGGAAGTTACCATTTTAGTGCACGTGTCCATATCTACTGCAAAATCGTAAAGATAAAGCAAGGCTTCTACCTAAAAACGCACCGGCTTAAAATAAATCTGCGCAGCGCTTAAAACTGTATTTCCAGCTGTAAAAGCGCCATTAATTTGTTCTACTCTGAAGGCGGCATGTCTGTTCCCGGTAGCTCTGAAAGCGCGCCTGGAATGTGTAAGAATTGTCGATCGCTCCGTGATTAGATTTTCCTGCAGAATTAATTGATATTTGTCATCCTCTGCGGATCTTTATGAGCAATGTAATGAGGTCGTTGCAAATGCGAGTGAAAAGGAAAGTGACAATTACCGCAGAGGCACTGAAAGGTTGATTGTTACGACCTTGTCATCTGGTACATCTTAAATGAGGTGCCGGTTCCGTGTACCCTCTGAGGAGGCAACGTCGCCCCCGATGGGAGGAAGTTCGTCGGTGAGGGTGCGCAGAAGCAGGGTGGCAGATTATGGCCTGGCCTCCGGTGTGCGCCCTTCAGCGGAAGCCGTGGCCGGAAGCCGAGTGTCGCCCCCTGTCGAGATGAGGGTATCATTTTGATTGATCCTTCTCATTACCGCTTGATGAGATTCCAACCCCATTAGCCCGAGACGAGCACCCGGCTAGATCCGGGGCCTTCGCTACCTGCCATACAGTAGCTTCTAATCTTCCTTTTCATCCCGCGTAGATTGACCGATTACCTTCATTCCCCTCCGTCTAACACTCTCAATCTGACCCAGATTATCACCCCTGGCGATGCTACGCCATTTTTATATTACTATGACCTTTCCCTCTCTAACCCCCTTCTATACGAGGAAGGTTTGAATTGCAACCGATAAAAATGATCGGGTAGGGAGGGTTCTCTGGGGAAATGACCACGAGGGACTTATGGGTAGCGATGTTAGGCAATGTCTATGGAAAATCTCCTTTCTAAGACGAGGAAAGATACGAAAACACTAGGGCGACGGTCAAAAATCCTCAAATTCACCGTGTAAGTGCTATCAAAGTAAAGCCAAGCAATATAACATAAAACATATTGCGAAACTGCAGATGTTGAATAATAACATATTTTTATATAACAATGGAACGTCGTTCTTTTTCTATTGATTTGCTATTTTCGATAACTTTTAAAACAATGACGGATTATTTTGGTAGCTGGAGTCCATTTAAACGTAATTTTCGATTTAAGCATGCGCACAGCTGTTGCTGTTTCATTTAGCATTCATAATTTCATGTCCGCTTTAATCCGTCATCAAATATTAACTCATTTGTAGATCCAATACCTGACTCTGCAAGCTCCCATCAGAAGCAAAATCCACATCTGGGATATTTACGACCAATAAGTCTTGCGGATTCCTTGAACTAAAAAAAACATCAATGTAAAAAAAGAAGATTAGTAATCCGCCTTCGGGTATGAAAATGACACATCACTCGAGAAAGGGGTCTGTTCATTTTTTCCTTTAATGTCTTAACATCCATGGCGCCTAGGCGAGAATCTCTGCTTGAAGAAGAATTCAGTTGGTGAAATTTATTGCTGTTACTCAGCTTGGATCATAAGTCAGTCGAGTTGTCATATAATTTGTCCACAAAGCGTAATGAATAATATGAGTTGAATTCTTGTGTTTGTGGATGGTTATAGACATCCTGTGTATTATGATTATTTTCCGTTTTATATTGAAGAGGCTGTGTTGAATGTGTCTTGGTATTTCTACATCTTGAAAATAGCAGATTTCTGGCGTTTCGTCTCCTGTATTAATGCTTTTTAAAACATCTTAACCAGATAAATATATTATAATAATTGACAGGTTCAGAAATATACTAAAATGCTGATACTGAGCATAAAAATCGGATGCCGTGAGATTCATGCCCGAATGAATCTTGCTGTGTGCTGTACCGCGGTAGGTTGGTAACTGAAACTCGATGTCAAGGCTTTTAACGTCAAAACACATCAAACGCCGCCAAATATATAAGGTTTTATGGAATAAAACGATCAAGAAGTGATAATGTTAACGAAAACATAAATAATATATAAAAAAATATAGCAATTTAAAACCTTACAATTTAAAAAACAAAGACGCCTTTTACTTTGTTTCATCAACTTTGCCCTCGAAGTCGGACATTTGCAAGCCCCTGACATTTCCCGACCAATGTCCAGCCGGGTCACGTGACTCATTGAGGTCACGTGGTTAGCGGCCTACGAAGACAGCTGCGCTGTGACCATGGTGACCGGTTCGAGGATGAGGGCTCACCATGGTGACCATCTGGTCGGTGGGAGGTCCACGCTGCCACGGCACCCCGCTGGCGAAAGACAAACGCCATCATTGTGCCTTCAACTACTACCGGTCGTCAAATCGAGTTTGATCGCGGTTGAGGAACTCTGTGACCCGCAGGAAGACGGAGGGAATTGAATGAGTCTTGAGAGGGAAGGGTGCGATGGATGGAGGAGATTTGGTGGGGCGGTTTTAGAGGGAGGGTGGTGGGATAAGAAGGGAGATTGTGGCGAGCCGGCTGGTATGTTTCATTAGCCGCTTGACCTCGGGGGTGGGATCCGGGTGGCTTGCTAGGGTGTGGTCCTGCAGAGATAGGAAGTTTGCAGAAGATGGATGGAGGGCTAGGGCGGGTTTAGGAGCCCTCCGGTCTGAAGGTACCCTAGCAGAGACGGCTGACCCTGAGGCGCTCCTGTCCTGACACCCTCCATGATTTAGCCTCGCGTCGCAGCCCTCGCGGCCTCACAAAGCAGTCATATAGATTTGGCGCAATTACGTCCAGTTTTCTGCGCTGCTCAGTTTGCTTGGAGAAAGCGGCAGTTTGACAGGTTCAACAACCCCTATCCATCATCTGTCTGCGCCCCGCTTGTAGGGGGTAGGCCGGCAACCCCATGGTGGCCACACGGCAGGCCTCTCCTGTCCTTCTCTGCCCGGTCTTGACTCGGGGGGTGCCCGGCTTTGGATTGGTAGCAACCCCTAGGCGAACACTAACCATCAATAAAGCCTATCTGGCCGTCGCAGGGTGTAGGTGCAAGTCCCCGGGGCCACTCGCACGTAGTCACCATCACCCCACTTCCATAAAAGCCCTCAAATCCCTCTCCTAAGTTCCCCACCCTTCCCTCAACCCTCTACCCCGGGCCCAAGGGGTTTCCTCTGAGGTTCACCCAAGGGTCCCATAAATTGCGACTTTAGGGACACAGCACTCTGTCTCTACTCTCCGATTTACAGCCAAGTTAACCGAGGAATATATTCCCTCTTGAGAGAATTTCTTTATTAAATTCTACCTTCCGTTATGATGTCCCCGAGGCAAACTAGGCCTTATCTCTTCCATAAACCGGCCTTGTTGACAAGTTATAACCCCCGACGGACACACTGACCACGGCCTGGACCGCCATCTTGTCGCTTGTTCATTTCAACCCATCTGTTTCAGTTTGCCAACTAACGCTGTGTATTTGTTACTTTCTGTACAGCTATATGGGGTATGATTTGTCTTTCACATGTTGAATTAATGACAACGCTATTCGTTGATGTTATTTTAAGGATATTCAGTGTATGCATTCCAGTTTCCTTCTATTCGAAAGTTACAAAATACTGTGAAACAAATGCTAATTCGTTTTAATATTCAACACATACAAACAAGCTTATGCCAACAATTGAATAAATAGTACTATTTCGCATGGCTGTATATCATTTCCTGAGCGGTTGTAGCTTAAATCAGGCGGGTTATATTGCTGTTGGTTTGGGGAAGGCAATGGGCGTGATTTGGGGAGGTTAGCAGACACCCTCCCTTCTGCAGAATGGTCCGGTTTGGGTCCCCCACAAGCCATAAGCGATGCGGTTGACGGCTCTCACTCGCTCGTTTACAACCCACTGAACATCACGCCCACGCGCCATAGACATGTGTGTTTATGGATTCAATAAGAGGGCACTAGATCAACTCTTATATATATGTGACAAGTATTTGTTTTGTTGACATTAACACCCCTTGGAAAGTTGACACATGAAATGGGAAATCATTGTTTATTGGAGAACTCATATTGGAAATACGCGTAGCGTCGCTGACTTAGTGGTCAATGATACGTTTTTTGAGGTCACTTGCGTCATGATGTATACACTCATAACGAGAGGGACGAGAGCGGGGGTGGCGAGAACCTTTAACAGCCATCAATAGCTCCTATGGATGCGATAGCGCTGATGTTTTGTGTCTCTAAAGGTCTCGCTATAAATTAACTGAGTATCTATACAAGCTTGGTGGTTGCTAAGCGTCAGTTGTCGACCCGATATGGGTTGCTATGAATCCTTATTCCCTTTAAGTACTTGTGTTGGCTGACTTTCATGGATACTACAGAAGCCTTTGGTTGCTTTATATACAGACCTTAGTTGTCGTTGTTAGGCCAAATGAGGATGTGTTTCCTGGGGTTGTCGTAGTTAAGCAAATGAGGATGTGCTTCCTGGGGTTGTCGTTGTTAAGCAAACGAGGAAATGTTTCCTGGGGTTGTCGTAGTTAAGCAAATGGGGATGTGCTTCCTGGGGTTGTCGTAGTTAAACAAATGAGGATATGTTTCCTGGGGTTGTCGTAGTTAAGCAAATGAGGATGTGCTTCCTGGGGTTGTCGTAGTTAAGCAAATGAGGATGTGCTTCCTGGGGTTGTCGTAGTTAAACAAATGAGGATATGTTTCCTGGGGTTGTCGTAGTTAAGCAAATGAGGATGTGCTTCCTGGGGTTGTCGTTGTTAAGCAAATGAGGATATGTTTCCTGGGGTTGTCGCAGTTAAGCAAATGAGGATGTGCTTCCTGGGGTTGTCGTAGTTAAGCAAATGAGGATGTGCTTCCTGGGGTTGTCGTAGTTAAGCAAATGAGGATATGTTTCTGGGGTTGTCGCTGTTTCAAGCAAATGAGGATATGTTTCCTGGGGTGTGGGGGCGTAGTTAAGCAAATGAGGATGTGTTTAGCCCAGGGGGTTGTCGCTGTTCTCAAATAACCCACTGTCGAGAAGTCCCTAACATGATAACGTTTGATGCGGATGAGTGGGGGGGGGGGGGAAATAACCCAGGCTGGTTGATAGTTAAAAATCGAAGACTGGATACCCTGAGCATAAAATAGCCCAGGCTGGTTGAGACCCCTGAGCATAAAATAACCCAGGCTGGTTGATTCCCTGGGGTATACCCAGGCTAAGCATAAAAAATACCCAGGCTGGTTGATACCCCTGAGCATAAAATAACCCAGGCTGGTTGATTCCCTGGGGTATGAAATAACCCAGGCTGGTTGATACCCCTGAGCATAAAATAGCCCAGGCTGGTTGATACCCCTGAGCATAAAATAGCCCAGGCTGGTTGATACCCCTGAGCATAAAATAACCCAGGCTGGTTGATTCCCTGGGGTATGAAATAACCCAGGCTGGTTGATACCCCTGAGCATAAAATAGCCCAGGCTGGTTGATACCCCTAAGCATAAAATAGCCCAGGCTGGTTGATACCCCTGAGCATAAAATAACCAAGACTGATTGATACCCCTGAGCATAAAATAGCCCTGGCTGGTTGATACCCCTGAGCATAAAATTGCCCAGGCTGGTTGATACCCCTAAGCATAAAATAGCCCAGGCTGGTTGATTCCCTGGGGTATGAAATAACCCAGGCTGGTTGATACCCCTGAGCATAAAATAGCCCAGGCTGGTTGATTCCCTGGTTGAAATACCCCCTGAGCATAAAATAGCCCAGGCTGGTTGATACCCCTAAGCATAAAATAGCCAAGACTGGCTGGTTGATACCCCTGAGCATAAAATAACCCCTGGGGTAAGATTGATTGGGGTATATAAAAACCCCTGAGGTTGATACCCTGGGGTATAAAAAAGGCCAGGCCCAGTGGTTGATACCCTGGGGTATAAAACAGCCCAGGCTGGTTGGTACCCTGGGGTATAAAATCTCGGATGTTTGATACCCTGGGGTACAAAAAAGGCAAGGGTGGTTGATACCCTTGGGTTTATTCCCTTCTGGTCCTGTGTAGACCCCATGGTTTTTTTTCATAAATAAGTCTGCATAATGATGTTAAAATTACGTACACTATTTGGTATATTTTGACCTGGTAAAAATATGACTGCGTATTGAGTGAATAATTATTATTTGTAGCTGTAAATTGTCATATCGTTTTGAAATATCCCTTTCTGTTTAATAATTCAATATCAAACACATCAAAGACCGGATGAAGATTAACACTGAGTTGAAAATATACAATGAAGACATCTGCTATACGAGTTTCATATACTTCCAAAATTGTTTCATCACGGGCCAGACGACAAACGGGTGTGGACGCCGAGTTCATTCGGGAAGGTTACTCTTGATATTGTTGGTTTCACGTCCGGGTCAGAATACATCATATTCGCTCCCACTTCGGTGGAATACAAATTCGTCATGGATGATAACTTGTACAATCAGATTTTAAAGTATAACATCAGCTCTGACCAAAAAATACCCTGAGCAAATCTACGACCCAGGTTTCGCTAAGAACGTCCACGTCGAGCAGTGTATAGTCACTTCATGCTGATGACGGAACTCTCTTCCATGGTGAGGTTCTGGTCACAACCCGTGTGCCCAGAATTTTGACGGCTAGTCACGAGGAGCGGGAAGGGCGCTTTGGTAGGGACAAGAGCTTCAGTGAAATAGAGCTGCCATATTACTCGATAGGTATGAAGAATATGCGAAGGCATGTCAGACTATACCCGGGGTTTAAGAGGCATGGTCGGTTTTATACCTCGGGTTAATTATGGGACAGTCCATTTCCTACCCCGGGGATAGGCCATACCTTATCCCACCAAGCTACATCATTAACCCCCCCCCCCCCCCCCCCCCCCCCCCGCAAGCCAGACACAAAATATCCAAGGAAAAGGTGGGTGGGGGGGGGGGTTGCTTTGTTTAAAACACTGATGAAACAAACTTATTCAATAGAGTGCATAATTTTAATTGCTTTACTGTATAGTTAAGCTCAAACAATTTACTTTGGTTAATTGACGTTTTCATACAATATACATGAATGTGTTGAACAAGCTCAGACATATTGTCAGGGTACAATATATGTACAAGGTACAATGTATGTGCTCTGACAGCTCTGAAGACTATATCTGGCAGGATATATAATCCACTGTATTGATTGTCCAACCTTGGTATACACTGCTATATCGCTTCACACCACACTGACTTTGGCAATGACATTGACATCAGTTGCCCATACACAATCCCGCGAAATTATGTTACCTAATCACTCTCTATATATATATATATATAGTCCAGGTAGTGCGGGAGATTCTCGCTGATATGTGTGCTCTGCGACTCCTTACTATTTGACCAGGTCAAAAATGTATCCAAATGGTACGTAATAGTCACATCATGATGAATAGAATTTCTCTAGTTACATATTTTTGAAAAACACAAAGGTTATAATGTGGACTAGATGGGTATAGTCTAGCCCAGACTAAAATATACCCATGTAAACAATTCAAATCTTATTGGGAAGCATCTTACTAGACCTAAACCACGGAGGTGACGCTCAGTTGCCAGTGCCGGCCTTTGACGTTAACGCTATGTCGCAAATTTGTATTGTTTTAACATTTTCTGAATTTTATCATTCGTCCATATTCTTTGTTTGATTAAATGTAGTTTTTATGACATAATATTAAGTATGTGAATTGATTACTGGCAACATGTAAATGAATGTGAATCATTAAAGTAACACATGGGGGTAATCTGAAGTTGATTTCATCCTACCCCCCGGTAATCTGGAATTGACGGGGATAATATCGTTATTCAAGTTACCCCCGTAATCTGAAAGCGATTTCAGGTTACCGGGGGGTAATGTGAATGGAGGGTAATTTGAAATCGGTACACCGGGGCTAGATCCCGGGGTATATTTGAGTCTAGGCCAGCCCTACCCGGGTATGGTCTGACTGGGGCTTGATCCGTAACCGACATTATTGGTGGGTGACATCATCGGCCATGTTTATATTAGTAAATAAAATTGTTAATTCATTGTGTCAGATCAAATATAAAACGATGCTGATTCCTCATCTTGGTGTGTTGAGGTTGGGGGGGGGGGTGTTTATATACTAGTCCAGGGGGAGGTTTATGATGGCCTACCGGGGTGTAAATGGAATAAACCAGAATATACACGGGGTTTAAACACTTTAGCCCTTCTTACCACGTACCTTATACCATGCCTATATATAAGTGTGTTGCTGTAGTTGTTGTTGTTGCTGCTGTAAATATGACTCTGCCAATGCGGAAAACTTATTGCGCCAGACAACGTACTTTCTGGGAAAAAACGAGAAAAAAAATTACCTCTCCCAGACCGATTCTCTCGATGTGGCCGCTGTACAATGGTAGACAATGTTTAAGAATGAAGAGTATAAGTCGAATCGTATGGTGGAGTTTAGTGTGAAGAGGAAGGTGAGTACAATGACAGGACGAAAACTGGTGTGTATTGAACAGGGCTGGATGGGAGTGGGGGGTGGGAGGTTGCATGACAAAATGTGCTCTCTGACCAACAAGAAACACACGTGGACAGCTCAAGCTAGGTCGGTGGAGGCGAATTAGATAAAAACTTCCATGAATCATTCTCCTGGGGTCATCTCGCCAAATGATCCCCATTTTTCTCCGTCGAAACGGGTGCCAAGATCAGGGATCTCCGGCTCCGGGATTGTTGCAGCGATGTCATACGAGCGCTCAATATATCCGGCAGCGCCCTGGGTCGGCTATATCCAACTCGCCCTTTCCCTTTCCCCATTTGACTGGCGTCTGATAAGATATGAAAGTGTCTCTGCGCCGACGCTCATTGCGCCACATCCGGGGCGGGGTTAGCGTCTTTGTGACCTCTCCCAGAATGCCATTTGGCAGGAAAGAGGGCTCAGAATGGCAAACGAAGCACTATACGGGAAATTGAGTTCAAAACCTTTTGGGATGTGGCGGAAAGGGGTGGCAGCCATTGGTGATATCCAGTAAGATTAGCCGGGAAGTGGGATGAAGTTGGGGAGAAAACTCAGAAACTTCTCCGTAGAACGTACGAGACGAAAAAGGAATTATCCTGCATGAATGAAAAAAAAATATAGTTTGATAACGCATTGAAAATGTAAGCTGGTTATAAATGGCACTTTGACAAAAGAATAGCCCGAAAAAGCAGGAATCGTTTACGTAGAATTATTCCACTGCGCCCTGCGTTTCTTCGCCAATCACTGCCCACTGAGATTTCTTTGTTCGTGTATACACAAGTCAGCGAAGAGAAAGTACCTCAATCTGCGCGATTTCTCCTTGCAACTAACGCGTTTGTTAACGAGAAATGCACAACGGTCACGTGACGATTGTTATATTCACTTTGGTTGCACATAATATTATATAAGGGTCTCTTATTTGTATGGATTTTATTTAAATGTCTTAATCAAAGTTAATATAATCTATAGACGTTTTGTATAAAGGTCTCTGTATAATTTGATCGCTGTTTATGCACAATATTCACTCTATATATGTTTTCCTGTATATAATTCGTCCATGCGATACCGGCTTTCAGTTAATTTCAGTGCATTTCATCCGGCATTACACACCCCCCCCCCCCCCCCCCCCCCCGCCCCCCCGCCCCCCGCTCTCATCACTCCCATGTTTCATTTTCTCCCTAATGCTTATTTTTTATCAGCGCATTTGCAGCCGAGACTCGTGTATATATAGGTGATTAGAGACGCAGGCGGGAATTAATGGGGTTTGTTCAGCATAACCCTAATCTACCCCCGTCCTTTGTCGCCTTGGTGTTAGAGGCGCCCTCGTGGCCGAACCTCATTCATCCCCCGCCACTCGTGCCCCGCGCAGCGCACATAATTAGCACCGGAAGCCGCTATACCTTATAAGGGGTTAGGGGCATAGACCGTTAATTACCCGGGCAGAGGAGCTCTGTAAACTTGCGCGTAGGGCTCAATTCACCCTCTTTTGTGGCGGTGCCTAGACCTCAAGTTCTTATGACCCTTTTCCCCCGGTCCCATCCCTCATTCTCCCCCGGTGCCATATTCCCCTTCGCTTGCTCGCTCCCTCCGCGAAGGGCACACTGGCTCCCTCACGTGGCAGATGTATGGCGCAGATTAAAGCCCAGTCTAATCAAGCAAGCCCCATAAACCAGGCAAAATCAGACAGGCGCTAAACTTGGAGGTTACAAAAAATATTACTTTGCCTCTGGGAGGGTGTTATTGTGGTTGGAGGGTGCAGAGCGGAGGGCGGGCGGGTCTTCCCGAGTCCCTCATGTCACTTCCACGCGCCCTACTTGTCATATATATAAAGTTGTACTCCTTTCAACTTGTTCAGCCTCTAGCCTTACAATACATTAATCATTTCCAAATTAAATTAATTTCGAACAAAGGAACAACGTTGTTTTCCCTTGAGCCACCAAGCTGAGCTGCTCGTATTTGATATAAACACGTCAACGCAATGTCAATTTCGGCGACTGGGTAGTAATCATGTCGCGGTTACGTCCTCGGCGACGCCGACTCGGAGAGAAAAAGTCGCCTATCCAAACGGCTACACAGGCGATAAACAAAACCACTGAATTCCTACACTATAAAAGTGTTTTACTCGATGCGAGGGAAAATATGGGAAGATTATACAAAATCCACTTTTTTCAAGTCGGCTAAAGTTCGTTTTCTCTCCGATATATGCATTGAATCCATGCTAAAAATTGTATTCATTTTTAAGTTTGTAATTAGATTTCCTCTGTATCCGCTGCTTGTCGTCTCCTTGTCTCTGGCTGCCGATCAACTCCGAGTCATTACGGACATCATAACGTGCGGGGTGGAGTGGTCTGGAATGAATTGTGTCTGAAGTGAAAATGTTCATAAGAATAGATATATGTGTAAAAATGAGTCATAAGACATATGAATTAGTGACCACCTGTAGACATATCCATGGAATCTAATGTTTGTAGGTATTTTAGCAGCACAAGCTGATGTCCGGACATTTTCGTCTTTACTGTATGGGTGCGCGGTGCCGTTACATGGCAGGTAGAAGATGCTGAAAGTCGTTTAGGTAGCTGTTATACATGATGCCATGTGTACGGGTGCATATGTGCGCATCGTGGTATTAACAGCGTGACTATACGGTTCACGGGAAGTGCTGATGTATCTGGACGGGGGGTGATGGTGTTATATTATAATGTTTTGTGTCCAGTTTAAGTTGATACAATGAAGACAGATTGAACTTTTTTAGCACATTTGTGGTTTTCGATAGGAAAATATTATATTGAATAGGGTAAAATTATTATCTGTAGACAAATATGGAACGCCGTTTTGTTTGCGTATGGCACGTGGGTCACATGTTGTGGCATTGCCACTAACTACACTGGGGATTACAAAGGCATATCGGGCAGCGCGCTCACTATGGATGCGCACGCAGCGATGTGGTTAACAGAAATAAAAGGTAACAATTACACTTTGTTGGACGTTGTTAATGAGTGAGATTTGAGTTAACGCTTAGGGGCTTTTTTCGACCGCGATAAGATCCATGCTTGGAGTCAACCATTGTTTCCGGCAGACTTCCAGAGCGCATGCTCAGTGGCCAAACTGGCCACTGAGGGCATGGCCCCGCCCTCTGCCTGGACACATGCGCAGCTCCGCCCCATGTCTGACCTCCCTGACTTTTTGACCCCGCCCCCTTGGCCTGGTCTGCAAAATTCATGAGTCTGCGCAGCCTCTTCCCCTCTGGGTGCAGAAACTTCCCCCATCCCAACCCACCTTCCTCCCAAGCAGACCCCACCAAGCAGGAGCGATGTTCATTTGTTTTTCAACAAAAGAGCGGCTGTTTCGGAGAGAGGCTGGAGGGGGTGAGCGAAATTATGATTTCGCTATAAGCTAACGAAAACAAATGGCTGACGACTTACGTCTAGAGGTTTGGGACCCATGCCCGGCCGGGCCACTGAAGGGTACCGCGGCGCGCTGACTCGGCCTCCGAGATGACCGGGTTGGTGCCGCCTGTCTGTCTCCGCCCGCGTCCGTCTCTGCCCGGCAAGGCTCGGACAGCCCATCTACGTTTCGTTATATTCGGAAATTTAAGTTTTTTTTGTAAATATCCTCATCGGTGCAAGGAATCATTACGCTTGGGAGACCAATGGGTGAGCTCTGTGTTACTGACAGATATCATTTGCGTACAAGTTTTATACGCTGTGCGATGCCAACTTATGTGCGTGTCGTGTGTATTTGGTTCAAACTGAACATTAAGGCGATGTAATGGCGGAGGCAAAGAAAAGACGTGTGCGTTTAAGATTCTGACATCTTTCGGTCCTCGCTTGTGGCTTGGTGCGGTGTAGTATCGGTACTCATGTCTTCGTGGTTACATGGTGTTGTCAATTCTGTGCGTGGTCCGTGACAGTCAGAATGGTCACGCTTCAATCACGAACCTTCAGTGACGAGGCAGCGCTTTGAAATGAAGCATCACTTATACATGAGGCTAATCCCTGATTCTCTGTACCTGATGCTCTAGTTCATATAATGGACCGTTTTAGTGCTGATATAACGAATTAACAGCAAAAATTACTTTGTTATTTGTCCTTTTCTGCATTCAGAATAAACCTATCATATATACAGAGCTGTTCCCTGGTTAAAATGCCCGACGGACAAGTTAATTTATCCTCGGTCTGGAGCCGTTGTTGTTGTTTTTCCTGCAAACAGCGCCCCCTCTCTGCATACTATGCACCCCAATCTCTCCCCCGCCCGAATACCTTCCTTAATGTATATAAGACCCGAGTTTCCAATCTATCTGTGGATGCTTTGATGTGGATGAGGTGAGGAAAATGCCAGGATGCTATGTGTGAACGACTCCTTGTGAGGGAAGACTTAACACACTATGCTTACTGGAACGAACTATACCTGGTCACATGACAGGAAGCTATTGATGTACGTTGTCAGGTTAAGGACTTGGCTAGAAGCGCAGCTGGGCTGAGATGACATCAGTGACAGTATAGGATAGTTTAACGTATGCCACTTTCACAGCTCCTCCGCCACGGTGCCTATATGCAGTCCTACAAGATGAGTTTCGGTCCAAAGCAAATCTACCATTTGTTGTAAGTTTCACTTGCAAAACTCAATGGGCGCTTAAATTGAATACTACAATGTGGAGAATAAAATGGAAATGAAGGTTTGCTGTGCATGATGATGGATGATGATGATGATTGCTGATGATGATGAAAATCATGACATTGATGATGATGATGATGATGATGATGATGATGATGAAATGATCATGATGATTGATGATGATGATGATGATGATGATGATGAAAATCATGACATTGATGTGATGATGATGATGATGATGATGATGATGATGATGATGATGATGAAAATCATGACATTGATGATGATGATGATGATGAAAATCATGACATTGATGATGATGATGATGAAAATCATGACATTGATGATGATGATGATGAAAATCATGACATTGATGATGATGATGATGATGATGATGATGATGATGATGATGATGATGTTGATGATGATTATGATGATAGCGGTTACGATTATGGTAATATCCGCTACTTGATCACCTCATAATGACCATAACCAAGAGAAGGCATTCCATCAAATCCTATTCTTGCCATTCCACTGTTCAATGGCTGTCATGATTAAATGTCTTCAATATGAACGAGGAAGGGAAAACCTTGTCACCGTAACGAACCCCTTGTCAAATCCCTGACGATTCTCTTAAAAAAACCTCATTATTTCTACGACAATATCTCGACCCAAAAGATCTTTAGCCCTGGTATAAAGCGGGTTCGCTGGTACGGGTCAGTGAGTGCGATTTAGACCAGCCCTCACCTGGCGGCATTCTTGTCTTCATTTCTAAGGCAACACCTGCTTCGTCCGCGGAGTAAAGGCCAGTCATTAGTGTCCGAGGTCGACCAGGACTTCAGCGGGGCAGATGATGCTTTCCGCCCAAGAGGTTTTTTTGAAATAACTGGAAAATGTATATGCCATGTTGGCTCCATTGATCTCAGCATGATGAACCTAAAGGGCTACAACGTGTGACGTCACATCGCTGATAACGGTCCTAACTGGCTCCTCAAAGGCAAAATAATTATTTTCATCATTTCTTTTGTTATGTGTATCAAAATGGAGATTGATAACTCATTTACCAACGGCATAAGCGCTACAAATCCACCGATAAGGTCCCTTGCACTAGGAAGAAAATACGAAGCCATCTTTTCGCTGTAGTCATGTCTTAGAGGTAACATCTTCGTGACTACGAATCGAGGTTATTTAGAGAATCACCAGAGCTATAACATATGTATGGTTCACCAGCTAGATACGTTTTTAAGGACAAACTGCAAGGCGTAAAAAAACTCTAGGGAACCCCTGTTGTTGTAGCCATGTAGGCTGGCTATTTTCGCACCTTTGTGCGGGCGCAACGTGGGGCGGGGTGGGATTATGACGCCTTTTAACAGCAACTACAAAAGCCCCTCCTTAAAATAAACAGGAATTAATAGTGATATATCTTCGGTTGTACTTGTCACATTCGAACATTAATTGAATTGGTGTGTGTTACTTTACTTAGCTTTGGCAAGGTCAAGACCAATTTTCCACATGAACCTTCAGCAGATATCTTCGAAGCGAACTATTTAGCTTACCCCTTCGCTCTCCCAAACTCGACACGAAGCGTCTGTTCGGTTGTCTTGATGTTCATTTTATGTAAACCCGTGGCAATTACCAGATGAGCCAGTCATAATCAAGAAAATAAGAAATCACCGTGTCTATATTGCGTGATTTCTATCAGAAATCGACACGGCGAACGAGGCCCTTAAGACGCCAAGAGGCGGGCTTTATGTATGCCGCCACCATTCGCTAGATGGCGCTGCAACTCATGAAAGGAAAAATGTCGACAAAAAAGGATGCTTGTAATTGCGAAGTGCAGGTTTGTATAGAGCCCCAACAGGCACGCGCCGAGTGTTTGTTTCTAGCGGAGAAGTGGACATATCGCTGGGGCTATTATCTTTACAGTCGGGCAGAGTGTGTGATTGACAGCGCGAAGAGAGATAAAGACCAAGACATCGTGCGACAATAAGCAGGCTTTTCTAGCCCAGCGTGTATGGCGTTCGACTCGCAACTCTCTACTTGAGGTTAAAAGCAGGCTAGTCGAGACAGGCAAGATTGTGGACAATTGAAACAAATGTCGTGAGTAAGGTATTCACTAATGGAACTGTATACACGTCTTTCCCTCGGCCGCTATTGGCGCGGTCGGTTGGCCAGGGCCGCCCGTTTACATAAGCTGCATGTCGGCGTGTGGACCAGTGCGTACTCACCTACGTGCTTGGTGCGTGAGTGTCGTCTGATAATGGACCTATCTAATGGTTTTTCTAGGGAAGGGCATTTTGTTGTGTACACAATACCACTTCATGTATGGTTGTTATTACAAACACAGAAAACATCAAGGTGACTTATAGCTAAACAACCGTACGTCGTGTACCAAACATGTTTTCCTCCGTTTCTTTTGTGTCATATGCTCATGACCCATGAATTCAGTTACGTACAAGACCCGTCTTCACTGAGTGGTCAGCGGCAGTCGTCCACAGATGTCCGATTTAACGTTAAAAATAATCAAAACTTACCATATATATTCTCAGGTTCAGATGCTTACTGTTCCACAAGATCCAAAGTTAAAAACATTCGCGCAGTTGTCACATGCGTTGATATTGACGAATTTAAGCACACTCTAAACACGGAAGAGTCGCCTGGTGCATTAGTGCCTGTGTCATGTACGCCCATATCCTTCCTGAGCACTGTTACTCAGAACGTTTTACCGGGATATTTACCTCTAAAGAATCATCTCTGATCATCTCTGATAATTAACACCGTAGGTGAATACAATGCCCATCTTCTTATCTCACCACCCCAACCGCAACAGACCCCGCAGATAAACCCCAGCTCACCAATCATCGTCTATAGATCCCATGAGGATAAATGAAATAATTGTTGCTCCCTTTGGTTGCCTCTAATCACCCGGTATAATACTTTCTCGCTTTACTTTTAGCCCCGTCGGCAAGAAACAATAAAAGCGAATATATTTCTGACAGATCTGAGAGGGGATGTTTTTAATGACTGCCGAGGACTCGAATTATAGGCGCATGACTGAACTCAGATAACAGAAATGTCGTCTGCCTTTTTGTGCAGACGGTCGCCAGGGTGGCGCTGTGAACGCGCACGCGTCGCGTTGATTTCTATAATTTTATAGACAAACACACGCGTTAGGGCGTATTGTGATAATTCTAAAGCAATTATTGGTTTCCTAATTGATAAATGAGGTCTGCGCGGTGGTCTATCGTGGGCTGTATTGATTGGGAAGCGGCACGCGGTTCTCCACAATCTCGCCTCAACAGATGGTGTGACGTCATCCGTGACGAACCCCACTAACAGCTATTAGTATCTGAAATGCGATCTACAGCAAATGAACGAAGAGACAAAGGCAAGGTTAACTATTTAGCGACAATCTGAAGAGCATGTTAAGGGATGCTAAATCACCGCTCAGACACACAAGTGAATTGCAAACATTTGACCATTCAGCAATCAGTTAGAAACTGGCTATTCAGATGACGATGCGGACAATGATATCGGGGGTGAATATGATGGCGATGTTGGCAACGGCGATAGTCACATGGCTGAGGTAGTGATGGTGAAGATAAAGACGACGATGATGATAGTGATGATGACTATGACGACAATGAAGATGATGATTAGTATTATGGTGATGATGATTATGATGATAATGATGATGTTGCTGACAATGATGATGACGATTATTTTGACGACGACGATGATGATGATGATGATGATGATGATGATGATGATGATGATGATGATGATGATGATGATGATGATGATGATGATGATGATGATGATGATGGGGGATGATGATGATGGGGATGATGATGGGGATGAGGAAGATGATGAGGAAGAGGACAATGCTGCTGATGACGACGAAGACGATCATGATGTTGAAATTGTGAAGATGACGATGACTCTTGGTTGGGGCAACATGACCACATCCCCCGCGTAATCCTTTCTCCTATCTCATCCAATTACACAGTCCTGGATTACAAGAGGAAGCCGGACAATGCTAGTGACTATCCATGACGGGTACCTTGCCGTAGGGAGATTGCCACACCTAGGTCCGGAAGTGGCTATCCATCGTCGGATTATAAGACCGCTCTCGAAAAACATTTTCATCACCCCCTACCCCTACGACCACAATGGATGTCTTGGTTCGTATTTCATTCATGTCATTAAGGCAGTCCCTTACAGAGCAGCAACACCAACTACAACCTATAGTTTGCCTTCCTGCCCACCGCTCCCACTTAATCATGAATTATCAGAGCATGCGCGAGGAACGAGCATCCGTTGGAATCACGTGACTTCAATGACACCCCCCCCCCCCTTCGTCTAGGGATCCAGTCGTGAGGTTCTAATCCCAGGGATCCAGGTCCCACTACCACGAACCTCATCAGATACCTTCATTCCCGCTGGACCTCAACAAATGACGTCCCTCCACAGGGACTTCTGTTAGAGCACGACAAAGATTCTATGACACAAAGACAGCCATTAAAGTAAAGCGAGGTACTCCCACATTGCGCATCATTCAGTGAGTCGACTGACCCTTCCACTGCGCTGCTTCGCCCCAACCACCCCCCCCCCCTCTGTCTGACTTACCAGGAGGAGGCACACGTGTTGCGTACCTCACAGTGGCTTTGTACAAACGCATTAAGCGTTATGAACGTAACTCAATATTTCATCGTGCTCTCTCGATCGTGAAGAAGATGGACAAAACGTCATAATACCCTGGAAAATTTGGCAGCAATTAACGTCCCAATTGGTCGATTTGGTTCAAGGTGTGATTCATATCACTTGTTTATGAATTCATTCATTTTGTTATGAATTCATTCATGTTGTTATGAATTCATTCATGTTGTTATGAATTCATTCATGCATTCTCATTTATTTTCAACGTATCATGTGTAATTTTTAATATTTGTTCCGGGTGACTTTTAAAGAGCATTTAGTTAGCAGTTAAACCTACGTGAGATTCTTACCAGCTTAAGTGATTTCGTCTTATCGGTAGCTTTTCGTTCGTGTTTTTCTCTTATTTATCCTACCTCTATACCATGTTCGCTTCCATTTAACTGTCTCAGGGCGATTGAGAACCGTAATGTCGCATTATAGTTTCCGCTTGGATATAAAATGAATCGCGCTGATAGAATCAGCGGAGATGACGGTCCTCATCATAACGTCCTCACCAAGGTTGTTCTTAAGGTCACATCTCCTATTGCCGAGCGCTTGTATCGTTATCCGGTCATTGGGAACAAATCTACCCTGGATGGGGTGTCAGGGGGTGGGGTGTAAGGGGGAGATTTTGTATAGCGATATCATGAACGTGAGGTACTTTATAGGGGGCTGCACTAAAGGAATTAAAACGGGAGTTTTATGGACTACGGCGTGGAATTGAAACTTCGACTGAGACAGAGTGATGAACGCTGTGGTGATGCCTGTGAGGTGGAGGTTGCCTTGAGGGTGAAAGGTGTCGGGTGTTTTAGGAAGGGCTTTCAGAATGGCAATTTGGCAAATGTGGGGTGCTGCCCTGTTGTCAAAACGGGCCCTCCCCGGAGAGGAAAGCAAAAGAATGGGGTGTCAAAAGGCATCAAACGCGAGCCAGTGACATAGTGGATGAACCGGGGGATCCATTTTGACTTAGGACGGACTTAGCCCCTTAAAAACCTCCGCTTTGGGACCTCATCCATCCGTGCCTCCTCCTCAGCTTTGACCCTCATCCATCCCGTACCCCTAAACGCTGATGTGACATTCCCAAAATGCCCTTTCTGAGGTCGGCGTGCTTAAACAGGTAGAGCGTTATGAAGACGTCACGCGAAGTGTCGCTTTTGGTTGCAGAATCTCCCCAGTCGGGATGGTGTGCCATGAGGGTGAGCTGGGACGTAGGGCGGCGGGTTCGGAGGTCCATCATAGGAAGGGCTTGAGAGATGATAAGCAGAGGCCCTCTGCGGAGGGCATGTGTCATAAGCTGTTAAATGGCAGGTCCATCAAGCTAATGCAAGTGGCACCACGCAGGTCTCTATACCCGCTAGCGAGTCATACACCCTAGCTACTCATAACCGCCACCTGGCATTACTGAATCCCACCGGAGTTACTCTGCTAACCTTAAACATGTAAATAATTCATGGTTCGTTTGGTGTTAGTTCACTAGTCGCCTCGCTGGGCATGCGCATCAGTCACCACGTAATCAGCCTACTCGAAACAGAAACGTAAGTGTCACTTACGGCCCGAGAGGTTTTTTTCGCGCCCGGTGCAACAGCATTCTCTAGCCAACTATATCCACATAATTTGTAAGTGTTACAAAACACAGATGTTGTTTGTTCCATAATATTAAGTTGATATATGTACGTGCAGTTTTGAAGCATAGATGTTCGAGCCAAGGCACTCATAACCGCAATACACCCGTTAACGCGTAATAATGACACTTAATAAGTGACGTCACACTTTGACATTCAGAACACTGAGTTAAGAAGTGTTTGTGAGAAGTCGCGGGAGCCTGTACGCATGCGTGGCAGGCCTTCTCTGAATACCCTTAGTGGACACGTTTCTCTGCCAATTCTTTTAAAAGAGGTCGCCTTGTTACATCGGCCACTGTAAATGTCGCCATTAAACTTCATGTTTTGTCATTGGGCTGACTCACCCATGACAACCGCCTACTCGAAACTCTCTGACCTTTAAACATGCGGACTGATGCGCCTGAAGGTCGAGCGAGGCGCGTCTCGGTAACAGGAAAACTTCGGGGAAAAAACGCGCGAAAACTTTAACCGATGTAGGAAATGTACATCCAAACAGCTTCATAATTACCATCCACATTAACCTTTACTGCAGCGAATCCCAAGCTCCTTAAAGACAAAACCTGCCACCATTAAAAGTCGAGTGATCGACAATGATGTTTCTTTAGATCTCGACTCGCCGCCCTTCGCGTGCCTGTCGCCGTAAAGTGGCCGCCATGACATAGAGCCCCTCGCAGACGACCGCTATAGTTTCCCCACTTCTCGCGAGATCACAGCCTGTTTGATAACAGAACGCGGCAACAACGTAAGACAGATCTCGTTTCAAAACACGCCTCCGCTTTCCGCTTCATAAATTCGGCGCATTCATTTTTATCGTGCCTAAACTTAATTTCATTGTTTACTAACACATAGAAACGTGTCGGTGCGGGTTTTGCGCATTTCAACGCATGCAAATGCGTGTGAATTCGTTTGTCTACTTTCGCTTGTCTGTAGTTATATGATCATCTTCATGATTCTTGAGTAACAGCCTATAGTCTTAATCGTGTGGTTCCTTTGTTGGTCAGTATCCATCCAATATACAGCACAGGAACGGAAAGCTGTATCTTATCGTCAAGTATTCAACATTTCCGGTCCGATTGCACGAGGAGGCAACCGTACAATTACATATACCGCCCACCGGGAGTTGCATAACTTAACATGACCATGTCAATTATATACATTTTTTTTTTCGAGACATAAAATGCGATTCTATTCACGCCTATTCCGGTTAGCCACAACTCGCGGTCACACCTTGAACACAATCCTCGTCAAACAAATGGCGGTCGCTCGGCACATGCTTGGTTTACTGCAGATGGCGCTATGGTGGGATCGCCATGCGCCAGTCACGTGCTCCCTACAAACGTGATATTTGCTATTGATTTCGGGTGCATGTCAAGGTATATCAGATCCCATTTAACGCAGAACAATCCTTTTTACGAAGAAGCGCTCAACAACTCATTAGATTAGATTGACATTAGTTTGTTGATACATAACACAACCTTTCTCCTTTCCATTGGCAATGTCTTTTTTCTTTTCTTTTTGGTACGGAAACGTGCGTAACGATTCATAAAGCGAGCATAATCACTAGCCAATTCGTTGTGTATTTGTTTAAAGATGCTGTATGTATAGTTTATCCGTGGTTTAATAAGTTAAGTTTTCACAATTTGGCAGATGGAGTTGCACGAATAAAGCTTAAGGAATGTAGCATTGTCGAGTGACGGCGGCGAGATTAATGTGGGATCTATAGCGTGCCAGGAGGGAAGCCGCCAAGGAGGCTGTCGAGACATTCAGCTGGTCAGGTGAATGGTTTACCTAGGCAATTATTTCCTGATTTATCTTCCAACAAGGCGGTGTCAGCTGACCACTGAAAGGGATTTCACCCCGCAAAAAAGAAGTTCTGTTGAATGGGAATATTTGTATAGGTGAATATTTCTCTGATTGGCTGGGGTCGCCCCGGGGTACAATGCGCGCCGATGATTTGTCATTTCTATGGTTTTTATGGTCAAGGTTATGACACATGGGTTAAGAAGCGATGTTATTAATGGGTTATCAATTGGTTCTTATGTAGAGTTGGACCCGAATTATACACCCAGGGGGTTACTCGGCATTCCGAGGAAGAATTAACGATTCGCTTCAATGCGGAGTGGCCGAGAGGAGGTCGCGGAGGTGCTAGGAAATATTTGAATCAGCTGGGAAACTAAAGGGAACGGGACTTCTTGGGGGCTACAGGCCTCACCCCGGGGGCAAGAGGGAAGGTGGAAGTTGGACTTTCCTGTACCTCCCAGCGAGGCGCACATGGATCTCCGTGACCCTATAATTGCTCCCTGACTGGAATGTCTTAACTTGTCTGTCACAACAATTTTCACTACAATCTTGTAATTTGATGCATGCCGACAATGCCAAGGGTGATGGGCCCTCAAATCCCGGCCTCACAACCCCTAACCCTCCGAGACCCTCCCCTTCTGTCCCTAGCTGTCCAGGGCGATCTTTTCCACCGTTCCTAACGCGTCAAGACACGTCCTGTCGTAATTCACCGTAGTTGATACAGAAATAATAAGATAGGTCCGTCAACCTCGGAGACATGACCTCAACCTTTTGCCAGGGTCCCTAGGTAAATTCTAAGATTTGTCAAAGGTTTTCCTTTCATTTATCTTGCTTGTCAAAACTTCTTTTGATAGTAAGGGTCGGTGAGTGATAAAGGTGTCATGAGTGACACCTTAAGATGCTAACGACAAGGCTTATCTGCGCGACCGTTTTGCAGCAGTTAGTTGCCTTCCGCCCATCTTGCAAACAGCGGGCATTTCTCTTAGATTTCGGAATATATAGTCGCTGTTACACATTCTGAGTAACATTTACTATAATTCATAGCAACAGCAAGTGCATATATTTTAAGTGTAAATCTCGACTATTTTGAGGCGCAGCGCATGTGTGATTTTCTGGTGTTTGAGATGATAGTTCCAGGGAACAGAAAGCAAAGACGCTCTACAACCGCGTGCAGTCCGCACGTGGATAATGCGGCGTCTCGATGACCCATTTCCAACTCCCTGAAATCAACATCTTCAAAAACGCCTCCAGGCCAGCGTGCAAGAAGACAACAAATCTGCGCGTTTTACAAGTGAGTCTAAATACACACGCCCTTTTTCTGTTTTCGTTGCGTACGTAAGAAAAAGTTATGGACGATTCGCGGAAAAAGTTTAGCCTCTTGGCCTCTGACCCCGGCGCCAGCATGTACAGAGACGCAGTTTACGAACTCACTCGCCTCAGTTGCCGTCCTGGCACTTTTTCCACATTGACGTTCGTGGAAGTATGTAAGCGTCTGGAAAGATTTGTCGAGACCCTTGTGGTTAGATCTAAAGGAAGCAAAGCTAGGTACTACGGAAGCGTAGTAGAACAGTGCGACCTGCGTCTGAGAGGGTCAAAGTGGCTGAGAAGAGGGCAGGTTTTTGTTGGGCGGCAAAGTGGCACGGGTTATGTAACAAGCAGGTGCGCGTACGTCACTGGCTGACGTGAAGGGGTCGTTTGTTTGTAGACTCAGAATTGCTCATGTTTTGTACTTGCTATCTCGTTCAAAGTATAAACTACGGTGCTAGCTGCTATCTCATAGTATTCAACGATGCATCATGTGTAGTGTATTTGTGTATATAACTAACTCACCCGTGTAACCCCCCGCCCAAATCATACCCTGGGTTAAAGTGCTCTAGGCTGTTTTATACCCCGGGTGTATACCCCAACACCCACACACAAGATGTTTAAGAAAACAGTATAATGTTTTGTTTGACCCAACACGTTAATGAAATAAGCTTATTTAAGTTCATTTTTGTGATCACGTACAATTAATCTCATTATGATTTACCAACTTTGGTGTTTGAACGTTTTCATACTATACAATGTGTTGAACATCTTTGACTTTGAAACAAATTATTCTAGCTTTAATCTTTTGCATAGGTGTCTGAGATATATTGCACCGAACATTTATATATAAACGCTGGTGACCACATTAAAGTGCTCCGAAACATTCTCAAGCTGCAATGTATTCACTCAAATTCGCTCTTATATCTATCATGTGACCAGGACAAAAACGTGATCTTTAAATCACGATGAAAAACAAGTTCTTTACTTTGACTTATATATGAAATACACAAGGGGGTATAATCTATACCAGAGGGGTGTAGTCTGGCCTATAGGCTGGTATATACCCCGGGGTATATAAACCAGCTTGTATGGGGTTCTTTATTTCCCGGGGTATATTTTGGTCTAGACAGGTGGGTGTTTATCTATACAACGGGTCATTCTACTAACTCAGGGACAGTGGCTTGCTCAACAACACTAGTGTTATTTGTTCTGATTTAACCACTTACACTGCACATTTCAACAGCTGCTCGCTATATACCAACAGCGTGAAACGTTAAGCACATATAAATGTCAGGCTTAATAGAATGGATTCGCTACCGAATGTATTTGTGATGGTGTCATGCGTCTCTACACCAAATGATTCCCCAGCACAATAAGGCACCCAACCGCTTTGATAAATCGGGATTCACCTGCGAACTTGCGGACTTGATGGGCAGTAATAGATGTGTGACTCGATGCGTGTTATGTTCCGGCAGCTTTAGTGTATAGGTCAGCGAAAAAACGCAAAGTTTTCCCAATATTTGGAAAATAAAACGTTAAAAAGCTTGGATTAATGTCGCTTTCAAGAACGATGTGTCATTCCGACGGTGATGGGCGGGGATGATTGTGATGCTATAGGACGCCTGCGTCCACTTGACGCGTTACATACAAAGGGTTACTTTAGCTGGCGATGGTTGGGCGGGATTCCATATTAATGCCATATAACAAAGCCACCGAGTCAGCACTTTTCAAGAGTTGTGGGTGTGCGCGAGATTGGAACTGTGGTGACATTCATTTAAATGCTGAATAGTTATTTGAATAGTGGACATATAACTAGAGTTCGACGCCCAAATTATTATATAAATATATTGGTAAAAATGTATGACAATCCATGTATGGTACAAGGGTTTAGATATATCCATTCCAATTACGGGGCGAGGTTATTTGTTGTTACATTGCGTGCACCAATAGGCACGGATGACCATCCCAGAAATCTCACCCCTGACTGCTGAGCTAACCTGTGGTCAGGTCGCGCCTCGTAAGCACTCGCGCTCAAATATCACTTGACAGAGAAGCAATTCGTTTCCCTTTGTGCCAACCGAGCCAATCAAGTCCGCTTCCTTGATGCTTATACGTCAGGATTAAACCATCAACGCACTTGGCTCGCCTGTCCCACAAAACGCCACTCCTTCCAAACTCATCCCCGCCATTTCCCTTAATTCCTTAACTCCTGTTCGGCGCCTCCATTCACTCTCAAGACCCCGTAGGGAATTAGGACGTTCAGAGATGAGGGGATTAGGGTGGAAGGTTGAGGGATCTGGATATGACAGCGCCGATAGCTGATATTTCCTGTCTGAGTCGCCTTCGGTCCTGACCCAAGCCAGCGCTCGAGTGTTTGTTCGCCCCTCATATCGCTCTGACGACAAGCCACCCACTATGACAGTTGACGAGCAGGGTCCAACTGATCGTCGCCATCTTGACTCCTGTTATGGACACTAGGCTATGATTACGGCATTTGTCGTCATTCGTGTGCAATTTGACCTGAAATCGAGATGTCGTTAGCACTTATAGTGCTGTATGTATGGACAACGCATAGACATGCATTATTTTATTGCTAATGAAAATGTTAACTCATGTGGGGAATGATTCAAATGTTGAATTTCGCGAATCATCATCATCATTATTATTATTATCATCTTCTTCGTCGTCGTCGTCGTCGTCGTTGTCATCATCATCTTTATCGTCGTCTCGAATGTAAGACGAGGCTATATTTTTAGCAGATTAGCAAAACACTTGCAATTGTTTACTGCAAGTACAGATAAATATACAGCACGGCCACAGACAGTGAGGCTGTAACGATATGAAAACGTGCAGAGTGCTATTACCTCCCTTTGAATTCGCTCTTTGGTGGTTTGTTAAAAAATATAATCCGAGTTTTAAAGCAAAAGCAATCGTGAGTAATGTACTGTGCCGAGGCATTGATGTATTGTTAACGCACGCGCTTAAGAAATAGCATCTCGACAGCCTGCTGTGAGGGGTGGTGAAAGAGGGCAAGGGATCAGGATGGGCGTGCACCATGCCAGGGCGGAGATGAGCCCTAGCGGTGGATGCATTGTGGCTAATTTGCAAGGCTGGAATACAAAAAGGAAGTCGTGGAATCTCAAGTTACCGTTTCAAATTAATGCACATTGAGAAGTTAAAAAAAACCCTCTGTGGTATCGCTGAGAGGCAAGTTGGAATTGGCCCCCTCTTATTGGGTGTATAGTGTATGTACAATAAGACGCGCCATACATATAGTTGATGAGGAGGGCGGGGGTGGTTGATTAAAGAGGAGCGTAGAAGTTAAGCAGGATTTTCTCATGCAGAGTGAATACCTTTTATATTTAAGAAATAACTCATAAGTCACGACCCTGATATGTCTGTATGTTTAATCCCCCATCATCGTCCAAGGTCTGAATGGTAACTCTGGTAAACCCACGTATGATGGAAGGAGCACGAAGATTGTGTTGAGAAAATGAGAAAATCACGAATATTGAAAGTGATAGATTTCAATGGAATAATAGCAAAGAAGAATTGTCGTTTGGTACGCTTGGTACGATGTGTGTATACATGTTTATATATATATATATACATATATATATATATATATATATATATGATGTATATATATATATATATATATATATATATATATATATATATATATATATATATATATATATATATATATATATATATATATATATATATATATATATATATATATATATATATATATATATATATATATATATATATATATATATGTGTGTGATGGGAGCACTATTTGTAATACTCCACTATTCTCCTCCCCTGCGTCAACTCTATAAATAGAAATAGTTGTTCATTTCATTCGCGTGAAAGTGATTCGACCGGTTACTGGTTCTATTTATAACTGGTCTTATCAAACCTGTGGTGACGTTAGAGTTCCCGTTTTGCAGAAAGGAGTAGGAACTTTTCTCTGGTCTGGTTTCACCAATTGCATAACTTATCGTTCATTGTTTTATTTCAATTTTCGCATCGAATCCCTGTCCACATAAATTTCCCGAATACCCCATTTCGTATAATCTGCCACCAACCTCCACCCGGATGATTTCAAGACAAGCTCCCCCTCGCCCAGGTCGGCGCAGGTGCTCTAGGGGACCGGCGTGTGATGGGTGGCCAGTGGGGTCGCCCGGGCTCGCTGAAGCGCCAGTAGAACTAATCAGTTTGCCGACTAGAGATCCACCACCAAGCCTCCACCTCGTTACCGGGCAGGGGAGAGGTGGAACAGGGGTGGCCCTCCCATGGGCATCCTTACCTCACCAATGGATTTTACAGATCCCAAGGATAAGACCTGGGGTCAGCTCCGACTTCCTTCCAAGCCCTCCGTCGAGGCATCCTTGTCTTGCGACCGGATCTCGTTTCGAGGATAATCCCGCGAGATCTCAGGGTGTGATTGGGGCGCGCCAAATCACGTGGGTCAGCGTATTTTGATGTAAGCCCCTTGTCACTTTAAACCAACGCCAATCTTCTCAGCCAACGGGGTGTACTGTTAGGAGATGAACAAGGGGTGGCGGGCGGGTATAGGGACTAGTGTCTGCGACATGCGATTTGTTTAATTAGAGCGAGAGCGCCAGGGGAGGTAGGATGCCAGCATGAGGTGGCAAGCGAAGAGTTGCACATGGAGTGACAGTGTGGAAATCACCCCCATTTGCCAACACCCTGCTACCTCACGAGGCTAGAGAGGCTGTCTGAAGGGCGTAGATTTGGAGGGGTGGAGAAAGTGGGTAGCTGAGCGTCGATCGCTTTTAAATGAGGTATATGGTCTTCCGAAAATTGCCTCGTTTTCGACAAAACCAGCCCAACGGATAGCAACATGAAACCGTTCATATCTCAGCCCATAAAACTATATGTTGGATTCAACGGTCGCCCATTTCCAGGCTTATTTTCATTAAAGTGTTTTTAGATTAGTACGTCGTCATGATATTCTTGCTGAAAACAGTCACTGGAAGTCGCCATCTGTCTGTTGTATGTTCAAACTATTATTCCCTGAAAATGGCTAATCCCAGTTTGCTCGTTGTGTGAGTAAATGACTTATAAAGTAAGCCGTAAACCTGCGACTTCATCATAAATGTACCATATATCGACACCCGGGTACAGCCTGCACACGAGTTGGGGTGCATTGTGCGCTTGTTGTGGGGAGGTTAGGAGAGGTCATGTGAGGTCACTGGTTGCTATCTCCTTCTCGCTCCACTGCGCCTGTATAATCCGCGATGTATCACATCTGCGCCGACCCTGCCAGACCCAGGCTCCCTCATTTGTGCTCCTCTTTCACTTACACCCTCTATAGCCCATCACAGCCTCATTTTTTTTTGCTGTCCCTCAAATCTATCTTGTACACTGCTGAGTCAAAGTTGTTCACTGCATGAAGAGGAAGGTTTGTTTGACTTTTGACCTTCAAGACACTCGGTGCATAAAGTCAGACCCTCAATGACACAAGCGCCCTCGTTCGCTTTCGACGATGACACCTCCTCAATTTTAATCTTTCAGCTCGAGGGAATTAGGGATATGTGGAATAAAATTACTCCTATTTCTAAGTTTTAATTACAAAGCGACATTGCCTCCCAGCGCCGAAGACGAGACGCGACTTCCGGGAGGGGGGAGGAGTCAGAGGTCAGACGGGTCACGTGACTCACGCCACCATTACGGTCCAACTGACATTTCAGTCATAAATGTCATATCTTGACGGAGGTCCTCGCTGCTTTATATCACTCAGTATGCATGGGCAAGCTGGACTTTCCCACAAAAACGATGGAGGGTGTTTATTTTTTTTAGCATCCATGCGGCGTGAATATTTTCATTCAGCTCCGTAAACCTTCCCCAAATTTCGTTTTAGTTATGAAATACTGTTTTTCTTTGTCCCTCATCGGGGGGAGGGGAAGAGGGTTATGTCGGGATGGGTAATATTTTATCAAGTATAAAAACAGTATTCTTATTAGCGCCCCGTGACTGGAATTCATTTAATAGTTTACTGCGATTTGAGGCGTTCTATTTGAATATAACAGATGATTCTCTATCCACAGTACAGGATCAACATTAACGCAATGTCAGCGGAAAATTATTCCACTGGCCATGCAATCCTCGTATCCCATTGTCCCTAAAAATCTACGCCGGTGTACCGATTTCAAATTACCCCCCATTCACATTACCCCCCCGGTAACCTGAAATCGCATTTAGATTACCTGGTGGTAATCTGAAATCGATTTCAGACTACCCTCGGGGGTAATCTGAAATCGATTTCAAGTTACCGAGGGGTAATTTGAATGGGGGGGGGGGTAACTTGAATTGTTTCCACCGGTCTATGATTATGTGAGTCAAGTATTTCCATGTGAGTCACGTTTATATAAAATACATCTTTTTGCTCTTCTTGCAATGCCTATAGAATGAAAGGCTATGGACGCTCTGAGTATACGTTTTGAATATTTGTTGATTTGATTTCGGATGAAGCCTTACCTTTCGTGAATAAACAGATCTTCAGTTAAGGAATGGAGGCCCTAGTTGTTACATACAATTGACTTGTTTGTTCTACCAGTGATGAGTGATGGTTTCTGAAACGGTTAGTCAGTTAGCGCCGACTTTCTTCCACGCGTCGATGCTATTTGAGGGGTGGGGCAAGTCGCTGCGAGGCTAGTAATTGTATATATTTTTCCTTAATACATCGAAATATATGAATATCCCAAATGGAATATGGTTTGTGGTGTCGGGGCGAGTGCGGTGGCGTGTGGGTGGGGTGGTTTCCGGTGTGTGGGTGTGGGTGTATTGGTGGGGATGTGGTGGCTGTGGTGTGTGGCTGTGGCTGGGTTTGATTGTGTGATGGTATACAGTATGATGTGGTCGGGAGGGGAGGGTTGGGGGGGGGGGGGTAGTAGGGATTGAGGTCGTGTAGTAGGATGTGACCCTGTAGCTCTGTAATGTGATAGGCTGTGCGAGTCCTGATGGGTGACAAGAGATGATGTCACTGCGGTTACCCACAATGCCTTGTCGAGCAGCTCCAAAAACGAAACATGGCTTGAGGAGCTTAACGAAGCGGACCTAATATAGCTCGCCCTGAGACCGACTCGTCCAAATGAAATGCATCCTATTTGTGTGGGGATCACTCCCTCTGGCCCTATATCGGAAGGGTCATTTAGCCCTTAAGTCTCTCCACCTATTCATCCTCCAAATCTCTCCTTTGTGTCTTGAGGGACACCGGGGTGAGGCAAAATGCCCTATAGGGCATATAGCCTCCCAGACCGGGGTCTGTAGCCTCTTCACCTTCAATACATGAATCGAACAAGTCTGACAAGGCATTTAACTGCAGTCGCCTCACTCTCTCCATCTATCACAGTGTCGTACAGCCCCTCAGCCACTGAACCCTGGCACTGTGGAATCAGGAGGGTGTAGGACCTCTATGGGCCCTCAAATGGACCTCCGCCCTCCGGAGGTTATTGTGGCAAGGCATTAAGACAGGGGAAGTCTAGATTGACGCCCATCGTGTCTCTATGAGACAGAAACGTCGAGAAAAAGCTCGATTGGATTCAGACAAGTGTGTTGCCTGGGCAACCGCTGACAGCGTCATCTCCTTCCCACAAGACTTTTCCGAGGTCGGCGGTCAACACTTAGTCAACGCACCCAACCATATTAGGCATTGGTATTTGGCTGGCTTGAAATCTTATATACGTAATAGTTTGATTTTATATTGATCCTGGGAAGAGAGCTTAACCTTTAACTCTTTGATTGGCTTAATGCGCATGCCCAGATCACCACAGCATGACAATTTGACACCAAACAAGATGGTAATTATGTTGGCAGGTTGGTGAGAAATGACACCGCAACTGGGCAAGTAATAATACTATACAATCTATTTGTCAACGAAAATGATGACATTTGAAACGCATCATGATCAAGGTATGACTCATGTAATAGGTATCAATTTTGATCTCAACTTATCACCATTGTTGTAGAATTTGCTACTATTGATATGGCAGTTTCTGATGTCGTTATTAGAAATCTTAGCAGCCCCACAAATAATTCCAAATTTTGCTTTACAATTCATATGAATGAAAGGCAATCATTTGCTATAATAGGTTGACAATAATACGATCATTGACATGATTTGACCGTAGAGGTCGTTCACTTCAATATGTTCAGTCCAAGTTGACCCCGGTCTTTTTGCTCTGTTTCATGGCGGCCATGTTTGCATCAGAAAGACCTCACGGTAGATTCTGGCATAGATTCCTCCCTTCGTACACCTGTATATAATGAGCATTGCAGGCAGAACCTACCCTCAATTCCCAATGTGATCAGGTTATATTGATCTGGTATCTTAGATCATTATATTTGATCCCATTTGTAGTATCCTTTGTGGTGTAGTGTTATATGTTTGGACGTAATTGTATTGATTTACAGTTCACTTCTCCAAAACTGGACAGCAAAACCAGAACTGATCTTCAGCCTCGTCCCTTTTCGTGTTGTTCGCGTCCATTGACATTATATACTGGCATAGTGATATTTATAGAATCGAAGCTGTGATTCTATGATCAATAGAGTGATAATGTTACAGCCGAATTAAAAATCGAATTTGACCAGTCGTTCACCCAAGAATGTATTTAGTTTACATAAATTTATCGTCGTACGGAAGGTCGAAGTGATGAATGTATTTTGCCGTTTGATGCAGATGGAGACTTCGACGATGTCGAGTGTACAAGTTGCGGTGTAATCGAACCTACACGATTAACCTGCTCCTGTACTCACCAAAAAATAACCCTAGCAACGGCACGAAATTCATCTTTATAAGACATTCAAATAATTTCCCATCATGCCACCGGGGTGTGTCCATTTGTAGAACATGACATCTGGTAGACCACGTGACCCAGGGTCACTATGGTAACCTCCACTTGTCCACTTTGACCCCGCCCGCTGTCCAGAGTCGAGACCATATTTGGTCATAATAATGGGGCGGGTCGCGCTCCTGCGCCCCTGGGGATCTGCCGTTTTGCATGTAATTAACATAGTGGACGCTTACACGACCTTTGGCCCGGCCCATCTGGCCTCGTGCGCAGTGGGGGAAGCTTCAAGTCGGCGTTTATTCAAATTTTCCGCCGCTTGAAGGACATGTTCCAGGGAAATACTTAATAAGGTTTCATGTTCCCCTCGATAACAATTCAATAAAACGCCTCTCTGCATTTTGATCACAAATGAAACTGTCACGTTTTATGGCTGGGTCGCAAATAAACTAGAACGAATGCTCGATCATTCATATTGATATTTATTCCGTTCATCTCCGATGAGGGCTCATGCATCAGAGACTTAAAAAAAACCATCTTCATGAAATCATAGATGCTGTACCTTTTTCTAAAGTTGACCGATCAGATTACTATTAAACTTCTAACTTGTGTGACACTGATTCTGCCGCAGACAGAAGTTTGAGAAACCCTCATGAAATGAATTCTCTCCCCTGCGGTCATTTCGTGTAATCAACATACTGAGCGCACCACGGCCGATTGGCGTTGCGGTAAGCCACGAGTGTCTTTGATAAAGTTCTCAGCAGCGTGTTCGTGGAGCGAACACATGGGCGGAAAGCAGGCTTTGTGGTCGTGACAGCTCCATTGAGAGACATGCATCCCTAACTCTCAGCCACCCCGCACAAACCAATCCCCCGAGTCTCTTCATTCTCGCCGCGTGCCATGTCAATGGAAGCGGGCGAATAACTCCGCCATCAGAAGTCACTCTAAGCGTTCACACCTCGCCGCTTTGTACCCCAATTACTCCCAAGCATTCAGTCCAATTTCAGGCTAAATTGACATGCGGCTGGATGAACTATAGTTGGGCTTTGTCGAGTTTTGTTTCTTTTCATCGGTTAATATTCATTTTGGAATCCTTCTTTAGAAGCTCGAGATTTACCTCTTAATTTTCCTTAACGAAGGAATCAATGGTCATACTGGAGCCGCGTGAGGAGCCGGGCGAGGAGACGGGCGAGGAGCCGCGTGAGGAGCCGGGCGAGGAGCCGGGCGAGGAGCCGCGTGAGGAGCCGCGCGAGGAGCCGGGCGAGGAGACGGGCGAGGAGCCGCGCGAGGAGCCGCGTGAGGAGCCGCGTGAGGAGCAGCGTGAGGCTCAACACGAGGCCAGTATTCACTTCATACAGGGGCTGTGCAAGGGCGGGGTGGAGGTGACGGGGTGGGAGAGGGAGGGCGGGTGGCGTAGGGGGTAACCACACAGGAGATCGTAAAAGAAAGTGTTCTTTAGAATGAGGAACCTCGTGAGAGATGCAGTGGAGAATTACAGCAATCTTAGAAAATTGCGCGCAACAAGGAAGACCTGTAAATGCCGTGTTCAGAGGTTTCTCTGTCGCAGAGGTCATTTGCCTCGACGAGATGACCTCTATTTGGGCACTCCTTCTCGTGCCCCGCTATCCCTAACACCCTCCAATTCCCCGCCAGATGGTGCTTCAATAACGTGCCTTCACACAACGTGAAGGGTAATTTATTAGAGAGACCCGTCCCTTTCTGATCCCTGTCACCCTTGTCAACGTTTATGTCATGTGGGTGACAGGCCTGGACAGACCGTCTTCTCTAAGCCGTCTCACCATAGATCTCGCCCCGTAGTAAGGGATCTCGTGATAACACTCCACCAGATCACTATGGGTAGTACACGTGTATTTGTCCTGGTGGAATAAGTCACAAGGGGAGCCACCCCTTTTACCCCGACCATCACCCCGCAACCGACACCGACCCCCCCACCCCCATCCCTACCACTTCTATACTCACCATAGTCAACGCCCACCCACCCGCACATTTCAGGCAACGCGTGCCTCTGCATTTTATAGTTTTTTAATTCACATCTCCGATGTTTGAATTCCTGTTACTGGCCATGTTATAGAGAAGCGGGTCAAAATTGGTGACATTTATAATGCTCCCTTATCTCGAGTTTATTTTATATTAAGTTCAAAAGAATGCCCTGCATGCAATTATTCCAATCGAATTCTCAGAATAAATATTCAAGTGTAAGGGATGTTCTCGGTCAAATTAATGCTCCAACAATAGTCCTCTTCTCTGACATTTTGATTCTTCAACGGAATATTTTTCTCGCAAAACCTTTCTCTGCAAAATATTGCGAACGAGATTTCCATAGTTGCATTAACAAATCTTGAGCAATAACAGACCGTATACGGAACACTATGGGTACTAAACCGTGACTGTACAAGTCACTTCAATATATCTGTGAGAAATATCCGGAGAGTTGTTGTTAATTTATTGTAAGTGAACATACGAGATAATTTCTGATAATATATAGATTTCGAAATGGTGACATTGATCGCGCAAATGATCCTTGTTTTTGTCGGTTTTGAAAAATAATATGAATTATAAATTGTTGCAAAAGTTAATATAAGGATCTTCGTAAAGATCGATTTCCTTTCATCCATAATTTTGAAAAAAAGCAATCCCACAATTTAAGGGATGCAGCATGATTTGAGTTCAAGCTGTCCGTATGTAGCCGCCTTTGTGTGCCCCTATGTACGTGCTTTCGTTAGGATCTGACCAAAGCAAAGTGAAAAACGACAGAAAAAGTTTCATCGCTTTTA
This sequence comes from Urechis unicinctus, assembly GCA_034190875.2. NCBI lineage: Eukaryota > Metazoa > Annelida > Polychaeta > Xenopneusta > Urechidae > Urechis > Urechis unicinctus. The sequence goes on from CM067354.1 coordinate 57,959,656, forward strand.
TTTAATAAAAAGTGTTTCTTTTGTTTGCAACTTCTTTCCGATTAATATTCGGACTTGGTGGAGTATGACTGCTTAGCTCGACTGCGTCAGTCATGGGGAAGCTTCAAACGTGCGATGCGGCTGCTGCGTCGGCCGCATTGTGGCAACATGTATACAAGCCATCTATCTTTGTCAAAGGTTTGTGGGATGGGGTTGGGGGGTGAAGTTAGTGGGATGGGGTGTAGTGTTGGGGTGACGTTAGGTTGACGCGGTCTTTGGGTGAAGGAGGTAGGCCTGTCATAGCTAGGACGCCACAAAGGGTTAGGCTGCCGTGAAAAAGAAGCGAAGTCTTGAGAAATGAAGACACCTTGGTCACTCAAGTATAAAGGGTCGCCACATTGATATTAGTTGTTTGACATGGGGCGAGAGCGAGCGCATAATTCTCACTGAGTCAAAAGCCGTGCGATGATGAATAGGCGCGTAGAAGAAGCTGGCACATGTGACACTACCTCATCATAATAGCACCCCACCAACTCCCCCACAGGCCGACCACGCTGCCCCAGCACGGCGTCTTCTCGTCATCTCTCGTCATCTCTCGTCCCCTTTTGTCGCTCACCACCCGCGGGAGCACCCGCTAACCGGACATGTGATCAAGATTCAGCGCTTTCCATTCTGAGATTTCCGCTTGCGTCTATAATTAACATGACGTGTAGGTTACTTGACTAAATTGAAGATGCCCCTGAAGACCAAAATTTTCACTCAGCAAGCCCCCCCCCCCCCCCTCATCTCCCCGCTCCCCACCCCGCCCCACCCTACAAAACACGCGACTTCAGTCATCACTTCTCACCGAATTTGCACCACCTAACCTCGTCAATTTCCAACAATGTTTATTCTGTACTGTGATATCAACACGAATACTTGTCAGTTTCTATTCGCTAATTTGATTGAGAAATATGAATTTATGTTAATGAAGCCGAGCGAGTAATAGATCTGATTGTTCATTTCGTTTCATCTCTTTTGAAATAAAAAAAATGCGCTGCATACACAATGTGTGATAGCAATGCTTAGTAGAAAGCAAACTTTCATAATTTGAGCGAGTTCACAGGAAATATTAACAGCAGGCAGCTGATCGCATATCTAAGTGATATTTGATCGGTGACACCAGGGAACATTCGCTTTTGCCGATAATCTCTGATAACCTTGATTCTTTTGAACATATTAAGGGTGACTGACATTCATCGATTGTTCTATCGCCGTGTGATATTAGAAAGTTCTCGATCGAATAAATGTCTACTGTTTTTCCCCTTCAGGCGAGCTGGTCATCGCGGTCAGTCGCCATGGTGACCTGGGCCAACTCTAGGGTCGCCATGGTCACCTCTAAGCTCCACCTCCTGTTCACTCAGATCGTGACCACAGTGCCCCCTGGCGCCACATCGCAGCAACACGAAAGCTCAGCCGCGCGGGAATGACCGACGAACAGCTTTTATATAGCTAGAAAGAACGAGAAGGTAATTTGGTTATTAGGTCAACCTTGTGACAACTGCCTTTCACGACACTGGAAGAAAAGAACCCGTATATGGTGGACATAACACTCCCTCAGCAAGGCTTGCTGACGACGTCAACGCACATGAAATTGATGGGAATGATATTCATGGAAAAATAAAAGTCTATACACTCATTTCAGAATATTCAATTTAGAAATCTGTTGCAGCTATTTCACAAATTTTACGCATTCCAGAATCATTCCAATTAATGAATCAAATTACGCTGAATCTAAATTGCGTTCAACTGAAAAGAAACTGAAAAAAATAATAGTGGCTTGCCGAGGTGTGAACTCTGAGCCGTCGTGCAAGAACGCACAACGATCTGCCTGGAAACTGATACACATTCACTGACTGAGTGACTGACCGACTGAGAAATATTCAGTGACTGACAGACTGACTGACTGACTGAGAAGTATACCCTAATTGACGGACCAGAAAGTATGCACAAACTGACTGACAGGGACGTATAAACTAACTGACCGGCAGAGAAGTATCTACTAAATCGGAAACTGAGAAGTATGCACTGACTGATTGAGAAGTATATTCTAAATGACTGACTGACAAGTATACACTGATTCGCGAGCTGAGAAAAATATACTATTTGACTGACTGAAAACTATATACTAGCTGTCGAGCTGAGAAATAAACACTCACACAGTCTGACTGAGACGAGTACACTATAGGTCACCAACTGGCTGACTGAGACGTTTACACTCAGTGCCTGAGAGACTGGCTGACACATTTACTCACTCACTCACTCACTCACTCACTCACTCACTCACTCACTCACTCACTCACTCACTCACTCACTCACTCACTCACTCACTCACTCACTCACTCACTCACTCACTTACTCACTCACTCACTCACTCATTCACTCACTCACTTGTTCGCTGACGTATTTATCACTCGTTTACTCACTCGCTCATCGTCTTGGCGATTATCGCTTGTTAACCCTTTTGATTGTTGGTCAATGATTGTCATCTAATTGCTCGCTATAGGCGCATAATCAATGTCTTGTTACGGTAAAAAAGAGACCGCAAGCGCAAAGCAATAGATCAAGGGATATACAAACCTCGTCTGCTCCAACCTTAGCCTTACCACAACAACCAATCACCCCTTTATCCACTGTCTACCCCAAACAAACCCCCACCCCCCCCCCCCCCCCTCCCCCACCTTTCTCTTTTCATCAGTCCGGTCAGACCCGATAGACTCCGCCTGCTTGTCTTGAATTCTCATTTAGTCCTTCGCTATGAAAACCAACAAAGTGTCACGTGATATTAATCCCGCCGCCATCAGGCCTCACGCTGCAGGAGCCGGAGCCTGGCTAACGAGCTGCCTCTCCATCACCGCATCTTCATTCTCAATTTGCGCGGACGACGTCCTAGCGCCATGCGAGTTAATCACAATCTATGGTCGCCTGTCAAAGTTGTCTCAATCTGCTCCAAGATGCTTTGGCTTAAGAATTAATTGCAAACTGATTTCATTCCCTGTGAAGTCCCTCAAGTGACACACCGCTGCATCGTGAGATTACGCTCCTCATAGGATCAAATATGGAATGTTCCCCCAAAGCAATATTCTCTAGGAATTAGCCATGTTAACAGAGGTATCTCCACCCTTACCCCCTACCTGGAACCGCGACACGAGGACGCTCCTACAAGCTGCAACAAATTCTTCCTTTCCGCCAAATCCTTATAAGATGTTTTTATTATGAAAGCCGAGGAAGAACTAGTGATGTTTCCTGAAGAGAAGAAAAGTGGGCCCATCTCTTGACGAAAAGCAGAACCGTCCCTAAGATAGGGCAAAGATGCGGGTTCTTATTAAGGAGCGAACTCAGAATTCCATAAAACGGTGGTTTCTAGCACCCCCCCCCCCCACCCCCACCCCCAAACTGGGTATATGTGTTCGAAAGGTATACGTTTATTTATTTCTTTTTCAGAAAATTTCAATTGTGAGAACTTTATTGCGCATGTCAACTAGGAATCTTAGATGATGACCGCGTTCACTGTACACACACACACACACACACGCACTCAGGCACACACCACACACACACACACAGGCACACACACAAACACAGGCACACACCACACACCACACACACACACGCTTTAACACACACGCACAGGTACATACCACACACACCACACACACACACGCTGTAACACACGCACACAACACACACACACACACACGCTCTCTCACATTCACACACACACATGCACGCACGCACGCACACACACACACTCACACACACACCACATACAAAAAAATGCATACACAAAACAGCTATCGGGGCGCAGTGGCTCGGCCGAAAAAAAGACAATCTATCATTACGTTTCGTGATCTCCCATACAAATGGAGTTATCATAACGTTAACCATCACTTTCGCGCACTATTTTGTCTGGAATGCGAGTTCTCCTCGTTGCAGGAGGCATAAGAGAAGGCCCCCTTCGCAATGAATTCTATCGCATTCTGCAAAACTTCAATGAGATCTTTGCAAAGAGTTGCATCCCCCGTCACGACAGGTGGGACGCGATAGCAGGTGCGTACGAACCATAGGTGGTCTTTTCCCAGCTGATTAACGTACGATGTCTGAAAACGACACGACTTCGCGAAGCTTTTCTCGGTATATTGGCAGTGACTGAAATGTAGTCACCTTTGAACGGGAATTGTTTGGGGACCATTCTGAAGTTTACATTTTTTCCTATTAAATCATTAACGGATTTCGTCTGAGTAACAAATATTTTCTTATAGAAGTGTAAGTTAACACATGTGTTCATTAGAGGAAAGAATTTTATTGAATGTCCAATGTAACACATCAGACACTATACAAATGAAATGAACAGATGTCCGCCATCTTCACAACGTTATTCTATCGCGATCTGGACGTCGAGTGGGTTCTATCTGGATCCCTTAAAGGTAAATTTTTCAGCTCGAGGGGGCCTGTAAATGTACAAAGCAATTGTTAACATGCATATTAAATCTGTAGTAAATAAAGAATCTACAATTTTGGTGACTACATTACCCAGCCTTTTCAAGAATTCCGTACTTGTTGTGAACTCCTCCAGAGACAATGACGTACCATCTCTGGTCAGGGAAAGGAAGAGAGCCGACGCTTATCACACACACCCTACCTGAAAAACACACATTGCGGACTGAAAGGATTGATTTCCCCGGGATTATTTGGGTGATGTTTCTAGATATTATAAGCATACTATCTTGATGACTGACCTTCACCCCAGCTCCCCTCCATGTCACCAGTGAAGACTGCCTTGGTGATATTCGCATTGGTTCCCTGAACTGTGCCAAGGACAGCTTCTGCTCTGTCTGATATTCTACATCAGGAACTGCTCGCGTTTTAGCTGAGTGATTGAATAGTCGACAAAAGAAAGGGTCGGAAACGCTATTGTACTTCAAAAGTTGCTAGATCCTGTTTCTACTCGCTGTTTAGGATGGATTTCAAGGCGTACATTTGTTGTCCTTTTCGGTATCGTCCATGTGAGTCTCACCAATACATACCCATGGTAAAATATCAGATCGAAAATAATTTCCCCAGGGGCAAAAGTGAATAGACAGGTCTCGCCGAGATTTGAACTCGGATCGCAGGATTCAGAGTCCTGAGTGCTAACCGTTACACCACGAGACCGCTTGAATTTAATCCCGTTTTATTTATTAAAATCTCGGGCGCCACAGGCCAACCTGCTGGATCAACGTGCGCTCGAGTGACGAAACATAAAATAAATGCAGTACATGTTTCGTTTTCTTTCATACCCAAGCTTATCAGCCCAGTCTTCTCACTAGCTACCATTCTAATGATGAATTTTATGTAGGGTTTTATAATTATCCGCGCTGGATAAAAAGATGGGGAAAAAAAAAAGTAGGTCTCGCCGAGATTTGAACTCGGATCGCAGGATTCAGAGTCCTGAGTGCTAACCGTTACACCACGAGACCGCTTAATATGCAAAGGTTGCAATATAAGATTGATCAGACGCTTGTCAACCTACAGCGGTTCAGCTTTTGTTATTTAAGAAACAATAAAGAATTCAAACAGTCGGGTCTCTCTTCACTGTCCACATAAATGTTATGCCTTAATGCTTGATAGTTGAGAGTGATCGGGACGATTTCCTATAATTCTGACTGTATTCTCGCTTTGGTCTGGCTGCTATCGCGTTTTCTTGGTGGTAAGAATACCAAACAAATGCTAGTCTATCCATATAAGCTCATGGAATCAAATTTCTAATATGTTTATTAAATACTAGAAAGAAGAAAGCGAGTTAAATAATTACACACGTGCGATTCTACTTTAATCGCTCCAATTCGGCCCGTTTTGCCGCGTTCAAAGGAAACTTGGACTTTATGAACGATATCAATTTAGCCGAGGTTACCGTTTGGATTTATATCAATGTCTACTGTGATAGGGTATCTGCTGGTGAAGCAGAATAATTGTGATACCCCTTGGAGGAGCATCGCCAAGCAGCCACAAAGTTGCCACCCCAGGCCGCTGCTTAACGAGACGGGAGATGGTGTGGAAAATGATGAATATTTGTCTTTCCATTTTAGCACTCGCGATGGAATTATCTCCATCAGTTAACCGCTCTGGATCAACGTGGAAACCATCAGAGCAATCGGCGCAGTTTGCGACTGTTGTCCTGAGCGGGGCATTTCGTGCTGTAAATCCAAACCTTGAAACTGATATTTAAACTCACGCAAGGCATGCTTGTTATACTTGTTATTTTCATAATGAATTCTATTTGTTGATTTCCCACTACTCGCGAAACATTCATGAAACAGGGCCTACCAACTTTTTGTCCAAACATGACCCTGTGTATAGGATGTAACCCAGGCTGGTTGACTTCGCCAGACAACCTTTCCAGTCCTAATTACATCCCCTGGTTTTTTTTCCTAAAAATGTGTGAAGATCACTGTCCGGAGTATTTCTATCACGATAGAACAAATCATGTTTCTGATACATAGGAGATGAACATCAATGACAGTAGAAAGGCTCAGTCAGTCGAAGTCACACACAATACTACGACATCAATGACAGTAAGAAGGCGCAGTCAGTCGAGGTCGCACACAATACTACGACATCAATGACAGTAAGAAGGCGCAGTCAGTCGAAGTCACACACAATACTACGACATCAATGACAGTAAGAAGGCGCAGTCAGTCGAGGTCGCACACAATACTACGACATCAATGACAGTAAGAAGGCGCAGTCAGTCGAGGTCGCACACAATACTACGACATCAATGACAGTAAGAAGGCGCAGTCAGTCGAGGTCGCACACAATACTACGACATCAATGAAAGTAGGAAGGCGCAGTCAGTCGAGGTTGCACACAATACTACGACATCAATGACAGTAGGAAGGCGCAGTCAGTCGAGGTCGCACACAATACTACGACATCAATGAAAGTAGGAAGGCGCAGTCAGTCGAGGTCGCACACAATACTACGACATCAATGAAAGTAGGAAGGCGCAGTCAGTCGAGGTCGCACACAATACTACGACATCAATGACAGTAGGAAGGCGCAGTCAGTCGAGGTCGCACACAATACTACGACATCAATGAAAGTAGGAAGGCGCAGTCAGTCGAGGTCGCATCACACAATACTACGACATCAACATGAAAGTAGGAAGGCGCAGTCAGTCGAGGTTGCACACAACTACTACGACATCAATGACATCAATGAGTAGGAAGGCGCAGTCCGTCGAGGTCGCACACAATACTACGACATCAATGAAAGTAGGAAGGCGCAGTCAGTCCGTCGAGGTCGCACACAATACTACGACATCAATGACAGTAGGAAGGCGCAGTCAGTCGAGGTCGCACACAATACTACGACATCAATGAAAGTAGGAAGGCGCAGTCAGTCGAGGTCGCACACAACTACTACGAGTACCATTCTTGGTACATTTACAATCTGGTAACTTGATAAATATGTACAGGTATAAACTGGCTTTGTGTGGTGTAAAATTGCCTAGACTGAATAATAGCACAAGGTATAAAACAAGCCCAGAATATAGCTGGGGTATCAATCAGGTTAGCCCACTTTAACCCGGTATAGTCTAGACTGAGATTTAATCTAGGCCCGTAACACTGAAACAATATGTTGACTCGTTCAATAGTCTGGAAGCCCGGATGTTCCTGCAATGCCCTTCCTAGTTGCTTAGCCAGATATTTAGCCAACCAAACCACTCCAAGCATTCGTGCCTCACAATGTGCCCCTGGCTCTCTCGCTTACTATAGTGGCTTCGGGCTTGTATCGTTAGATATACCTCTCTCGTAAACAACCAATAAATGATGATTCATTAATTGTTTTTTAATCATTATTGAGGTTTCGTAGTGTAGCGGTTATCACCTCGCCTCACACGCGAGAGGCCCTGGGTTCGAACCCCAATGAAACTAAATTTTTTGATGCTTCGCCTCACCCCAACCCCTTCTTCTTTATTGTTCCGGAAATTGTGGTTTCATTAAATCTGATGCGTTTTTAAGGTCGGCGCGTATCTGTTTATCACTTCCTTCACAGTCGAATTGCTTATACGCTTTTTCAGCAGCTGTTCGCCACGCCAGGCTACATGCACTCTTGGAAGCGCGCGAGCACGGACGCTCGTCAGACGCGTGTTGGCCAAACTAGAGGGCGTATTTGGCAGGGGTCACAGCAGATGGCTTAGGTTAACATTCCTTACTCCAGGTAACCCGCATGCAATCGTAACCTCAACACACCTCAGCGTTCACAGCGATTCAAACCTTTCCACAGCAACACAAATTGGAAAATGACGAGCAGTTTGTCACAAATCCCTCCTTCCTTGTCAGGATACGCAAATGCTCAAAATGCTGATACAAAGAAATATCAAAGAATAAGCCTTTATGAATTGCATTTAATTTTCCTTTTGTAACAGTAAGCAAAACCCGCGTCACGGCGCGAAACCAGTTTATTTGAGACGCGTCTGTGGTCAGTGGAAGTCCAGATTACCAAAACGAGAAATGAGTTCACCAACCGAATTGGATTATATGAATTAGTGTAATTCTGCAATTAGGCGATTCACAGACCAAGACGGTGAGTTCGTCCACTATAAAAATGCTATATGTGCTGTACATAGTCTTGTTGTTCTGTTGAAACGTTTAATTCCCATTCAAAGACAAGGAAAGCCCCAGCTGTAAACAACAGGTCCTGACCGCAGCCAAGTCACGTATCAGCCGGACTTAGTCGCGACATATACACCGGACTGTTCCTTATTACCTGTTGTGGGGCTCGGCTGTCTGAGTGGGGTGTGGGTCTTGGGTTGGGGTATGGTGGGGGGGGGGGGGGGCGTTAGGGCTGGAGATGAGGTAGCTAGGCCATGAGATAAAGGCGCTGTCCTTGAGTACATTATCAATAATTCCATGATGTACTCAATGAGGCTATTGCCTAACGTTTGCCTGGATATACTAAGGTTCCATGTGAGCCCTCCCCGGGCAGAGGACCTCCGGGGTTCCTCTACCACCCGGAGGTCGCTCCTGCTGTGCGTGGACCTCTTTACCATACTACTGCATTCGATACATCGATACTGGCTTTCAATGGATGCTTCTCGTGAGGAATTATTTATCAGAGGGAGGTTAGTTCTGTGAATCTGTGAGAAATATCTCGAGCGTCACGTAAAGCTAGACATCTGTATCGATATTAGTAAATGCTTTCATCTGTCTTTGATTGGAATAACCCTATCCTCCCCACGGAGGCGTACACCCCGCTGTCAGCCCCCCGGATGTTAGATCGCTTGAAGATACTGTTTGTTATTGTCAGAATGATTCAGAAGTTCAATATAGAAAACAGAGAGAGAGAGAGAGAGAGAGAGAGAGAGAGAGAGAGAGAGAGAGAGAGAGAGAGAGAGAGAGAGAGAGAGAGAGAGAGAGAGCCGAGAAGAGAGAGAGAGAGAGAGAGAGAGAGAGAGAGAGAGAGAGAGAGAGAGAGAGAGAGAGGAGAGAGATGAGAGAGAGAGGAGCAAAGCAGAGAGACGGAGAGAGAGATGAGACGAAGGTAGAGAGAAGAAGAGAGAGAGAGAGAGGAGGAGGAGATGAGAGAGAGGAGAGAGAGGAGAGAGAGAGTGAGAGAGAGAGAGAGAGAGAGAGAGGGAAGAGAGAGAGAGAGAGAGAGAGAGGGAGAGAGAGAGAGAGAGAGAGTTAAGAGAGAGAGAGAGAGAGAGAGAGAGAGAGAGAGAGAGAGGAGAGAGAGAGAGAGAAGAGAGAGAGAGAGTGAGAGCTCTCTTGAGAGGGGAGAGGAGAGAGATAGAAAGAGGGTTGCACATTATGATGCGGATGATCATAACGTGCAGCGAAGACATCAAATTGCTCCCTTTTCGGATCCCTGGCAGACCAAGAGATTACGTCACAAACCTGGCTCATCGCAATATATTCCAAAAAGCGATATCATTTTTAAAATGACACTTAAACGAATTATTATTTTTTTTGGTAGAGAATTTTTACCACTAGGAGGAAATTGTTATTTGTCAAGGAATCTTTACCACTTGGAGGAAATTGTTATTTGTCAAGGAATCTTTAACACTTGGAGGAAATTGTTATTTGTCAAGGAATCTTTATTTAGAAGAAAATTCCAGATTGTTTATGACGGATCTGACTTTATACTTGAGGAGATATCTAACCATAATGAGTTAGGGTTAATCTTGGGCTGTTCAGCTAGGTAGGTTGGCGCTTTGCTGTGACTGCCTGTTACCAATTTGTAAAGTGTGTCTTTGTGTGCATTGCAATTTCGTTGGGGAAAAAACCGTTCCGTTCCCGGCTACAGAAAATACACAGACGTTCTTACAATGGAAGTCATAATTGATTTAATTTTCCTCGAGAAGAGGGATGAAGGTGGTGTTATTTTATTGTAAGCGGTTCAGCTATTCACGCAGACCTTTGGGTCGTCTATGGGCGATCAGACCTGCCTAGCAATAGCAAAATACTTCCTTCATTAACACTCAACTCCCGCCCACTCATTCCCATCCGGCCACAACACAATCAGGCAGCAGCCGAGGCTTCAGCGGCATCATCACCAGCAGCAGCAGCAGCAGCTCGCAGACACTTGTTTGTAAAAGAGCCCGACATCATTAAGTTCTATTGTAGACCTGGCCGATTGGCTCGGTGTTGTCACCTGGGTCCGTCCTGACCTCCTGTCATGCCCTACCACCTCACAAGACCCTCCTCAATACAGGTACCCACCCTGGCTACGTGGAGGTCCGTGGACCTCATCATCTTACCCAGCCTTGTAGGGTTCTTAATTAGCAGGAGCCGTCTTTGTGGTGCCCTCGCCTCATTGTGAGGTCCTGTCGTGCCCCTCCTCGTCCACCAATAACCCTCAGTCCTCCAGTTTTATTTCTAAGGGAAGACGTTTCTGTCTCGAACGGCCTGTTGATATTTGAGACTGACGCTTGGACGTGATCTCGTGCCGGTGCATGATGAGGACGGTAGTCAAGGTTGCCAAGTTAGCGAGATGATGTTAATGTGGTGATGTCGACTACATGATGTCAGTGTGGTGATGTTGATGACGTCAGACAAGTCCGAGAGTACCACAATCAGTGACGTCCCGTGCATGGCGGATCGCAGCGCCATAATAACTTGTTCCCCGTCAACCACTGTCAACCAACATTTACTAAGTAATTGGAAGATTGACCTAATTGATTCTACTTACCCTCATCGGTGATAGGCAGATCATATCAGCTGTCAATGTAGAGGGTAATTAGTTTATCTCACAGACTAAGACCTCACATGTGCATACATCGTAATCGAACATGTCTTTCTCCGAATGCACGTTTGTGGTAGTCAGGCGGGGTCTGACATTCTGCGATGCAACCGACAGAATAGCCGACCAACACTCTGACAGACAGATATACTGAAAGAGACAGACAGACAGACTTACTGAGACAGAGGGACAGACTCACTGAGACAGAGGGACAGACTTACTGAAACAGAGATACTGAGACAGACAGATTTACTGAGACAGACAGACAAACTGAGACAGAGAGGCAGACTTACTGAGACAGACACACTGAAACAGAGACAGAGAGACAAACATATTACGACAGCGAGACAGTCTTACTGAGACAGGCAGACTGAAACAGAGACAGAGAGACAGACATACTCTCACAGAGAAACAGACCGAGGGAATGGAGAACTTTTTGCTGACAGACCGACTCTTTGATTCATTCACTCTCTCACTTGCTCACTCATTTATTCACTCATTCTTTTATTCACTCACTTTCTAACTCACAAATTCACTAATTCGCTCGCTGACTCATTCACTCTTTAACTCATTCATTATTTCGCTAACCCCCTCGTTCATCCATTCACCCTCCCACTCGCTAACTCATTCATTCACTCACTCATTCACTCACCCACTAACTCTCCCATTAACTCAACCATTCACTCACTCACCCACTCGCTCACCCACTCACTCACCCAATATCTTACTCACTCACTCACCCACTCACTCACTCACTCACTCACTCACTCACTCACTCACTCACCCACTCACTCACTCACTCACTCATTCATTCATCCACTCGCCCACTCACTCGGTCACCCACTCACTCACCTACTCACCCACTCACCCACTCACTTACTCATTTACCCACTCTCACTCACTCACTCAGTTACCCATTGACTTATTGACTTATTCACCCACCCATTCACCAACTCATTTACTAACTCACTCACTTACTCACACACTCACACACTCAACCATCTAACCGCTAATCGTTGTGGCTTTGGTTAAGCCACAAGGAGGCTTCATCATTCGTTAACGTCGGCTGCTTCTTGGCGCCAGAGGGCGCTGCTGTTGCCATTAGGGTCTCATTCTACGAGCTGACATCCGATCTTTCGGCCGGCACGCTGCGGCGCTCTCGACCAGCTGCCTCCGTAGCCATTATTGTCGTCATCGTGGGTTCCACGGGATGAGAGAATTCTCGAAGAACACTCCGTTCTCTAATCTGACCCAGGTCATATCCATGTCGCGAACCTCTTATGTTTAAGAAAAAAAGTTGTTCAGATTTGGATTGAAAATATGGACCGTTATCCCTGCTTTCCATCGGCCGAGGTCATCTCTGGGGTCATTTGTCACGTTCCTGAATCAATGTCAAGGTATAATTTCACCGATGAAGCTATATTGTACTATGTAGATAGGCAGAGTGGGCTTAGGACGGGGGCAGAGAGGTCCAGTGGGTGAACCGCTGTTGCACCGGAAGCCACTGAGTTTTATGTATTTATCTGGCCCTATTGGCTGGTAAGCTAATCCGGGTTGCCTCAGAGAGCAAGCCATCTTCCCAACACTCAAATCTCCCTATGTATCGGTCTGGCAACGGGAATTGCTTCGTGTATACGTGATACTCGCCACCCATACCCCATCCGGCCAACCTATCCGGCAATACCTCATTTTGATCACTTCACTGCGGGGCACTCCGGGTAATCCCGAACGGCTTCGGGTCTTGACATATGCGAGCAGGGCAGGCCCGTGATGCTCCCTTTCCTGTTAGGCATTGATGGAATAGGGCAGCGTTTGTCTGCCCTTTCTCTGGCCCTTGTCCCTCCCCGAGCAGCCAAGCGAAGGGAAAAGACGACCCCAGGTCGTGACCCCATCCTTAAAGCCGGGACCTGGATGGCAGTCCTGCTTGCTCCCGAGACCCCAGTGCTGGCTTGACGCTAATGTTCCTATGATATTGACGTATAGCGGCTAACATGCTATTGGGATCGGGGCTGGGTTATATGTATGGAGTGGAGGGGGTAGGTAGACGAGTGTCATTTCACCCTACACGAATCCTACGCCGCGTACCCATCATCTGGCCAGACTGGAGATCCAAACGAGGTTGTCTGTATCGCCCTTTTATCTTCGTATTGGGAAAACAGTTCATTTGTCGATTGCAATGTTGTATCCGAAGCTATAAAACGAGAGCCAATGGTTGACTTGGATTTCATCCACCACCCCGTCTTCACCCCCTTTCACTGTCTTCCACTCGCTGCCCCATCACCCGACATTTACCCTGGCAACTGCTTGACCTCTGTGATCCTGGCCAGCCTTCCATAACTCTAGAACTCATTAATTACATGATAGTCCGACAAAGAGCAACCCTGGTTGAGCCGCCGATCGTCAGCCCTGATGGGACGAAGACAATGGGGGTTGCGAAATAAACAATAACTCCCAGCTCATCTTTCAACGAGCGATAAGGACACAAAAGCGGATGATTTTTGATGGCAGGAGAAAAGCTGACACTCGCGAGTGCTCTGTAAGGACTCGCTTGTCGTCCATGAATGCGCGCGCACCACATCCATTACGACGGAAGTCACGTGACACTAGCGTCCATTGATGGTCAGGCTTTTCAAACATGCATACCATTATAGACAGAGGAAAAAAGTGTCAGATATGATTTTTTTCCGGACAAATATTGATTTATAATCCTTCGCGCATGGAGAAAAATAGCCATATATATCTGTCTATATAGCAGACACGCGTGTTTTGCAGTTACGTAAAACTACTATTGCGGCAATAGTGCGGTGTGGTAGAGACTTAGAGTCAACTTTGATATGTGCCTCAATGTAGATTTTGTAGAACCATGAAAACGTTGATATAGCATTTCTAGGAATACCGTTATATTTACATGCAGCGCTGCTCTGGTAAGATCTATGTTAGCGGTTATGTGACAACTCGTGGCTTACATTGACCGATTATCAATCTGACCTCATCTCATTTAGAGGGTCAACGACATGGTATGTTAAGCACACGAAGTGACATTGGTGATGATCGCTAGTAACCCTCCAAACACTCTACTGACCTCCAAACACCCTACTGACCTCCAAACACCCTACTGACCTTCAAACACCCTACTGACCTTCAAACACCCTACTGACGTCCATCCCAGTTAATGCCAACCCGAGACCTAGATCCACACGGATCAGGGATGATCTGCCCTCTTGTCACGGCACACCAGTGCTATATATGTTATGTAATGTGTAAAGTTAATGACAACCTGTTCACTTCTCGACTTATCTATCAATGGTTTAAAAACCAGCGTACCTATTCGTTTGATGTAAATCAAATCAGCTCATTGTTTCGGACAGACTATATATACACTTATGAACGGACTTTTCTGATACAAAGATGTTCATATAGTGTTTATATACTTTCACCTAGCGGTAAACGAAAACATGAACCGATGCTATAGATTGTACTTAAGAGGCAGCTAGTTTTACACTCAATAAATTGACCTATTTATCAAGTACTGTTACACATTAAGCTTTTATAGGCCCGACCCTGATTTGCTGTAATCTTGAGGCCGCCATCATGTCGGACAGAGAACTTCACGCAGACGACATGCTTGTGTGTATGTTATCAAGCCCACCAAAACATGATCTCGGGCATGGTCTGACTCGATCCCTGATCTCTGAGATTAGCCTAGACAATCCTGGACCGGGAAAAGCGCTCGTAATCCTGATTCCAGAATCTGATATCCCATTCGGATCGTGCCTTGAGCGGAGTCAAGCGCGACTGGGGCTGAGGGTTAACGATAGCAATGGAAGCCATCTGTGAGACCAAGAGTTGGAGTGAGGCCGTGAGGTGGAGGGCGTGAGGGTGCTGACCTCTACGAGATAACCTCCGATACATCAGAGAGAAGTGGGAGGTCCATAGGCTATGCTGGTGGTGTGATAGCCGGATATGCCCGGATGGAGCAAAGCGCGGAGCTTGTGCGGTACTGAGGGATAAAAAGCAGGGTGAGGGATTTCATTAAGTCAGAGGTCACGGTGCAGTGACATACTAAGTTTACTACGATGAAGCTGTGCGGAGGGTCGGTAGAAGGCGAGCACTACGATAGGGTCATGCTGGAAATAAATAGAAACCTATCAACGCATCGAGTTTCCGGTATGGTGCTGAGTTGTGTCGATGGAGATAACAATGTACAAGATGAAGTTGTACTCGACCGGAGGCCATTGAATAGCAAGATATGTCCACGTCAGCACCTTGTACACAGACGCAAGATGGCCTGTTCCATTGCGTCCCACTTCCGGTGCTTCTGATACACCCCCACCACGTGATCGGAGTGACGTAAATCAGCGACGCGGTTAGCAATGACGTGTGTTTCATGACGCGAGTAGGCATATATCTCGTTATAGCGCTCACCGAGAAATATTACAGCTACTGGCGCCCTCCTCTTTCCTCTCAGATAAGCCCTCCGCGACCAGGGAACCTCACACAGGCGCCTCTGTATTGCACCCTGCCTTATCCCCTACCAACCCTTTGTTCTTTTAATCTCAGTTCGTCGCTCGACTTGCCTCGCGCGGGTTTTAACCCCTTTCCACACCAGACCTATCACAAATGTCGTCGGATCACATGAGAGAATGAAAGAATGGGATTTACACCGGTTGGGATATCTCTGGAGAGATATGGGAACTCTCCAACGCGAGGAGAGATGGAGACGGGAAGCGATAGGCAACCCGCTGAGTGATTATAGTCTCCCTCATAGAGAGAAGCGGGGAAAAAAATTCAATCTTAAGCAACAGTGGTTCTAGACAATAGCAGAGTGTGTGTCTATGATAAGGAGGAGATATTCAATCAAAGGCTGGGGTCAGAGCATCGGATGGGGTATCTCAGGGAATGGGGTAATAACTGTGATAGATATGTGGGCAGGAAAGGGGGTAAGGTGTCGCGACGAGCTATTGACGATTTGCTGGCAAAGCAATGGATACTCTGATAGGGTGCTTGCAGCAAAGTGCCTGCCTCCCGCTGTTCGTTGACACTTCATTATGATCCGGGTCTAGTGACGGAATGAGTTTACACGTCCTGTCAATGGAGCGTCCATTTGTCAAGACTCCACTGGTAATCGACTCTGAGGCAGACAGAACATTTCCATTTATATTTGCTGGAACAGGTTGCAGCTCTATGTTTCGCCTGGCAGGGTTCCAGGCGAAACTAATCCGACAGGGGACAGTTATTGTCCAGTGGGTTTTTCTTAATCGTAATTCCGACGTCAATCGTATTTTTCATCAATTCACCCAGAAATATTGCTCGAAACCATAGTTAACAGGGCTTGATGAAAGCGAAGCTTCATTTCCACTCGCAGCAGTAATTACTAATGAATTAAAGTGACATGCAATCTAGTTTTTTTATTCGACGAAATGACAAATTTAGAAGGATTTCCACATGCTGGTATAATATGAATGTACATGTGTGTCAATTTCTGATAAGACGACTTCTATTTTGACGGACAATTACGCAGAGCTACAAATATTCCAACCTCAAGCGAGCTTAAAACACGACTAGTTTCCTGATTACATAGCGCACGCGCGCGAGCGTTCATAAATAAAAACAGACCCGCAATTAAAGGCAGTTGAAATGGACACAAATGGCCGCCATTTGTGGATGAGCGTTCGTGCATGTCGCAGTGAACTTTCCACAAACGTTATAATTTAAATAATGGGCGTTGATAACAGCGCTAGTTACTTCACAGCAAGTTCCATACCAAATACGGTAATTGTGGCTGTCGGGTGCCGTGGATGATTCTAAGTATTAACCTTTATCATGAACAATCTGTCAATTGTGAATATTAGAAATGCAGTATTCGAATTCATCAGTATCGAACAAAGCAATGACAAAATCAAGCGATTAAATCTAACACGGACATTACGAGGCCCCGTTAAACTGCATGATGAATGGGATAATAAAACCTCATCGAATATTATTCCTAATTATATATACCACTAATTGATGCACTGTTCATGTCTGTATATGCAAGCGAGTGTGTGGTTTACCAAGGAGAGTTTATGCATGCTCTAATCTTGTGGCCAAATGAACATCGCTCTCACCACAGCCCCTTACATCAAACGAGCTCTGTGGCGGGGTGGGTGGAAAAAGTGGCCTTCTCTGTCCGTACTGATTAAGTTCAGTGGGGCATAAATTGCTACAAATCCGGCGGGAGAGAGGGGGAGTGGGAGTAAGTGAGGTTCAGCGTGGTCAGAGATGCGGTCAAACGGACCATCTGCTCGGCAGTAATGAGCTTACAATGGTGCCCTCCTATCCCAACCCCACCCCCCACACACACCCCCTATAGCCTACCCCACCCCCCTCGGGTATACAGTCTTCCCACCTGACATAACGACCCAATAGAAGAGATGGGGGTTGGGGAGGGGTGTGTGTGTGTGTGGGGGGGGGGGGGGGGGGGGTAGTGATAAGGCGGAGGTGCTAAGGTGGGGGGGGGGGTGCATCCATGAGGTTGAGAAGATGGACAGAATAGATCTCAAGCTGCCTCGTGGTGAGGCACCTTGGCACTGAGAGCGTGGAAGATTTCAGTTAAGAGACGCCATGTTGTGCATATGAATGAGACCATATCACGTGACCCGTACTAATATTGTCCAGCCCCACTCAGCAGGGGTCAGGACAGTCGCCCCACCCACCGACCCGGGTCACGACTACGGGTCAGCTGTAGCAGCTATTTGCCAACTCAGCACAGACTCGGGGTGCGTGTATAGGGGAGATAAGAGTATCAGGGTGTCACAAAGGGCCGATTCCAACTCTATTGATGTCTGCCCCCCCTTACCATGAATGACGTCGACATGCTATCCCCGCCACGTCGCCGAGACAAAGAATGTGCTGGTATCTTTTACGAGGAATGAAAATGCTAGATGTTCCTTTGTTATAGACATTTAATCATCATTCAAAAAAGTCCTTCGTTAACAATGGTACATGGTCATTTATATATATATATATATATATATATATATATACACAATAAAAAACACACAATCCATGAGCTTCGATTATTTGCAGAATTCTTCACTTAACGACAATCTTGCATGCTCCACGATATCATCTGGCTAATTTACAATAATTTCATGCAAAGAAATTAATAATTAGTTTCAAACAAATAAAACTCAACAGTAGAGATGAAAACTCAAGGGGCCGAAACTGGGAGAAATAACAAAAATCTAAATTCATCATAAAAACGTATTCTTTGTAACAGCCAGCTAACAATGGCAAAATGGTGTACATGAGAAATTCACACTAAAGATTATACAAAGATAAAGATAATACAATATAACAAAATGAAAGACAGAGCTGGTACATCCCGTTTCTGCTATGAATTTAGCTGGTAGCATATTTCTTTCTCCTCCAGTCAGAATTCGAATCCTGAACAATTTATTTTGATGACAACAGCGATCACGTAAAATACGGAAGTCTGATTGATACGCAGTTTTTAATTTTTGTGATACTTTGGTTAGCACTGCATATTTCATATAGAATAACGACCAATATTTTCATAAATAATGTAAATTTATTAGGCAAGAGTGAACGAACGCACGAGTTTATCTGTTCATTGCGATATATTCGATCATGGGGGGGGGGTGGCATAACAAATCTATGGCAGTTTCGTCAATTTTTGCCAACTCAACTATCCGCCAATGACAAATATAACTTCCTATAGCTTTACAATGTTCAAAAACCGCCGGTATAACTTACAATAAATTAGAACGTGTCAAAGGTCATTACATGCTCCCCGTTGCGTAGTTTTTTTTTTGACGGGAAGTGCGCGTGCGTACCCGTGGCCTGCTGATCCAACCCGCGCCACTACACGTCAACACACGGACGCTTCTCTCCAAGCCCAGCTCACTCAGCTCAGAGAACTTTTGCCCTCAGGCTTGCACCTATTTTTCCCCACGCCATATTTTTTGTCGTTGTATACATGCCCAGACGCCACAAGCTTACGTAACAACCAGTAGTGTGCTTATCAAATGGAGGTCCATTACGAAGGGTGAGTGTAGGGCGTGCCTCTTGTATGGCGTTCCGATTGTTACTGGCTCTGTCATTTTTTTTGGGTTTCGCTTGAGTCGAGTGGGTTGCTGTTTCAGCCGTAGGTGGGGTGGGGGGGGGGGGGGGTGGGTTCAGCGCGACCACAGATCGTGATTTGTCGCACGTATGTCTCGCTGTGCATCTATTTATGTTCGTCGGCAATACTGCTTCCGTTCCACGTTTTAAGAATATATTTTTGAATCTAAAATTCATATTTCTTTATTCAGTAAATGCGACTTAGGGTAACTAATTCATTAAAACCGACTACATTTCCCGCTAATCAGACTGCTGGTGTCTGTCGGTATCACGATTCGGAATCTGAAGGTTAGAACAGTTCCATTTATCACCGTTAACCATAAACCACGTTCCGTGACGTCCGTCTGGGTCTGTGTAGCAGGGTAAGTGGCGCCGACCTCGCTGAACCCTACCACCATCTACACATAACCTCTCTGGTTTTTTCCGCTTGTCTGCTCTCTCAACTCTTACATATATCTTTTAAAACTTCCACAACCAAGTGACGTCATTGGTAGTATATTGGCCCTGGGCTTTTCGCCGCAGGAAGCCGGCTTACTCGGAGCTCTCTCTCTAACATCAGCCAATGCGCAGTTTTTCACATTTAGACAAATGTACACAGTCTTAAAACCACCAATAAAATGTGTTGGCTTGGTAACGCATGCTTGGTCGGCAAGTGGGAATTCGGTTCGCTTCATTTCAACTGTAAAGTCGTGTTTTAAATTGTTTCATTCAAAGTATCAACGCTTTCCAAATCGATAAATTGTCCAACGAGGTTTCAGGGGTCAATATTAAGAGCTTAATTTGGGAGGGAAATCCTGAGAATTATTTATTTAGAGATCAAAGCCCCACAATTTAAAGAGGTTTCTTTTCATAAAATGAAAATCGCTTTTCGTGCCGATACAAATGTATTTAACAGAAGTTCACACTGAAAGTGCGTCATATTCGTTCGAAACAGAAGTATTCACAGGGTGCTTATAAAAAGTGCTCAAAGAGGGTCAAAGTTGTCTGACCTCAGGTCACCATGACAACTCAATATCCTCGCCCATAAACCTCTCAGTGAAGAACGGATTATGCCTCAGTCGCCATTCACTGGTGCGCTCATATCGATAATAAAGTACTGCTCTCAGCAATACTTTATTGAATATTTAGACGCCGTCAAATGCGCCGTTTTCCGGTTCCCCCCTGGGCCAGACCCCTTCAAATCCCCATCTTTCTCGGCCACAGAACAGCGTAGATAACCTCCTCTCCGGCTCCATGGAGCGGCCATTGCACAGTGTCGTCCACAAAATGAGGTTTTGTGGTCATTTTGGAGATGAAATGAGCATAGCGCCGTCGAGAGCGTGTCTGTCACAGGGCGGTTGGGTATGAGTCAGACACGAGCTTCAGTGGAAGGGGTAGGGGGGTGAAGGAATGAGGGAAAACCGGGGAAACGGGGCAACGGTAAGGTTGAGTTTCAAGGATGATACAAAAGCTCATGTACATTCTAAAAAGCGTTGATATAATGCAGATCCCTCATATAATTACCAAATGCCAGCGGTGTATTGAACTGAGTTGATATATTTTATGGCAGAGACAACGTTCATATGCGATTTACAAAAGACAGCGGGATAAACGGATCAAGTCGGTGGAGCGTGAGACTATATATAAAGTATCTGCGAACTCTAATCAGGGAGGCGTTCCTCTATGACAGGAAAAAGACACGTTGTATCAAACACGCTATAGGTTACAGCGAAATAATCCGTGTCAGAGACACCTAGCGGCAGGTGTGAACTTACTGACCCGTCGGCGCCAGAGGGCGTGACAGATTCCTCTCACCTGTCATAATTATTGAGGATCTATAGGTACCTGTGAGTGCCGTGGCATCACCTGTATGACACAGCCGCTACCTGTAACTACCACATTAATCAGTGTAGGTCCATAGCTATTGGAAAAGTCTCCTCCACAGGAGGGATATCTCCGGGGAGACATTGTCACCTTTCTCAGGCCCTGGGAGGCCACAAAAGAGGGCGAATTCTAGGGTGAGGTGGACTAAAGTGCAGAGGTCTTCCCTGAATATACACTCAACGAACGAATACCGCCTTAAAAATAGACAGCATCTTCAAATGGTTTGCACCCCCTGGTCTCCCTTAGAAACGGAGGGAAAATTGGGGAAGGGGAGAGTAACTTGGGGAACATTAAACAAGAACACAAAGCCGGCTGACACTTGAGATTGAGGGATGGGGTGAAGGGGTGGGGCGAGGTCACTGCCCAGAGGCCAACCACAGTCTCTAGTACCCCGCCAAACTCGCGAGATTTGCATGACAAAACAGCGTCACCCCGCATGACAAATTGAAAACCACAGCCACCATCCCATAGCGTATGCTTCGCCCACAGATTGCCGTCTTTTCTCCCATGTCGATTTCTCACAATAAAGACACCATGTCCTTATCAACTGTTTGATTTCAACCAAATTCTCGTTCCCGAAATGAATTCAAATGACATGATATGTCCGCATTATGCCTAAACAGATTCCACTGCGGCGTATCGCATGATTAGTCAGAATTAGTTTCTTCATTGCAGCTGTCAATTGAACTGAGAGGCGGGAAGTCCGCGGATCTATATGCAATATACGGACTGAGGCACAAGTATACGGCTTTTAACGCATGTGCACTGAGATTTGCACACATCTGGTGCTTCATATATAAAGAGAATATGGTGTATCCTGGCCGGGTGAGTGGACGGACAGCCTCACTGGGGCTATAAATGGCTGACACGCGGCTCAACACCAACATGTCTGCAATGCATTCGCTCATAAAAAAGAGTTAGCATATATATGTCGTAATCTGAGTGAATTTTCCACTGTAGACAACCATTTAGAAACACCAGCCTCGTGACGAACAGGAAAACTGTTCTAGTCAATGAAGGAAATACAATCGTGTTTGTAGATTTCGTTTTTTGATAACTTTGATGATTAGAAAGCATCCGTTTGGTAGTAGTGAGTTCGTTTTTATAGCATTGAGCCTGTAATTAATTACCTAGTGGTTCTAGGTCTATCGATGGTATTCTGATAGACAGCATTAATTTAATTAATATATTAATTAAACTTGTTTCTGTAACGGAATGGGATATAAAACGCGCCCCCTATCAGCAAGGTCACGCGAAGTAGCGTGTTGGTGGGGGAGGGCAATTATAGGGCGAGGAGGAGGTGATGAGGGATTGTTCTCTGGTGTGAGGTCCCTCACTAATGAGGGATAATATGTGGGACAGGATCAATTGATTACAGGTAACAGGTCACGTGTTTGCAGACAGATTCAGTGAATTAATTTTTATCTTTATAAAAACCTGCTTGAAAGAGAAATATTAACAATTGGACGATCGCTATAGGCGGCCAGTCACGTGAGACAGGAGTTATTTGGCTATAAAAATGTACAATTTAATTTAATTTATGTTGTAATCACCGATGCTAAACGGACAATCGTGTGTAGTTTTCATCGAAGGTCGGTAGCGAATCGCTGATGTGATTATCAAAAGATGATGGATTCACTTTTAAACTAATTGATTTTTTTAATAAATAATCGTTCTATCAAAGTCTGGTCTTGGTGCAGGATGTGTCGTCAGATTCACGCCATATATGTTGTTCATCCAAAAGACACAACATTTGCATGAGTATCGATGTTTTACGTCAAACAAGTCGCGATTTCGGCGTTGTGTACCAGCGTCCGGCTTTAGGGTGAGGTGACGTTGCTCGTAAACGTCACAATATCCGTCGACTTATAAACATCACATTGATTGCTGGAAAGACAAGACCAAGAAGTTCTATGAATTATTGAATATAAAGTATGATTCATTAAAGTCTACAGCTATTTAAGTCGCCACCTGTGCTAGGGTGAAGCTCGTGCCTGTCTCCCATGAGTCGTGATCAAGTCGTGATCAAGTCGCCGCGTAACAGATCACGGTAATTAACACGGGGCAGATGGATGACAAATGGAGGCATTAAACTGAGGTCGTCTAAGAGGTCCAGTAGGGCGCCTGCCAGGTTCCTCTTTTCCTCACCCACATCATTCCAGAGCTTCCATCACAGAATATATGACCTTTCGTCACGATGCCGTGTGTGCCCTGGCTCACCCTCTTAATAACTACACCATTTAGCGCCCCCTGTAGCCTCCTTCTGACGTGTCTTTCTGATAAGATGCGTGTTGGGGATGAGAGCCTCGATTCAATCTGCATTGCTGCCTACCACGATGACCTAAATTAAATTTGGTTAATATCTACAGAAGAGCAAGCTTCGTGTTAGCGACTATAAAGCGGTTCCAGGCTACGGGATCAGCTCGGAATATTTGTCTCTCGGCTTCACCAACGCACATGCATGCATATATATATGCACGCATACACGCATGCACTGCATGGGCCACATTAACTGATACAGTCCATAGTAATAGTTGAAGCAGGCGACACTATAGGATTCAACTTAAATTGAATTGAGTTTTCATAAAAACTGACTTAAATTTCGTTAATATGAAACAATCAAAACTTTCAATTTATGGCCCGACACAATGCTTCACTTCCTTTCGGCGGGGGTTTCGTCATTGGAATTCATTGCATGTATTTCCGTCAAAAAATTTGTCGATTATTTGGAGTGGCGCTAAGTTGTATTTCTGTGAGGTTATTCACCCGGAAGGTTGTTAAAAACGAATTTACCGTGCAGGGAAATGTCACACGGGGTGGACATAAAACTGACCGTTTTGAGTGGAGCATTCTGGGTATTGATGGCGCCATTTTTTTCCATTAGGCTCCGCCCCTACCATGTGGTCACTTTTGGCGAACGCAAATTCGAATTATTTTGAACAGAAAATATTCCGCGCCGCGAGGGTTCTACATACTGCTATCCAACTTTTGTATTTTTGAAATCAACAACGATCAATATCACTTCATCGATAAAAAAATTCTTACTTCCGCTGATGTTCATGAAACGTATGACAATGTAGGCCTTTTATTAAACGGTCAATGCTTTTGTTCATAAATAAGTTTATAGACACCAAATATATCTCGCGTATTCAGCGATCAAAGATTCGATCATAATACCTGAGCCTGTATGAAGCTTCTGGCGTTTTAATCTACGCATATCGTTGTCTGGATAGCTCAGATCAGACAAACTTAATACCCTATAGGTCCCCGGTTGTAGTTCGGAGCAAGCCTAATGCTTCGGCGTACACTGTAAGATGAACAAGATTCAACGCGGCGGATATCAGAAGGCAGTTAGGGGTATATACCGAACAACATGGCCAGATATAGCCGCGTCACTGATGTCTACTTGTACTTAATCCTATTCGTTTCGCTTACCTTTGAAAAAATACTGACCCTTGAATAATTATATCGCTTTGATAAAGATCATTCCTTTGTGGAAAGTTTACTGGGGCAGACAGAATTCTGGGGATTGATAGATATTAAGTACGCAAAGAATAAAAAAATTCTTCTCATTATTTTTGATGGATTGCAGTTTTCTAAAATATTGTTATTAATTATCGCCTAATTGTTTACATGTATCAAATGAAGTGAACAATATTTTTTAAAACCAATTGTCGATGGGCAGGGTTACTACGGAGGGAATTTAAACAGCCAAACATGCTCCCAACCGCCGTCAGGGAGGACGTATGAGGCGATGAGATGAGCCTCAAGTGAGGGACTGTATTGGCAAATCAAATAAAGACCAAAGCGAAATAATTGACTCGGTTTCCCTCACAAGGCAAATAGCACCAGAGGGCGTCTTACTTACATCACCAGCACAGATGACACGCAGGGCAAATGCTCCTGAAGTTCCCTCCGGAATCAATGAGGTCGCCTATGAGGTGACTTACACTCTGTGTTGACAAGTACTCTAAGAAGAGGGTAGTGAGCTGTTAGTGCCCGAGGAGGTCCTCATCTCGAGGTATAGCAGCCTCCCGGGCTGACAGCGAGCATAAGCTGCCTCCAGGGAGGTTTAGAGGTCAGCTCCTTCCTCCTCATGGAGGGTTAAGCAAGATGAGGGTTGAGATGGAGATCCGAGGTATATGAGGTCCTGGAGGTGATGAGGCAGTTGCGCTTACACAGATGTTTAATTCACAAATGGCACGTTACACTTATGACGTTCGTGACTCAGAGTGACGGTGTTGGTGACGGTGTGTCACGTGTTGTGACGCAAGTGCTAGTGGGTCATAAAGACTTCATCGCAGTTGATAAAGTATATATGCCCATTCCGGCTGCCAGGCTGCCGTGCTCCGCGGAGACCATCAGTTTTGTCATGGGTTGACAGGCGCAGGGATGATGACAGGTACAGGACGAGGAAGCTTGTGCGGGTATATACGATGTGGTAGCATCTGTAGCACGACGAAACTGATGAGCACATCGGATGGGGATCCGAGGACCTCATGATGTGATGATGGGCTTCACGCCAGGATGCGTGAGAGGCGAGTGAGGGAGTCAGGTTATGATGGGATCTAGTGGTGATGGGATCTAGTGGTGATGGGATCTTGTGATGGGATCTGGTGGTGATGGGATCTGGTGTTGATGGGATCAGATGATGATTGAATCGAATCATGATGGGATCTGGTGGAATAAGGAGGTGATGGGATCAGGTGATGATGGGATTGGGTGGTGATGGGATCAGGTGATGATGGGATCAGGTGATGATGATGATGATGATGATGATGATGATGATGATGGGATCAGGTGATGATGGGATCAGAAGATGATGGGATCAGGTGATGATGGGATTGGGTGGTGATGGGATCAGGTGATGATGGGATCAGGTGATGATGATGATGATGATGATGATGATGATGATGATGATGATGATGATGATGATGATGATGATGATGATGATGATGATGATGATGATGATGATGATGATGATGATGATGATCGGGTGATGATGGGATCAGGTGATGATGGGATCGGGTGGTGATGAGATCTGGTGATGATGGGATCGGGTGGTGATGAGATCGGGTGGTGAGGAGATCTGGTGATGATGGGATCAGGGATGATGGGATCGGGTGGTGATGAGATATGGTGATGATGGGATCAGGGATAGTGGGATCGCGTGGTGATGAGATCTGGTGGTGATGGGATCAGGGATGATGGGATCGGGTGGTGATGAGATCTGGTGATGATGGGATCAGGGATAGTGGGATCGGGTGGTGATGAGATCTGGTGGTGATGGGATCAGGGATGATGGGATCGGGTGGTGATGAGATCTGGTGGTGATGGGATCAGGTGATGGTGGGATCAGGAGATGATGGGATCGGTAGGTGAAGAAGCTAGGCGGTTGTGGGATCGGTTGGTGATGGGATCTAGTGATGGTGGGATCTGGTTCTGACGGGACCTTGTGCTGTCGGGATCTGATGCTGAGTGGCTCTGGTTCTGAAGGGATTATATGCTAATTTGATATCGCGCTGGTGAGCATTGCGCAATCACACGCCTGCGGACATATCCCAGTGTGCTCACTGTACGACCAGTCTGCAGATGCACAAGGAGCGCTGGGTGGTCGGTGGGGAGATTGCCTCAAGGTCGGAGATGGATGACCTGAACAGACCTGATCCTGTTGGATCTCCTTCCTCAGTGAACCTCACTCCAAACGTCCCTGGCCGGTTAAGTTAATAACATATAACACGGTAGGTCTCAAGAAGGACCTCTAACAATAACAAACACCAGCCGTATCACCGCCCTCACGCAAACAGATCGCAGACAGGCCACGATTCTCCTCAACCTATGCGATCACAACTTCCGCAACACTATCGCTTTACGTCCGTATAAACACACCCTTTTACGCCACGCCTCTCCCGAACAAGTAGAAGTCTGCTTTCTTCTTGATGATAATCTACTGGAAGAAGTCGAATCGACAATGGGAGGCAAAGATCAGCAGGAGCTTGGATCCATGTCCGTACCGAATGGAAGTGAAAACAAACTCTGTTCGCTTTGACTGAAAAAGTGTCAACTGGCTGGAAAGTAAACGTCGCGGCGTCAGTTCAGAAGCTAAGTGTACAGCATTCTTGAAAAGACAGAGAATAAGAGCGCAGTGACATTAACATGGGGCGGGGATACCATTGTGAAAAGGACAAGCACTTTTTTGGCTATGATGTGTTCCTTTCATTGATATAGACAAGCGTAGCGTAGAGGTGAAGGGTAACTCTCTGCGGTTAGATGGTCACTGAGGGAAGAATTTCGCTGTGACACCCCGCATAGTGCTGTCATATCCGGTCAGGCATTTCTCCCATGAATTTATTCCTCTCGGATAAAGTCGTGTCCTGACCCTGTATCGGTAAGGTAACATGCCAGAGTAGGGTCGGGGTTGCGGAGGTCCCGGGAAGGTCCAGGAAAGGGGCGAGAAGAGGCGAAGGGTCGGGTCAAAGAGG
This sequence comes from Urechis unicinctus, assembly GCA_034190875.2. Classification (NCBI taxonomy): domain Eukaryota; kingdom Metazoa; phylum Annelida; class Polychaeta; order Xenopneusta; family Urechidae; genus Urechis; species Urechis unicinctus. The sequence goes on from CM067354.1 coordinate 57,987,372, forward strand.
ACATTCCTGGCATGGTAGGGACGTCATGGATGGGTGGTCATTAGCCAGGGGTGGGCAGGTGTGGCGCGCTACAGGTAAACTAGGTGTGTGGAGTGTGCGGTCGTGTGCGTGCGTGCGCAGATCAGACATGCGGTTCAAATTATATATTTGTCTCTGATTGTAAAATGTCTTCATGTGTGTATACCAATAGTTCAACCTATCTTATCGTGCTTGTGTATGCAAGGAACACCTCTGTTTAACGTACACAGCCCCAACTGTTTACATTTTTCTTATATATTGAGACACCTCCATCGAGCCTGAAACGGACAATCAAGTCATATAGGGCTACGAAGTGTGACGTCACATCGCTGATAATGATCGAAACTGGCTCCTTAACACCTTTTCGCTGTAGCATTCTAGTCATATCTGGGAGGAAAAATCTCGGTGACTGCGAATCGGAGAAATGTCAAACTTACATGGTTGTTTAGAGAATCGCCGGGGCTATGACATATGGGTGATTCATCAGTTAGATACATTTTTCAGGACAAACTGCAAGGCGTCAAAAGTCCTTGTCTTGTATAGCAATGCTTTACGGACCCCCTGCTATTGGAGTCAGTCTGGCTGTTTTCGCGGGCGCGACGCGGGGTCGGATGGGATTATTTAGCCCTATCCAGGATTTTCTTTGCCAGCATTTCAAACGAACATTAGACGTGATTACGTCTGAGATGGCTTATGAATACGAAGCTGCAGTGATTTGTATATACCCATCAATAACACATTAAGACTTTCTATATATAAATACTTATCATGATCTGACATTGGTTACCTGAGGTCACCAATGACGAGTCATTAATTACCGTAACAACCTCATGTAGACGCCGATCACTGCGGCGCCCCAACCATCCCGCGTAATAACCACAAACACGACATCCATTCATCCAGTCTCCCCATCCATATACACCTCACGCCCCTCATCATATGATGAGGACGCCCTCTGGTCACAGGGTCGCTAATGAAGAGACTCCCTCTGTCAAGCCGGGCAAATCCCCCGAGACAGCTACATCCCCTCATGTAACTGCCAGCTGCAGCAACCCGGGATGCTCATGACGCGAGAGGGGCGATATGTCAGAGCTGGGGCGACCGCTTGGGGCTCAGCGACCGACCCAACTCATATCCCGATTTTAATCCTTACCCTGCCTGGAATTAATAATTTGCGGTGGCTAAAGCGGTGGAGGGTGTGAGGAACAATAGGGTCTAGATTGAGGTTATATGAGGACCATCAGGTGACAATCGCCTCTTCAGTGCCTCCGCTCAGGGAATACCAATGAGGACGAAGGGTACAGAGATATGGTGCTTCGGAGGGTGAGGTTGAATGGAGATTGAGATGCAAGGGGAACAAATATTCCTCAGTCTCAATCTGAACAGGTGCTGTATATAATTAGAACTGTTTGTCGCATTTTATAAGTGCTTATGTAGAGAGTCTGCGGTGAGTATAGCGGGCAGAATTAAGTTGCATTTTGCTGGTAGATACTATATATGTAGAGGGTATACATTTTCATTCACCTGAACACACAGGAAATCACTAGACACGCGACTTCCCAACACCCTCGCCAGCGCTACATGTGTAAGGCCCATAGAGCGAGACAAACCGCGTTGACAGAGGTGAAGACAAGGTCAAAAGTATACATCTGTATGAAAGCCCCACACGCGCTATCATACAAATACTCCTTAGAAATACTTGTCACTTGATCAGGGGGTCTCTAGGTGGCTATGTATGTGATATATGCTGTAAGCGTTGGGCCGGGTGGGGCGAGGATACAATAAGCTCCAGTGACGCTGGCCAGATTGTTCGGCAGTCAAAGCTACGACAACGCTCGCATGCTACTCGAGTAACTGGCTCGAACTATGGGATCCAAAAATCGACTATCGTTTATTTGGTTATGTCTGCCAAGGTAAGATGGTGGTGTGGTCAATGTGAGATTGTGGTGTGGTCAAGCCGAGATGGTGGTGTGGTCTAATTGAGGTGGTGGTGTTGTCAAGGTGAGGTGGCGGTGTCTTCAAGGTGATGTGGTGGTGTTGTCAAGGTGAGGTGGTGGTGTGGTCTGCCAAGGTGAGGTGGTGGTGTGGTCTGCCAAGGTGAGGTGGTGGTGTGGTCTGCCAAGGTGAGGTGATGATGTGGTCAAGGTGAGGTGGTGGTGAGGTCAAGATGAGATGGTGGTGTTGTCATGGTGAGGTAGCAATGTGGTCAAGGTGAAGTGGTGAGGTCAATGTGAGATTGTGGTGAGGTTAATGTGAGATTGCGGTGTGGTCTAATTGAGGTGGTGGTGTTGTCAAGGTGATGTGGCGGTGTTTTCAAGGTGAGGTGGTGATGTGGTCAAGGTGAGGTGGTGGTGTGGTGAAGGTGTGATGGTGATGTGGTCAAGGTGAGGTGGTGAGGTTAAGATGAGATGATGGTGTTGTCAAGGTGAGGTAGCAATGTGGTCAAGGTGAAGTGGTGAGGTCAATGCGAGATTGTGGTGAGGTCAATGTGAGATTGCGGTGTTTTCTAATTGAGGTGGTGGTGTTGTCAAGGTGATGTGGCGGTGTTTTCAAGGTGAGGTGGTGGTGTGGTCAAGGTGAGGTGGTGGTGTGGTCAAGGTGAGGTGGTGGTGAGGTCAAGGTGAGGTGATGGTGCTGTCTAGGTGAGATGTGGTCCAAGCGCCTTGGAAACGAGAAACAAGAAATAAATAACGAGTATTTAGCTAAATCAGCAAGCATACACACACACACACACACACACACACACACACACACACACACACACACACACACACACACACACACACACACACACACACACACACACACACACACACACACACACACACACACACACACACACACACACACACACACACATCAACTCTCTCACACACACACTGCACCTCCACATACAGACGGACATGTCGCAAACCAAGCACATTGATGCGCTTAGGGACACATACATGTAAAACTGATGAGGGCGAGAGACAAGTCAGGCGTCGGTTGCGAACGGTTGCGCTGTTCAACGTAGATCACAGAGGTCGCCACTGAAAGCTCAACTGGCCAAAAAGGTCAAAAGGCCAGAGAGGTCGGCCGCGAGGGGGCAGCACTCGCGTTGACAGCGGTAGGAGACGTGCGCGCTGCTTGCCAAGTTTCTCTACGATCTCGTCATGAAAAAACCTCAACTCTGACCCTTCGCTGCCCACGTAAGACAGAAAAAGAAAACCAAGACTCAACGACCTTCTCACGTATGATACAGTATATTTTTCCGTCGTTAAACCCATTGCAACTCGCGGGTAAAACAATAAACACTGATTATGCTTATCGAGCTCCTGACATTCCTGATGCGTACGCTAGTGAGGAGTACAAACCGATTTGCGCCTCATAAACAACGCTTTGGGGCTTTGAACTGCATCCTTTGAAATCATAGGTTAGCTTACGTAAGAAACTATGATTGAGTATCAGTTGAGATGAGCAGGGGGGTTGTGGGAGGGAGACGGAAGGGATCAAGGTGGTCAATATCCACTGAAATAGACATGCTTTTTGAAGCTCAACTATTAGTTGATGTGTTTGCAACTAGGTAGAGCATTGAAGTGACAACTTCGCCCACAATTGAAATTAGAACCAACAATTATTGTCGTGTTTGATGGTAATTGAATAATAAGTTTCTACCCGGCCTGCACACAAATGAGTAATGTCTACGGGTTATGTATGATGATATGACGTTAGGGGGCGGGTGGTTGGGGTGGTAGGGTGTGGGGGGGGGGCGAGGGGGAATGATTGACTGGTCCTTTGTTGCTGTGTGGGGCAATTATTCATTTATCGGGAAGTGAAAGTTCGAAGATAGCTGGAAAGGAACTTGTAACGTAGGTTCTTAAACGGATATCGTTGCAGCTCAGGTTTAACATATCATCACAACCATGACTTCAGAGACTCGAACTCGCGACCTTCTGATTACGTTGGACGCATTTCCCATGTTGCAATACTGCCACTCGTTCGTTAGTCTTAATATCAGCCTTCTTTCTATCTCTGCTAACATTTGACTCTTTATCACTCAGTACCTTTTCATTTCTATCTCTCAGCAGAATGAATGTCAGTTGTAACAAATCAATATTTACCTGTCAGAGCAGTCGAATTCTCAACCACATCTAACTGTTCTACTTTCATCCGCTGTATCTAATATGTATCTAACCAATTTATCCCTGACTATGATCTTACCAACCTCTCAACTATATATATCAACCAATTATCAATTTATCTCATATGTTTGATGGTAACCAATATAATATCCCTGACTTTCTATTGTCATCCCTCTCCAATATATATCTAACAACAATCCCTGACTAATTTGTTCTACCTCTCCAATATAATATTATGATTTATCCCTGACTATTGTCATCTTACCCTCTCCAATATATATCTAACCAATCTATCCCTGACTATTGTCATCCAACCCTGGTATATCTAACCAATCTATCCCGAGACTAATGTCATCTAACCCTCTCCAATATATATCTAACCAATTTATCCCTGACTATTGTCATCTAACCCTCTCCAATATATATCTAACCAATCTATCCCTGACTATTGTCATCTAACCCTCTCCAATATATATCTAACCAATCTATCCCTGACTATTGTCATCTTACCCTCTCCAATATATATCTAACCAATCTATCCCTGACTATGTCATCTAACCCTCTCCAATATATATCTAACCAATCTATCCCTGACTACTGTCATCCAACCCTCTCCAATATATATCTAACCAATCTATCCCTGACTACTGTCATCCAACCCTCTCCAATATATATCTAACCAATCTATCCCTGACTACTGTCATCCAACCCTCTTCAATAGACTACTGTCATCCAACCCTCTCCAATATATATCTAACCAATCTATCCCTGACTATTGTCATCTTACCCTCTCCAATATATATCTAACCAATCTATCCCTGACTATTGTCATCTTACCCTCTCCAATATATATCTAACCAATCTATCCCTGACTATTGTCATCTTACCCTCTCCAATATATATCTAACCAATCTATCCCTGACTATTGTCATCTTACCCTCTCCAATATATCTAACCAATCTAACCACTATTGTATCTCCCTCTGACTATTGTCATCTAACCCTCTCCAATATAACCAATCTATCTAACCATCTTACCCATCTCTAATATATATCTAACCAATTTATCCCTGACTATTGTCATCTAACCCTCTCCAATATATATCTAACCAATCTATCCCTGACTATTGTCATCTTACCCTCTCCAATATAAATCTAACCAATCTATCCCTGACTATTGTCATCTTACCCTCTCCAATATATATCTAACCAATCTATCCCCTGACTATTGTCATCTTACCCTCTCCAATATATATCTAACCAATCTATCCCTGACTATTGTCATCTTACCCTCTCCAATATATATCTAACCAATCTATCCCTGACTATTGTCATCTTACCCTCTCCAATATATATCTAACCAATCTATCCCTGACTATTGTCATCTTACCCTCTCCAATATATATCTAACCAATCTATCCCTGACTATTGTCATCTTACCCTCTCCAATATATATCTAACCAATCTATCCCTGACTATTTGTCATCTTACCCTCTCCAATATATATCTAACCAATCTATCCCTGACTATTGTCATCATCTCCAATATATATCTAACCAATCTATCCCTGACTATTGTCATCTTACCCCTCCAATATATATCTAACCAATCTATCCCTGACTATTGTCATCTATAACCCTCTCCAATATATATAATAATTATATCTTACCCTCTCCAATATATATCAATCAATCATCCCTGACTATTGTCATCTTAACCTCTATCCAAGAGTTGGAGGCCGTGATATACGCAGTACTACTGAACTTTACCAGCCGAGAGTGGGTTGAGGGTGTCACCCAAGTTCCAGGGTCCCCCTTATAGCTCATCAAGTTAGCCAGACATGTATTTGTCGATTTCAGCCATACAACAAACTTGGCAGAAGACGAACTGTCAAATATAAGATACATAAAGCTCATCATTTAGTTTCTCTGAGTTGCCCTTACAAAGCAGATCTCTCCAATGGAGAGTTGGAGGCCGTGATCTCGTTGAACTTTCTATACGCAGTACTACTGACTTTACCAGCCGAGAGTGGGTGAGGGTGTCACCCAAGTTTTTTGTATAGCCTAGGATATCCCCCCATCGAGCTTGACCCAAGTTCCAGGGTCCCCCTTATAGCTCATCAAGTTAGCCAGACATGTATTTGTCGATTTCAGCCATACAATAAAACTTGGCGAAGCGAGCACAGGGTCGAGTGCGAGAGACCAGAAAGGACAGTTTTGTAACAGTTAAGTTCACAAAGAAAACTTTTTCTGTCACAAGTTTTTCATTCTCAAACATCTAAAGTCCAATATTTATTAGCTGGCCCGAATAAGATCCCTCTGTCTATACCGCGGTTACTATGGACTGTAGCCGGGTTGGAACCGAGTATCGGTTGGGACAAGGCCCATGCATATATGCAAATAATCACACACACCTATCTAACACAGAATCGGTTGAGTACCATCGAGTTCAATAACCCATCAATTCTGGTAAAAACTCTCTTTGTTGACACATGGAATAACGATGCAAGGAGAAAGGCTCGCTTATATGTGGTACATTTCAGCCGTGTTTAATGGCGAGATGACTGCAGCCGCTTGTTTATGTATTTGCTGCATAAAACCACTTTAAGGTTAAGTCCTTAATGAATGGTACTAAAGTGGTCAGAATGACCACAGCCTGCTTAATCAACCGTAAGTGATGCTAGCGTCCGGTTAGACGCTGCATCGGCGTCTTATTGATTTCGCTTTAACGAGAACGTACTGCTGTTTGTTTTCTAACTCGAAAATGCATGGCTTCTTTTTTGGAACTACATATATGTGGGCGTTTGTACATACCAGACAGGCACTCAAACCATCGTTCAGATGTGAAGAAGCTAATAAAATCAAAAATGCTCATTGTGTTTGTTTGGGTAAAAAAACTGTACAAGGACTTTTATATGTTTGCACTATCTGTAAAAGATACAGTGTTTGCATTAGCAAGATGTTCCTCGTGTGAACGGAAAATGATGCCTCTCAGTTTTGAAAAAAAATTCTCTGCCAGACATTTTAATTCGCTTTAAAATTAGTAATGAAAAAGTGTCTATATGTTGCTCCTGCTCCATGAAAGACGCCATAGACTACTAGCTTGCTCTGTTCCACATCAAAACAATTTACCCCGATGCCACGTTTTAATGACACCAGATTTGTTTAACAACATATGTCGTGAGCTTATATATACATGTACATATATATATATATATATATATATATATATATATATATATATATATATATATAAATATATATATATATATATATATATATATATATATATATATATATATATATATATATATATATATATATATAACCAAGCTCTTCTTGTTTCATAGCACATATATGTGCATACACCGTGATGCAAACGAGTAACGCATCAGCGAATAACGGTCAAGCTCGCACAGACATTTGGTCCGTTAGTTGTTACTTGACACAGAAATTACTGACACGAGATTTAATGAAACATACTCAGTAACTTGATATTTCTTGAAACAATCACTCGGAGCTGCTCTGTCGGCAACAATACACGTCATGACGTATCATCGTTAATGGACAAATGTACTCACGAGTTGCAAAGATGTCAACAACAATGTATGCATAGTTGATGTGCTTGGTCGTAATACCAACTATATCTTGTATCCACCAACGAAGTCCCAGTATCCAGTTTGTGAATCCCATTGTAAGCGCATTTTCTATCCTCAAGATAGCCGCTGCATCGAAGGGATATTCAAATGAATCTACTTGGAAAGAATTATTAGAATGTACTGGACTGCCGTATGATATGCATACTCATTTCAATCCTGGCGAACGTCCGTGGGAAGATCTAACTTTGTGTATGTTTTCCGCTTACAGCTGTCCTTTGCTTTGAGTTGTTATGGCTGATGTTGGATGCAGTAGGGGGGTGGGGGTGTGGGAGGTGTGATGGGGGTGGGGAAAGGTCTAAACGGATCAAAGCTGAATCCCTGGAAGATGCGAACCTCGTAATGAAATACCCAGTGACATACATCCCTTGATACATATTGCAGGAAACAAAGGAAAATCGCCATCATCCCTTGATCTCAATCTAATCACCGGGCTGCCCATACATTCCCGCCTTTTCCAGGGACCTGGTTTATCGCCGACTAATCGCTGCTCGCTGCTGAAGTCAGTTAAATGCTTTCTGGGACGAGGGACAAAAAAAAAAACCCAACCATGCCATGGAAGTGAGTTGGTTAGAAGCAGGGGAAGACGACGCCTGGCATGTTCGACAGGAATCCATTGTGTTTTAGATGGACATGCGGTCTGCAAATGGCCTGGGCTGCCTCCATAAGAATTATTTAAGGGGAATTCCATCAGGCTATCCCTACCAGTCCCGGGATCTGGAGGATTCCGGACATCGCTAGTTAATAGCCCAAGCACCTGGTGGCGACGAATGTTAAGAGATTCAATTATCGCACCCAGGCAAGTAGCTTTGATCACGCTGCGCTGGTCCCCTTCGACTGATTGACACTAAATGTCACGTGACTTAATCGCTAGCTCCATGTTGCACATGTGGCTTGCTGGTGAGTGGCAGCTTTGGACGTCGCCAGGGGTCGCTACGCGTGTAAGATCTATCCAGGAAGCTGACTAACGTGATGTCAATGCGTCATGCTAGGTGTCACCTAGCTGTATCAACCCCCAAATTACAGGTACAATCGGTAAGATATTCCATCACCAGCCATGGCACATATAGAGCTAATCACGATTGCCTATCCCGGGATCGATGGTTTCTTACTAAAATGAGTTACCTTTGCCTGGAGAATACAATGCTTAATCGACGTGAAATTAATAGTGGAACACACAGATTGGTCAGACATGCGAGTGATCTATGCATATGGGAGATTGTACAACGGATTGCGCCAGGGTCGTGATCCCGTACAAGGGCATATGTAACGAATACTAAGTAGCAACCGAATATATACTCCTACTTCACGCCAAGATTACGTCTGTATAGGGCTCTTTGTCAATGTGAGCGTGAGAACATCAGTTAGTCACAAGTAGCCATACCTGGCTTGATTACATCCTCGCACCTGACTCAGAGCACATAGACAACTTTACCCATTCCACAATCACTGAGTCTTGACACAGAATCAGGTATGGCAAAGGTCAATGAGGGCAAATCTATCAGAAACACTGTGAGAGACAAGAGGGCGTTGATTAGGGACGTGTATGGGTGCCCAGTATAGGAATGGCGTCGTCGAGTGGGTGACGGACGGGGCAGAGGTAGCACGGGCCAGAACGAGTCAAGGAGGTGGTCACAAATAGGCGAGCCTTTTTTACGTAACCATGAATGTATGAGTGGGTGCGTCGATGGGGTATTGTTGGTGAGCCATGATTGAATAACGGATCTCAGATTGATCGATAAATTGATTATCTGACGGGTTACCTGCAATAATGGGTAGTTATCTCAAGGTAGATTGATAGTCCCAGCCAAACACAGAAGCGAAGCTGTGGGTGAGGAATGCATGTTTTGCTCCATTGTTTCGTCCAGTGAGGCTGGTGAATTGTGTTATTTTGCCTGACAAGTTAATCTCTAGGCCCGTGAGGGTCGCGAGTTCGGGTCTGCGCGGGGGCTATGAGGTTGGTCCAGTAAATCATCTCTGATATGTGCGTTAACATGTATGTGGATACTCAGGAATATGTGCATGTTTGTAATTGTGCGTGCTGGTGCGCGTGTGTGGGCACGTGTATATGTGTGGGGACGTGTGCGTGTGGTTGTGTGTGTATTTGTATGCATCAATAATTTGGTATGTGCATTTGAATTTTTATGGTCATTCTATTGACCTTCGCTTATTCTGTATTGTCAAACTTACAGCAACTTCGAAGCGCCTTTGATTGTATAAATATACATAAATACACACACACACACACACACACACACACACACACACACATATATATATATATGTATGTATATATATATAAACAGCATATATATATATATATATATATATATATATATATATATATATATATATATATATATATATATATATATATATATATAAACAGCGACAAATTTAATTGGTTCTTCATCATACATACGCTATACAATTCCCGTTTCTCTCTGTCATCTCGACACAGCGTTACAATCAGACTGAGCCGCTAACGTCACGTATCGCGTTTGGCAAGACAAGACTTACGCACATGACTGCGTCAATGTATATAGGTCCTCAGATGGATGGCGAGCTATCGTGATGATGAATGCCCCAGTAACCCCACAAGCTACTCTCTCAGCTTCTCCTTATGCGCTAGCGTTGATCCTCACAAGATGCGTTTAAGAAAGAGGGACATTCTTATCCTGCCTCTGACGGGGAGGCAATCTAAAGGCCTTTGTAGCATCTGACAAGGTGCTCTCTGGTCTTCTAACCTGTGTCATTTAAACCTCAGGCCCTCGTCAACCTTTAACCCTCTTTTCTGTTGCAGCAACCCACCCTCTCTGACATTCCATTTTCTGTATCAACACCCAGCCAAAGGGACCTCATTTGTGTAGGCATTCTTCTGGGGGCGTGGAGGGTGTCTGATAAGAACCGACATGCCACTGAGGGTCATATAGGGCTCAAGATGAAGGGTATAGGTCCAGGAGACAATGAGGCATATGATTTGAGGGATTCCCAGTTTTAGCCACCCATCACCGTACCTCCAACAATCCCTGCGTTTTCTCTGAGGTGATAAATTGGCGCGGTTGAGGTTAGACATAGCAGTTTAGCATATGTCGCCGCGGTCATGCGGGGTACTCGAGATAATCTAGGGCGCCATGCATTGCAGCTAATCTGAGGATTGCGGTCTCCAGGCTATTTCTTCTGAACGACCTTTTGTCATTTTGTGGCCAGGCGTCACTTGATGCCTGGTGGGTTGGTTAAATCAAGGTGGTTTTTGCATCTCGGTCGCTACTGTAACCCGGACGACAGACTCCTGGCCACGGCCCGCCGTGCATGTCAGGCGTTAATTGGCATTTGTGGTGAAGCGATGACAATGTCAAGCACAGGTGGCTGGCACACGTCTACGCCCATTCAATATATGTATGGGGCCAATATACTGACTGGCAACACGGGAGGTTGTATAAATGACCTATGTATATGTTTTATATGTTTGTTCGATTGTATGCCTTGATACATATATAGTTTGTAGGGATTTGCTTTGTGTTTCAGATTCTAGACCGCTGTTGTTGTGGTCAGCTCCGTCAACATAGCATGACTGCGCAGCAGATGTAGGGTATGACGAATGGCGCGTTAAGACCCACGCGAGCAGGTGGTTCAGGCAGCAGCAGACACCCCCCCCCCCCACCCCCCTCCGCCGTCCAGCAATCACGTCGACTTCTACAGTCCATATGAGCAGTTATAAAACCGAATCTGCCGAAGAATTCTAGGAATTGACCAAAAAATCAGGGCGGGTCAGCGGTGAAGGGGGAGGTCACAAGCAAGGTCATTGAGATCGCGACGGAGGTAGTTACGTGCGGTCAATTGTCATCAAAGATGCTAGGAGGGTTAGAGTTGAGGCAGGTGTGACCTCTTTAATCCCTTCCTGATTAATCGCACAGGTAACACGCTGTCAGGTGTGAAACCCAAACAAAAGATTCCCGCAAGAAGAAAGAACGAGTGTTTTCTTTGGCACAATGAAATGTTATTGAAGAAAGCACCCAGCAAAGAGTGTCATTGTTTGTGTAGGATTGTGTTTCAGACGGGAATTTTAATGTGTACTTACAGCGATAATAAATGGTTGTCTTTTTGACACAACGGAACAACGGGGATGATTTGATTCTCCTCCTACAATTATGGTTTTGTTTGAATGGGGAATAATTACACGTGTCTTTGAATTCCTTGAATGCCTTCATGTCACATATCAGAGTAAATAGAAGTTGATATCTTGACCACTTCTGACCACTGTATATACTGACTTTACATCGGTTAGAAAAAAATGCCTCATAATTTTCTTAACTGTCATATTAGTCGTTTGCCAAAAGATCCATGAATAAATGACTGCCGCGAAGTGAATGAAGCCAACAAGATTATTTAGCTATCGGTGCTAAACTTCAACATGACTTAATACGCGGCGGACTTTTCATCTTGCCCATAAGTCTCATCGATGTAAGAGTCATCGATAATTGTGGCTGCATAGAATGCCCACAATTCATTAACAATATAATTATCCCGTGAACGAAATATAGGTTTGTATAAACAAAAAGTCCATCCAATCTTACCTGTGTATATAGTAACGCAGGTGGTGTTGCGTGACTTGCCTGTCATCTCTGGAGTAGTTTCAATTACTTGAAGCGATTAGATTTGAGTATATTTTCCGTTCTAGACTTCCGATCGACTCACAACCTTGTCTTATAGTTTCCCGCCCTCCTCTCAGGCGTCATATATAGACCTAGGAGCGGTTTATGGACACTTAAGATCCTACCCTTGCATATGAATGTGATATTATAAGTGTTACATAATGAATATATAAACACACACGTTTCAATAACGGGGACTGCTACCGCCTATAGGTATTGCCAAGGGAAGGGTCCCAGTCTTTAACATAAGGGAGAGCGCTGGCGAGTAGAGTGAGAAAAACTGACTTTGTCTCAAGTCGGTGGTTGATAAAAACTTGTCTAGTTAAGTTGGTTGAAGCCGGAACTTGGCGCGTGCGCGGACACGCTTCACGTGGTTTGCCTCAATAACGTGCACGAGCAATCGAGAAAATTAACTGACAGGCATCGGTTTTCCGGCAAACTTACAAGTGACTGATTGCCGTAAAAATCCCACATCTCTACGATTCTGCCTTCAATTAGAATAGTCTAACATTTCCACGGATACTTTTATTCTTTATAAATATTCTTACAGTTAGTTGCTTTGTGCCTGGCGTTCTGTATCAAGCCCTTTCACATATATCGCATTCGATAATCTGCTATTCTCATTTAAGAATGGAACTTTTGTTGCGATCGTCTCCTATAAATGGGGAGATTACATTTTTCTTCTTTGTTCCCCGGGAAACAGCGGCACATTACGGTCAGATAATGGGGAGTCCCTTACATTCTGTGATTATTTCTGTCTCGTTCTAATCGACTTCTGATAGACCCAGTGTGGCATGAAACGAGCCGGTTGTTGAGGAATAGCATAGCTCTAGTGCAACTTGACCTCCTGTCTGACCTTCTCGTCTGTCACGTGGTGACAGGAAATGAGAAGGGCAGCGCGGTATGGTTGATGATCATCGTGGTGTGTAGTCATAACGTCCTCCCTACCTCACGCCCTACAAACCGGTTTCCCTCTTTTGTTCCTTGATATTGCCGCGCTGTATAATCGAGCGAGCGGGCAGTCTTTGTGCAAACAGTAATTTCCAATGGTTTCATGCAACCACAATTGTTTTGCAATGTTAATCATTCTAAAAAATAAGGTAAATTAAAAATGTACCTAAGCAAATTAATTGATTGTATGATCATAAATTAATACCGGGACCTTGAAATGAATAACATAATGTGTACAACACTATTGTGTACAACTGCATCAAATACTATCTGATAATTTGTACAGCACTGTTGTTTACAACTATATCATATAACACCTGATGAGTACAACAATATTGTGCACAACTGCATCAAATAACATCTCATAATATGTACAACACTATTGTGTACAGTTCCATCAAATAACATCTGATAATTTGTGCAGTACTATTGTGTACAACTGCATCAAATATTCATATCCACTATGATTTCATCAAATAACATAAATTTGTGCAGTACGTTCGAAATTTAATATAATAATAAACGTTCGAAATTAATATTAAATATTTACCTAATTTAGAATAGTAATACCATTCATTGCTTGGTTTTTGTTGAATTTAGTCTTAATTGACCAGCGACCATGGTAGTTTTCATTCAATGATTCAATCTTAGTACTCACATACGATGATGTTAATTCATTAACTTGATCAGACCGCTATACCTGACGCCTTATATTTATTGCAACATGAGGAATCGTTGTGTTAACGAATAGAGTCAACGCTTGAATGTGATATATCGATTTATTGGACCACACGCAAGAATGCTATGTCATCGTTTTGATCCCTCAATCATTTCTAGTTTACCTCATCATTTATCATGCCTCGTCACAATTTAATTTCCATCTGTCACTGGCTTGACCTCTCTCCAAACAGGTCAATCTCTCGAAACTTTCCGAGAGCCCCCCTGCAGAAGCTTCACCACATTTCAGCCTTTTTAAAAATCACCCTGGTCCTGTTCCTCTTTCTTTTTCTTGTGGATAATATCAGTAATAAGTTTTGAAAAAGTGAGGAGAAATATCGTTGGGTTTTGTCTGCGTCTAAGTGCACCTGTAGCCAGCGGACAAAAGCGACATCTGTAAGAGCGGGGGCGGGGGTCGCCCCATCACCGGCTTGTCTGTCTGTATTCATGCGCCCCGTGCCTTTTTCTCTTATTTCATTGGTCAAGAGGGCAACAGGGTCAGACGGTCATCTCTAATTGGTCAGGGTCAGGTCACGTGATGTTCTGCTTCGGAGCCAACCTGAAAACCACGCCATAAATCAAGGAATAAAATGAGCATCGCGTTTCCCGACGAAACTTTTCATTGACCATAACAGAATGGTGTACATTGAGATCACATTTGGTTAAATAATATTCTAGTCGTTTCTGTGATTAACTGCAGTTCAAAACATGAATATTAATGAAGGAAAATTCAGAAATAACGAGAGAAAGGCGGGTGAACGCATTAGCAGAAAGTTCACGCTTATTGTGTCAACAGAGATATAAAGTCAACTGAAAATCGATGGGAGCTCTTAAAGCGACGCGTCTTCGAGCGATGAGCATACATATGTCAGGGGCTCCTTTGAAATGACTTTCGTTAGTTTTCGTTAGTATTTATTTCTTGGGGGGGGGGGCTACACTGTGGCCTCTTGTTTCAAGGGGTTAAGCGCACCATTCATTGCCCTGTATAGTTAGAAAAAGCACTTGGCGAAGAGGCTTCGTTTCAATGTAAACACAACAGCAAGATCCCACGTCGCCGTATGCTCAGCGGGAGCGTCACTTCTTCTGAGATTCAACACACCTACATACTTAAAAGCCACGCTGTAAAGGTCGGAAAACGCGTTTGGAATGAGTGTCTGTAGGAGAGTGGGGATCGTGGGGATCGTGGGGATCGTGGGGATCGTGGGGATCGTGAGGCCCGGTGTAGGGATGGGTGGGTGTGGAGGGGCGGGTGGTCATGTTTGTGAGCGACTATGTATCTGCACCCCCTTTCAGCTGTACTGTACACCACTCACTATCATTTACAAATAACTTGTTAGGTCGACTCGCAATTCATTTTTCACAGGAGCGGCAACTTCTGTCGGAAGGTTGCGGAAGAGGGCAGGACCTATAGAGGGCAAACGTTCTCTTTACCCTGCTAAACATCTATCGAGATTGAAGGGGAGGCAGAGAGGAACAAGGTATCCTCCTCGGCCAGAGTACAAGGCAGATTGGAGGGAGATGAGGGACTCGCAAGCCTTGGGACCCACAAACAGGGCAGCCGAATGAAGGAGTAGAGTATACAGTCGGCAGATGCAACCAGGGCTGATGACGGTGAACAGGTCGGTTCCGGAGGACTCCGAGGTGGGCGCGGTGTGTGTGTGTTGGGGGGGGGGGATGAGAGGGTGTTGGGGGAGAGAGAGGTTTGTGATTGCGTGGCCTGACTTACGGCGGAGCGGTGAGGTCCAGGAGGGAGTAGTTTTTGGCGACGCAGGTCGTTTGGGGGCTGCTATTCTGCAGATAAGCTTCATTATGGGTGAATCTGCTTCTTGAGTACTATCTAACCTTACGCGCTTGGTCTCAAAGATACCTCAGCAGCCAGAAGCCTTAATCTCACAATCCCTCCTTCTCACCCTTAGTGCCCCTGTCGACCATTTGTCAGCCATGACAGCCAGCCCGGGAATAGCAAATTTTACTCCTTCTCTTCCCCATACCCCCCCCCCCCCCATTCCCCTCTCCCCCCGTCAGTCGCCATCGCGTCCACATAGCCTCCTCATCCCGCACACCAACCCACCACCACTTGCAGTCGGCTACCGTCCCTTTGTTCAAAAGGAAACGTGGATGTTGTATCGAGAAATGATGCTCTCAAAACCTCACCCAAGTCGTGTTCGGGGGCTTGAACCGCGGCCGCACGAGGGCGCTTTATTGGCGCCCCTTTTGCGGCAAGAACGGCGTGAACAAGTGGTGACCCCTTTTAGCAAGGTCACTGGGAAGATGGCAGGCTGTGTGCTCGGTTTACCACGAAACGCACCAATCCCTTACCATAATAACCTGCCTCATATTGCCCCTTGTTTGTTTTTGCTTCACCTAATGGCCTGTACGGTTAACGAATAAACCTCTTGAAAATGGCTCACTTTTCAAATGGGGCTTAAGTGTAAATGACATTTTATATGCACAGTGACACCTATCGGCCTGATTGGGTCTCTTCACTTTACAAAGAAAATGAGAGACACGAACGAAAAAATAAATGGGATCTGGTGTAGAAGGAACGCGGCCGGAAGCGGAAAGTGACGCCCGCAGAGAGTGACGGCCGCGGGCGAGAACGTGTGATCACGACCTGCACCTAGTGGCGGTCGGAGACAGCCCCCCCTCCTCACACCCCACCCTACATATCCCCACAACAAGTAGCGACATGGCCCACCCCCCTAACCGTACAACTACACATAGATATATTAACACCGATACTTATATAGCTGAACCTCCACCACCTCAGTGTATGTCGAATTATATGTTCATATATATATATATATATATATATATATATATATATATATATATATATATATATATATATATATATATATATATATATATATATATATATATATATATATATATATATATATATATATATATATATATATATATATATATATATATAGATATCATATAATATATATATATATATATATATATAAAGTAAGACTCATAAATCGGGTACCAAGAGCACGGTGCACCCGTACTGATATGTATATATAACCTGTATGCTGAGCTATGGAGTAATTGGCCCGAATGACAACCGTTTTCGTGTAGAGAGTCACTTGATGAGAGGTTGCGCTACACCTCTTCACTGCAGCCGAGTGTCATCTGATCAGGGAACGACCGAGGCATGACAGTAACATTAGCATATACAGGACACTTATTGTACCAACCACAGACAGGAGTTGCTTAATATCTCTGCGCAATATACATTCCGCTCTTTATATATATATATATATATATATATATATATATATATATATATATATATATATATATATATATATATATATATATATTTATGGCAGATGGGTTATAACATATATATATATATATATATATTATATATATATAGATAACCATTATGCCGATGGCAGATGGGTTGTAATATATATATATATATATATATATATATATATATATGTATATATATATGTATATATATATATGTGTCTATATCTGTCTGTATGTGTGTGTGTGTGTGTGAGAGAGAGAGAGAGAGAGAGAGAGAGAGAGAGAGAGAGAGAGAGAGAGAGAGAGACAGTAAATTAAATGAATAGAGAGAAGTACCCTTTATACCGCGTGTACAGATGTAAATGCAGTTGTCGTGTGTTATTCTGATGGAAAGTGAATAGCAATCAATCCATGGTATATGACTGAGTGAGGTTAATGGAGGTTGAGAAGGTTGCCCTCCGTGTCGGAAACAAACATGTCGATAACCTTGCTATACAAGAGAGAGGTCACTTTGTCGGTGGCAGGAGGCCTCCTGCTCCAGAAACACGTCAGCATGTACGCTGTACTGACCTCCGTAGGGCACCTGGGCCGTGAGGGGCGAAGGTGGCAAGGACAGTTGAATGGCTGGGGCCGAAAATCAACTTTCAAAATGCGAGGTCCTGAGACTTTCTTGTAATATCTGTGTAAGCGCCACCTGGCGACCCTTGGGGCATAACCTTCACGCGTCATGCAGGTCGACTGGAGTCACTCTCTCTCCCTTCCCTATCCACCCCCCCCCCCCCCCCCCCGCCCCTCCCATTGCCCTCACCACATCTCCTTCCCTGTATACAGCCTTATATCACGGCGTATTTTGAGAATGTTTTTTTGTTGAACTGATTTGATGATTGCATGCACGCTTGTGGCAGAAAGCGATAAACATCCTCGTTTGTTTTCCAGAAACAAAATAGCAAGACGATTCCTGGGCTTTATTGTTTGTTTACTAACATTGACCTTCAAAAGACCAGTCACCATCACAAGATGAGGTTATTGGATGCGACATTTAAGACGGAAACGACGTAAGATGAAATGATATGGTAATATATTCGACTGCATTTGTACATATTCCGAATGTGACTTAAAATGCATATAAAACTTCCTAAAAATTATTATTTAAAATATTGTTGCATCTATCAATGAATTATCTTTAAAATGAAAAATGAATAAAAACCTATCATGACTCGCGCCATTTTCACAAAAACTTCCGTGCTAAACTCACACCGATCAACAGCCGTCTGCTTGTGTAAATATGACCGACACGCCAGGGGTCGCTCCTGATCGCGAACGCTCTTGTCATTCCGGAACACGCTTGCGCTGTGTGAGAGGTCTTCGGGATTAATGATCATTCGCAATGTGACTTGGCATGGCAAATAGGTCTTGTAATTCGCTACGAAATTGAAAGATGACTACTCTGGGTTAGACGTCGCTTACTGCCATGTCAAACAGGATCAAAATGTTGCCCTCCATAGACAAGGTTTTTGTCGGTTGCAAGGATTGAGGGGATAGAATAGCGGCTGGGCATATGCTGGCATGGTTTGGCGGTAGACTGTACTAAACTGAAGTCGGTGGAAATACGGTACTGTTAATAGACCCATAGTGAATTGGACCATGTTGCAGTTATGAGTGAGCACCGTCTTGGTACATATTGACGACGCGAATAATGGGTGAAAAACAGCAAATAAACGAATTGCGAATAACATCATTTTTGATATGGATGGGTTTGATCATGAGAATGGTTATTATTATTATGTTATCTTCACTGGCTCTAGTGCTCCTCGCGGGTTGCGAACCCACGACCTTAAGGTTGAATGGCACGTGGGAGTGCATGGATGTACAAGTTAGAGTGGGCGTGTGTTTGAGTGGGTGCATGTGTGAATGTGCAATGAGTCTCACATTAGTTGCAATGGATAACAAAAAACTCGCCCCGTCTTTGTCCACGTTCACTCAGGTCGTTTTCACAGCGGAGTCGACACGTCATTAGGCAGTGGGCGCATTGATACATATGTAATGAGCGCTCCGTGTCGGATATAACTTGCACCAACACGTCTGAGATCGACATTAGTTCACAGGGGACCGGCCTAGAGGCCCGAGGTGTGGTGTGAGAGGGCAAGGGTTAAAATGAGGATCCGTCGAGAGGGATTGAGGGTGCTAATTGTGTCTGCCTTAGTAACCGACCCTGTCTCTCCAACGCACCTGCCTCCATACAGCAGGATTGTTTGGAGGTACAACCCTCAGTTGAGGCATGTCAATTGGGAGGGTATGTCCCTTGCATTTTATTCCTGCACTTAGGTACTAGGGGCCTTCGGGGTTGCGTTCGTCTTGGCATGAAGAAGAGGGAGAGTGATAGGTGGTTGAAGAAGCTGTATCTCAGCGGCTTTCTCATTTCACGCCCTCCTGCGTCCCACGGGCAAGGGTCTTGTCCTCTATGTGGGCGTGGGGGGCGAGGGCGGTCAGAGGTGTGAGGGCGGAAGCAGAGTGAGGGTATGAGGGTGTTGGTATAAATGATGAGTTGGGATGTACGGAAATGTGCAAGGGAAGCGCTCTAAAGGTTAGGGCCGTGGCCGGGGTCCGTCTCATTAACGCTTATGGCCCATTTGGCGCGAGGCAGTTAGGTGGCACATTAAAGGGGCGAGAGGGCCAGGCAGGGACAGCAAGTAATGGGCGAATCAGGCCAGTAGAAAACAATAAGAATTATGGGCCTGATGTCCCCATCCAATGTCCACAGGACGACCACCGCGCCGCCATTTGACCGCCACTCAAATGCCTCTTCCCTCCGCCGTCGGAATCTCTCGTTTATCACCCTCTGTCCAGGCCAGGATGTCTTTTAGCTGACGTTGGCTCGTGGACTTCGCTTTTTTGGGGTGCCCTCTCTACGAGGGATCGACCCTTCCTGGACTCTCTCAGCCCAGAGGTTGAGAGCTTACGCTTTTGAGTCTGACGACGCCTTCATGTGCAATAAGGAAATGAGAATATTAAAGTAGGAATAGGGGGTCTTAGCAGGCAGGTTATGAGGGAGTTATAAGGTGGCGGTCACATCGACGGGCCGCTGAGGTGTAACGATAGACGACAGTGAGGATGCGTAAAGAGGGTGATGGTTATGAGGATCTAATGTGGCGGAGAGGAATTCATCCTCCAGCCGTCCAGCATTCCCATTGAAGGAGATCAGACCTTTTATCTCTGGGAAATAAACCCTTTACAATATCTGTCCTAAGCTGTCATCTTCGCCATAGAAAGAGTCCAGGGGGTTGTAACCTCTATGACTTGAGGGCATTTTGAGGTCCCTCTCGGTCAGCCTCCAGCACCCCTCTCCACATCTCACGTTTCTGGACATTTTCCAGTCTCCAGAGTGCCGAGGGCTTGCAGGCATTGGGGTCCTGACCCCTGTTAGCTCTCAGAATTGCCCTAGCCACCCGATGCACTACTAATTTCGCAATACCGACCGCGTTTCCTCCATTGGGAATATTAGAACTGCTGGCACAGGGCATAAAAGCAAACTTGTGTTTCATTTCTAAATTGATATCGCTAAAATTTTCTGACGATGTGCACCCGCAAGAAAACTAGACACCGTCTGGCAGTACACAAATATTAATATAACGTCATTATTTGGTTATTATCAACTTTAAAAAAATCTCGCATAAACAAATAATAAATCCATAGAGTATATTTGGAATGAATGGAGAAATGAATGAATAAATGAATGAATGAATAAATAGATAACTACAGAAATAAATGAATGAACGAATGAATGATGAGTTATGGCTTTCCTAGCATCTCTTGTCGGCTGCCACACCATGCTCGTCAGTTGCCTTCTGTCCAGGGGGATTTTGGGAGTGCCGGGGTCACCCACAAAGACAATGAAAGTGACACCAATGGAAGAATAATGGTCGCCATTCATTCAAATGCCTTGTCTCAGGGGCTTTCTCCCATAATTTGCCTTCTACATATTAATGATACAATAACCCTCAAAGTAGCCCTGTACGTCGTTTCCCATGCGGGTAATCTCACCGACTAATCACTGCGCATGCTCAGAACAAGAAACGCCTGCAAATATATTCAGTATTCAAAATGTATGAGAGAACAGTTAGATCAACGAAAGTAACCCCACCGAAGGTATTTGGTTGATGTTCTTTGCAATTAACATGACACCGTCAAATGTTGTTTGCATCCGGAAAGTTATTTTCCAAACAGGTTTCGCGGACATCGCGCAATAAATGAAAAATGCCCAATAGTTGACCGCTGGTCAGAGAGGTCACAGAAGTTGACCCGAGGACCATCATAATTAGCCAATTCAGTTATGTTTTCAGAATAAAGTGATTTTCTATGACAGTATGAAAAGGACAATGAATATCTCCGCACTATCAAGTCATCCCAACTAACATTTAATCAACTCTGGCGTTGAAATCGATTTCGCCATAAATCTTTATTTGCTGAGCAGCTTCCTGCGTGATGCGCATGAGCAAACCTGCCGCCGATTTGCGGCACGCATTGCAGTAATTGTTGTGCCATTTGGCGAAGGGTGCCAAGAACCATTAGCACAGATTAGCACTCAAATATTAAACTAGAATCGAAAGTCTTTGTTGACTTTGCTATTCCCCCACACCAACACCCCCCCCCCCCTCCCCTCCCAAAACCAGGTCCATCCTCAGACGTTGAGTAAAATGAAATGACTGACGTATTTACCTGTTACAGTTCGCCGTTTCCTATATATCTTTTTGGCATATCTTTCAATAAAAGTTTTATATTTTTAAAGAATACATAAGGTGCCTGTGGGGAAAAATTATTCCAAATTCATTAGCAACGTCAAATTTATGGAGATACTTCTATAAATATTGTTGAGCAGGGCAACCGGGTGTCTGCCTTGGTTCTATTTGATTTTTAACGCAAGGATTAGTTTGGTGATAGAAGTCGAGTGTGATAAAAAGACAAATGCCGGGAATGCTTACGGGGTGTGACTTCCCAAGGACGAAGCTGATAAAACAGCGATACATGGCACAAATTGAGTATAGCCAAATCCGCCCAACGAACTGAAGCAAATGAGAGAATGAGCGGTCTTCTCTCTCGTCCGAGTTGATTTCTGGGATCCCACGAAAAATAGGTTAGCCCGGCAGCGGAAGGGTAGTGCGGTAGGGGGTATAGGGTGGGGTGAGGATATGAGAGAGGCGGGATGGGGGGTCATGTGGGGTTAAGGATGTGCTTGCCGATGTGTAGAGGCAGAAATCTGCTGGGAGCAGTCTTGTCAAATCAGTGCTGGAACAATCGCATTGAAGTTGGCCACTACAGAGGGACATGGTATGAATCAGACGGCTATTGGGACCTGCCTGGCCAGGGTAAAGGCGGGCAAATAGGGCTATGATGTCTGTGTAGAGCAGAGAACAAAGGGCGTGGACCCCGTCTGCTCCGAGAGATAACCCTGCTCGGATGGGCCACAAGGGGCCACATGAGGTCCACGCCTTCGCCCTCATTTTCCCTCCTTGTCCCCTCACATCTCAACTCATACCTCCACAACGACTCCCTCGTGGCTTCCCGGATCCCTCTTTTCGTCCGTTCTGATTGCAGGCAATCCCCAGGATTACCTATAAACTATACCCTATTTGCATGGGAAGACCTACAGCTTGCAATCTCTGACCTCAACGACACCATCTCGTGCCTCCGAAAGAGGATCAACCTTCTCGGAGGCACGTCGGTGAAACCCAAGAAGCTGACTACGAGACGCATTTAACAATAATACGGTCCAACAAACCAAGCTCCCTGCTGTGATACCAGTAAAAACCAACGGCTTACCTCCCAAGCAAATTAGAATGCGAATTATTTGAGGATAAGATATTAATATATGAGGATTCGGAACATGATCGTATTTCACAAAGATAACCTCCCATCATGTTTGAAATTGATTAGAACGAATATACCCGCATGGCCACGCTTCGTGAAAACTCCACTCCCAAATTCAGATTGGTGAAATTGGTGAGGTAATTGGTCCAGGCCATTAGGGCGTCTGTAGATGAGGGTTGAGGGGGCAATTAATGGTTTTAGCGGTCCAATCCATCCCAAATTAGGAGGTTGCAGTTAAAATGTGTGGTTTTGGTGTGTCACCGCACACCCTACCCGCCTTCCTTCCCGACATGCCCTCTGTTTCCAAGCAACCAATATGCACCTATTTTTGTGTAACGCTCTGACCAACAAGCTGCAATAGTGCGAGTTTTCCTGAATACGCGCCTGGGCGTGGCAGTGGCGAGGTTTTAATGAAATTAGCACAACAGTTTGTGGCTTATTGCTCAGTCATTTAATCGATGCTTGCGCCGATAAAAAAAATAGTGCGGACTCAGCCGGAAACATATAAGCGGACCTCATCTCGCTATACGAACGGTTATTAGCAGCCATGTATGAGGTCCCTCAGGAGATCCAGCATGAAGGGACCTCATCATTGAATCCCACTTCACACAATTCAGATGCCACTGTAGCATCTGTGTGTATGTGTGTGCAAGGCTCACGATGATGAACGATCCTAATATTTGGCCCTTGGCTGTGAGATGACATAGGCCAGAGGGTGGGTTAGGCTAGGGTAAGGGTGAGAACCCGAGCCACCTCATAGGCCATATATGTCACATCTACGACTCGGCTGAGCCATACCGTGCTCTCATATCCCGCGGGCTATTGAATCGATTTGGGGATTCCCTTTGGAAGCAATCCGTATCCAGGTATAGGGTACGTCAGAGTAGCCGTGGGATATACACCGGATAGGAACCCGACCAGAAGAGTCAAATCAAACGGCCTGGACGTAAGTTGTTCATCTGTAGCAGGGGAATGTGGGGAGGTCACGGTGTTGACCCCTCTTACTCGGGCGCATCCCCAGAAACATCCCATCCACGACTCCGGCGAAGTGAGTGTCCAATCGAATTGTGGCGGGTTGGATGTTGTGATGATGGAGGTGATGGCCCAGGGGAGGGGGAGAGGGTGGAATGGAGGGGTGGGGAAGATCAAAGTTAGTCAAAAGCATATAGCCTCGAGATATGTGACTGTGTGTGGGAATACGGTCAGTGTAGCTATATACATGTAGGGATATGACTCATTGATTGGGGAAGCGGGGTGGCGGGGTGGGTAAGCGTGGCTTCCTCTGACCACTACCAGCATCACACCCGGGGGCCTTTACAGCCCCAGAAGCTCGCCACAAATCATCTTTATGTATCCGAGTGCTGGCCCTGCTTGGCCCGGCATTACCGCCCCATATAACAGCTTCGATTACTCCGACATGTCATCCCACTCATCCCACGTAACAGGCACCGTCCCCACGCACCACCCCCTCCCCCCGCCCGGAACCCCAAACATCCGCCCAGTACCGACAGCCACTTCCTTTAAACATTCACCCTAAATTAACACCAGATTCACTCAAAAACTGATCGGCATTAGAACGTTGGGGATCCGAATCTGACATTCCAAGTTGACGCTGAATTTTGGCCTTTTTAGACGACTTAACACGATTGATTAGAATGGACTATATCATCGAAAGAAATCATATAGTGGGCGGGATAACCACGAGGTCAGAAACAGGTCGGAGAAGGTAGGATAACCACGAGGTCAGAAACAGGTCGGGGAAGGTGGGATAACCACGAGGTCAGAAACAGGTCGGACAAGGTGGGATAATCACGAGGTCAGAAACAGGTCGGAGAAGGTAGGATAACCACGAGGTCAGAAACAGGTCGGAGAAGGTAGGATAACCACGAGTTCAGAAACAGGTCGGAGAAGGTGGGATAACCACGAGGTCAGAAACAGGTCGGACAAGGTGGGATAATCACGAGGTCAGAGACAGGTCGGACAAGGTGGGATAACCACGAGTTCAGAAACAGGTCGGAGAAGGTGGGATAACCACGAGGTCAGAAACTGAGTTTGATGTACGATTTCCGCTGTTGGTGACAGCAATTTGATCACAATTTATCTAACCACAACGACGTTCTCATTACAAGCTGGGCAAAAGAATGAAAGATGGAGCACCTGTTCCGAACCCAGAATTTACAATTTAAAGTTAATTAAATCTAAATTTCGTTTGCTATTATAAAATGCTAAATCTAAAAGCAAATATAAAGCCAATGCAATAGGTTTATTTCCCCTCAATATTTGATAACACGTCTGTTGAAAGCGGCTTAGATTTCAATATCAGAATCCAAGCTAATCTATGCTCATTCACTTCAAGGTCACCTTCATATGAAAATTACTATGGTAATATTGTCACATTATAAAGTGTTCATAATTAGGCGAGAAGAAATGACCAAGCTCGAAAATGGCCGCCTTGGGCCGGCCCATCTGCCGTTGCTAGGGGGAGATCTTAGCAACCGCTCATGCGCGCTGACCTCTGGCCCGCCCACGACCTGAGGGTCACTGGCTATTACGAGTAATGCCAGCATCTAATTACCACGTCATAAGCTTTGTTTTTAATCAATCTCTGCACGAACGTTTCTCTCGTGTTCCTTTCTCCTTCTATTATACAGATATAATGCAATGGGAGTCGTTATTTGGAATGACCAGCGAAATGTCGTCTTCTTCGCCACATTAGTAGGCCAGCACCCCCTAGTGGCCGCAACATAATCACCAGAGCCACCAGAGCACTAACAAACTAGACCCGGCAGCTGGCCGCTTCACTCCCTTTTAAACTTGAAAAAAAACTCATCAAATCTCTTCCGCGATCGGACATAGGTCGGACAAATTCAATGTCTATCTCCGTGAAATGCAACACCACCCATTGTGTAAGGTTAGTTTAAACCGTGGTACTTTATGGGGGATGAGGAAGGGAGGTGGGTCTCACCGGGCGCGCTCTGTTCATATCTCCATGATATCTGAGGAAATAATATAGACAGGCCAAGGGTCGAGACCCGGGGTTGAAATATGTCACTGGGGTGGCCATTTGTGAGGCCTCTCCACCCCTTCTATTCCCACTACTCAGCCTATACAAAATACACTTACACATCTGCCAACGAATACAAAGTAATAATTCAAAAATCAAATATGGTTGAGGAAGCCAGTTCAAACAGAGACAAGACAAAAGGTCGTTGGTGGTACAATATGAATTTGTCCAATCGCGGACCTTACAGGCGAGGTGAGTGACCTCCCTCCCACCCTCGTCGCCTCTAACTCAAAAATACATCGCCTCCCCGCGCAGGTCATTTGAACAAGTGGGGAAAAACAATGATTCGTCAAAACTTAATTATATCGAAAGTATTTATAAACCAGCCAATACAAACTGCCCACGCAAAAAACCGGAGCCTCGTCATATCACCATTTACACTATATATGGACAAATATATAGGCATCGAGAGAGTTCGTTTAAAGAGTGTTCTAAGAAATGGTCAAATTTATACTGCAGGCTGATCGCATGATGGACTGATAAATGAATGAACGAACGAATAAATGAATTAATTAATGATAAGGTGAATCACTCGCTCACTCACTTACTCACTCACCACTCACTCGATCACCGCTCAATCACCACTCAATGACTCACTCACCCCTCACTCACCCCTCACTCACCACTCAATCACTCACCACTCGCATCTCACTCACCATCAATTCATCTACCAAACTGTCGACTGAACTTAATTAGGCAGGTGTCGTATATGAGGACGTGTGTTGGCGGTGCAGAAACTGATGTAACATGTGCAAGAAGTGTAAAGCCAGACTTTATATATGTAGATTTCCATACACCCCGAATCGGACATCAGACAGCTATACTTCATTCAAAAACTGGTCGCATCCATTCTCTGTTCACGTCACGCTTGATCCCTGATCACAATCATCCATCAGATCTCTGCCGATCTCCATTTGTATCGATCCGGATTCCTCCAAGGTGTAATATCGCGAATCGCCGATTTGACCTGCAATCGCGGTTGCAGGTGCTTTATGTCTTTGTACGACTTGAAATGCAAAATGCAATCAATTGTGAAATTGTATTTGTAGGAATAATTTTCAGTTGTATTCGATGAAATGTTCCATGCGTAATACGGTCGTGAATATGCATGTTATTTTGTTTTGAGACCGAATGATCGAATCGACATCAGAAATATTACATAGACTGTGTCTGTACCTAATTTCAGAACAATGGCGAGTCGAGGTCGAATATGCCGCCAGGACAAATGTCGTTTGGTTTTGGCTGTGACACGAAACGGATACTCGCCATTATAAGGCATGGCGCCCAGTGAAAGGGACAGGGTGCATGGCGGTGGATTCATTGGCGTTTATGGGGGTAATTTGGTGAGGTCTCGTCTTGTTGTTATCGGAATAATCACTGTCTGGGGGGATGGGAGATGCGAGGAGAAAACAGCCGCGATGACGTAGCAGGGATGAGGGCGGCCTGATTTAACAGCGATGGTGTCGTGTCGCTTGTGTGCGCGACCGAACGGCCTATTCGATCTTACGTTTCTTTCGCTTGGATGGAGGGCTGGGGTTATCGCTTGGGACAAGGGAACCATTGAACCGGGATGGGAGAGATAGCGGCGTCAGTGAATGACGAACATTGCGTTCAATCCCTACTCTCGCCCCAACACACGCGCCCACATCCCGACCTTCTACTCACGAGAGCAAACTCACGCCACACCATCCTCTTGCGCCATCTCTTACATGCCAGCTTCTGTTGCTATGCATAGATAGTGTAACCATGGTGATAGCATTGAGACCATGCTTCAGCGCGCGCGGGCACGCGCCATCGCATTGTCGTTTTCGCCTGCGACATTTCGCGTCTGCTTACAACGGTCACAAATAAATGAACGACTGCATGACGTCATTCATTTGTCCAACACATAAACAATGTTTAAAACAAATATAGCTGGACGGCAACTATTCGTCGACATTTCCGGGCTTAAAGGCCCCAGATGCAGCTCCGCAAGTCGATCAAGAAAATGGTTTAATGACCATCAGCGTCTTGGCAACTCTAGCATAGCGCAAGCAGATGGATTCTATGTGAAATCAGGCGGTAAAACGGTGATTTGTTCAACGACTCGCTCGCCCATCGCTTTCATACCGACCTCGTTTTGCGTTAAACCACAAATCCCGACCCTCGATTTCCCGAAAAAGCATATGCATGTGGCCAAGCCTTCCACCACGGGCAATTATAAAAGGGGAAACCCGCCGAGTTTTATCACGAGGGCAAGAATACTAAATAATACGCAACTCGAGGGGGAAACTACCACAAAGCATCGGTCATTTTTTTTTAAAGTCGACGCACTTGTCAAGCACAAGACCCCCAACGTAGCTCTAGCGCAACTTGAGCGATAACCAGGGGAAGGCGCGACCCAACAAGGGGTAGAGTCAAGCGCTATTGCTTTCTACAGAGCGACCACGCCGACACCTGTCGCAATAACGTGAATGAGTAATGTTTTTCAAAGGTGATTCAATGAAAGTGATAATTATCTTTGTTGAAGCAAGAGATTAAAAAAATCGCGGCCACGCCGGTGCCGCCTGCACGCTATGACCCCACCAGGACTTTATATTATTCCCCAAGTTTCAATCCTCACAAGGGAAATAATTTGTTTTTGCACACAAGATTGTGATAAGTCAAAAAAATTATTGACATAACTAGGAAATTTAATAAATTAGCAAATTTCATATTTGAGCGGAATATTGAGGCTTCCTGCAGTATTCTAAACACGGTACGGCGGCACAATTAGATGTGTCAGGGTAAACGTGACTCGGCCTCCGGGTTAGTAATAAACAAGTGAACTGGTTTAACATAAACAGTTAAGGTCAATTCTTTTTCTGGAATAGACCATTGTTTTGCTATCGTTACGCTACTGTCGTCGTCGTCATCACCATCGTCAACCTCGTCATCATCAATATCACCTTCTTCATCATTATCACCATCATCATTATCACCTTCATCATCATTATCACCATCATCATTATCATCATCATCATTATCACCATCATCATCACCTTCATCATCATCACCTTCATCATCATTATCACCTTCATCATCATTATCACCTTCATCATCATTATCACCATCATCCTATCACCTTCATCATCATTATCTCAGTCATTATCTTCAACCACCATCATTACTTTCCAAATCAGCATCCTTAGTGATTCAGTTCTTACTTCCAATAACGTGTCAAGACAATCGACTTGACATAGTCTACATCCAGGTGGGTCAAGGGTCATGACCATGCTGTGAGTGACACTCATCTCTTGACGAATATCGGCATGACATTGACATGCGCGGGGCGTTCTGTCTGTTTGTCGGTTGTCTCAGACTCTTGACCACCACGGCACCAGCAGGGGAGACTTCCTCCAATCTGGACCGCGTTCCAAGTGAACAAACCGCCTGGACCTAACGATGACCTCGCCACCGGGAGATAATCTCCTCCTGGTGAAATGGACATAAGACACCGGGTGATCTCGCCCCTCAAGAAACAAGTTCTCGACTCGTGATTCTCTCGGTGTATATATGATGAGTAATGATAATGCATAGGGTGAAGTAGTGGTTAAAAACGACTTTAATTCCACACACACACACACACATGCACACGCACGCACACACACACACACACACACACACACACACACACACACACACACACACACAC
The DNA here is from genome assembly GCA_034190875.2 of Urechis unicinctus. Lineage (NCBI taxonomy): Eukaryota > Metazoa > Annelida > Polychaeta > Xenopneusta > Urechidae > Urechis > Urechis unicinctus. The sequence continues at coordinate 58,017,360 of CM067354.1, forward strand.
ACACACACACACACACACACATGCATAGGCCAAAGAATCGGCAGGGCACAGTGCACTTGATGAGGCTGCAAGGGGCTGGAAGGTCATGTCAACTGACCTGACCCAGATTAACCTTATCAACACGAGTACGACGTTTATACGTGACGTAGACTGACAGTAATGTGATAGGAGAGAGACAGGTCACGGAGGGTCAGGGGCAGGTGGTACGTGCACAGCCAAAAGTGGAAGGTGTCCGTACTGGTTCTTCATAGAGGGTGTAAGTTGGTGTGGGGGAGGTTGGGTGGGGGGGGGGGGGGGGGTGCTAAAAAATACCTGACCCAAGGATTATACGTCGCTCGTTTTAATAAGAGGTCGGTTCAATGACTAAGACAATCGGACGAGTTTTAAACAAAGAGTACCTCGGAGTGACCTCTATTAGATGACCCTGTTATAAGCATTCCGGATATGAACTTCTGGTACCCGGGTGAATTTGCGACTGTTTGAGCGAGTACATCTTGACTTCGCAGATTCGACCATGGGCGTGCAAAGTTTCTGTATTAAGAGAAAACGATCCTATCAGCCCCTCTCCCCATCCCGCTACCCCACCCCCGCCCTCCACCCATGCCTGGCCCATACATGCTTGACGCCGCGGCAAACCCCAACGCCGTAATAATGGGTGATAAAAGCACGCAGCCGAGCGTGCTGCTTGGTGATGTGACCAGGGTGATCACGTGATTTAACGAAGCCCTGAGGCGGTCATTGGATAGATCATAGAACAAGCTCAAGTCATCCAACATGGACGGCAGTATGGCATTGGATAGATTCTAGAACAAACTCAAGTCATCCATCATGGACGGTAGCATGGCATTGGATAGATTCTAGAACAAGCTCAAGTCATCCAACATGGACGGCAGTATGGCATTGGATAGATTCCAGAACAAGCTCAAGTCATCCAACATGGACTGCAGTATGGCGTTGCACTCACAGTGAAAAGGGTGAGGCGGAATGCTCGTGTATGTAAGAGATTGGTCTTCGTCCGGGCAGATCAAATCAGGCTGCTGTGAGATCGAGTGACAGTATGGCAGAGGCTGGGACCTGCATAAGAGGTGGTTGGATGACTTTGTGTCCTTTTGAATGATGTGGAAATTGGATCACTTAGGATCTGGATCTGCTGAATGAGGTGTATATTGGATCACTTGGGATCTGCTGACTGAGGTGTATATTGGATCACTTGGGATCTGCTCAATGAGGTGGATATTGGATCACTTGGGATCTGCTGAATGAGGTGTATATTGGATCACTTGGGATCTGCTCAATGAGGTGGATATTGGATCACTTGGGATCTGCTGAATGAGGTGTATATTGGATCACTTGGGATCTGCTGAATGAGGTTGATGTTGGACCACTAAGGATCTGCTGAATGAGGTAGATATTGGATGACTTGGGATCTGCCGAATGAGGGGGATGTTGGACCACTTGGGATCTGCTCAATGAGGTGGATATTGGATCACTTGGGATCTGCTGAATGAAGATTATTGTTGGATAACATGGGATATGCCGAATGAGGTGGATATTGGACCTACTGAAATAAATGGATATGGATGACTTAGGACCTGCTGAATGAAGATTAATGTTGGATCACTTAGGATCTGCTGAATGAGGTAGATATTGGATGACTTGGGATATGCCGAATGAGGTGGATGTTGGACCAATTAGGATCTGCTGAATGAGGTAGATATTGGATCACTTGGGATCTGATGAATGAGGTTTAATATTGGATGACTTGGGACCTGATATATGCACTGCGATCTGTTTGAATCAGCTGGTGGGAGTGGCTGGATGGCCTCTTGAATGAGCGGATAGCTATAGCATATTTGCACATGTGACATATGCTTTAAGATGGAAATGGGAGTCGGTTGGCTGGTCAGTTGGTATGCGAGCATGCTGCTAGGCCTGGCTGAGTGCCATCGGTCAATTCGACTTGCATGGCTATGTCAGCAATTTAAAACGAAGCGTGCAAGGTGACAATTAGGAAGCAGAAGCGTTCCATCCAATAACGGATCGGTTTGAGTACGATTCGCAGTCCGCGTAACACCAATAAACACATTCCCACCCAGTGCTATTTGCACCTGCCTAATTGATCAGTCGAAATGAACACGATTAAGTCTACCACCGAACATGTAGGTAGACTATGCCACTCCTAATACACGGTCTTACATGCATGCTGTCTCTGACACCGACTTCGGGCTGTAATAAGGGTTCATTTGCCTGATAAGCTGGGGAACAACAGCGGTTTGACACTAGCTGTCCATACTAAACTCGCGCTAGTTAACAGCGCAGGTTTACCAGTTTACCGCTAGCGCAAACCGCCGCACGCGCGAAGGCTCCCAGGGGACCAGTCGATTCACAGAATGTTGAGAGCTGATCTTATAAAGCGACCGCATATTGGCTAATTTATAAACCATAACCAAGTGGAAAGAATGCGAGCCTACCTTCGATGGTTTGGAAGGGCACAGGCTGCGACAAACAGTACGGAGTATGGCCCTTCGCTGCTGTAGCCATTTCAAGCTCTCGCGATGCATTTCAAACTCTCGCGTATCACTGCGAGATGATTGCATACAATTATAATCTGATTATGGCGTTGAGCTTGGTGAATGACCACAAATTTCTCCTGGCGGTGTAAAGGAACAAATAATCCACCTCTCAAAATTGATAGCACCGAGAAGGTCGGCAACTAATAACTGCAGACGGACAAACCACGTCTGGCTTCGTTTTGCCAGCGCGACCGGGAGTGTGTAAACGTTTCTCCTTCAAGCATCGAACCATAAATGTACCTTTCTGAAAACCGCTCACCAAAATATACAACGTTACTATGAGTTTTTGAAGGGAGCCTTCGCCATCGAGGTGAAAGTTGAGGCTGAATACAATTAGCTAGGTGTTGTGGCTGAAGGGGCCGATGATGGGGTCTCGTCTGATTAGCTTCATAGAAAAATCAGACAAGGTAAAAAAGAATAGGTTGTGGAGAGGTCTATAGCAAGGCGGGGCAGCCTGAAGACTACTGGAGGCCCAGTTCGACACGCTTGGTGCACTTTGCAATTATGATTTTTATTATAATATTTCAATACAGGGTCGTTTTTATTATTCTAAAGTAGAAAGGGTGAGGTCAGAGGTGAGGGATAGGTATTGTAAGGGGAGACAGGGTGGGTGAAAGGGACCTGTTACCTGCAGCAAGATAATGTATAACCTGGGGTGAAAGCCCGCGAACTTTCCCACGCCCCTCTTGGACACAAGTTATGTTGTTAGCATAACTTGGCCTATACGCGATAATGGCGTCTATAGGGTGTAAGGTGCTGGGGGTGGGGTCGATGAGATGGCGGGGTGGGAGTGTTTTTATGACTAGTGGTGTCGGTATCACAGAGAGGAAGGTGTTAAGAATATATATTTAGATACCAAGTCGGGGCTTAATATTTCTTGTATGAGAAGGTGAAGATTCGCTAAGAGATCAAATTCGGGTGGGGGATGGTTGAGGAGGGTGCACCCCGCAGACACCGGTCTCTGACGTCATCGTATCCCCCTATAGGTGAGCAGCCTTTGATCAGTTAATCACTGTATCTTATAGGATGTGTTCCTTATACTGTCCAACCAGCTGTATGGATCATCAGAGAACTACCTCACCGAGCCAGACGAGGTGGATCTTCTCACTTTGTCAGCCTCACATGCTCGTCATTTCCGGCTGACCGCGGGCAGGTGCTCCTCATCCTCCACCCCGTACTACGCCCCCGTAGTCCCTACACGGGATCCTATAAGTTATCGCGGCTTACCAGGCCTATGTCGTGCCCAGCGAGTTTTCCGCCGTGGTTCTTTTTGTGAAGTGTCCTATAAGTTTTAAACACCCCCTGTCACTACCTCACCCCCATAACACCTACCGGCTGCCCTCTGACCCCGTTGACCCTTTGTAATAACCCTTTCAAGTTCAAATGTTCAGTATCCCTATGGATCTCTGATGGAGCCACCTTTTATTACAGCCGAGTCGAGATAACCCTAGTTGTGTTGTTCGACATTTTCTTTGGAGACGAGATGACACGACTTGATCAGGCAGGACGCTGCTGTGAAAATGACAATACTACATCCGGACTGGGGAATACACTATTGAATTTGCTGACGTCAGAAGTTGTTCAGCATAACACGATACGGCCACAGTACATATCGCATGTAACGCAGCAGGAGATGACGTCACGAATTATCACTTGTATCAATAAAAATGGCCGTACAGACGGAAGCTAACCATATCATCAACGTGTATATTCATGCAAATAATAGGCCCACAGCCAGTCATACATAGTCGATGTACGTATAGCATGGCGTTATATTTACTGCGTGATATAAGCACCCGGCAGACAGAGCTACATGGCAGAAACAACTGGTAGGTTCTTATGTCAGTGCTTCAACATAATGCTGCAAGCTTGTGAAACATGGCAGTGAAACATGGCAGTGAAACATGGCAATGTCACATATCAGGGCAATGTGACATGTCACATGTCAGGGCAATGTGACAATGTCACATGTCAGGGCAATGTGACAATGTCACATGTCAGGGCAATGTGACAATGTCACATGGCAGGGCAATATGACAATGTCACATGGCAGGGCAATGTGACAATGGGTACATGACACTGCTCCATGCATGACCATGTCACATGGCAGCGCATCATGTCAGTGAAATAGGACAGTTCCAAGAATGGGCCTGTATTCTCGACATCGACCCGTCTGTCAGAGATCCTAATGAAGATTCACCTGGCCTACAATAAAGGCTAACGGTCTTCATTCACTTTGCTTTGTTTCTTCTATTCTTTCCAGTGCGCAAACAAAAGTATAGAGGTAAGGGCAGGCCGCCCTCAGTACAGAAACTGTTTACCGTACCAACACACATTTACTCAACGCAAGTGCAAGTTTCAAAGGCCTGGTGTCAGAACGAATATAGCCTATTACCCAAATAACACCTGTTTTCTCTTTGGAAAAAAACACGCCAGTTGACGGCTACTATAGAGCAGCCCAGGCGCGGTTCATTGGCGGCAGGAGAGATGAATAGGACTTACGAGAGGTAGAGGTTGTAGTTTTACGTACGATCCAGCAAATAGATTTGTATGTTTGTGGTAAATGCGGCAACGAGTGAGGCAGTGTTAGGAGGTAGTTGATGGGTCACAACTGAGACGAGCACTGTCAGTCGTGTGTCGCAGTAGTAATACCGTTATGTATGGATATATATATATATATATATATATATATATATATATATATATATATATATATATATATATATATATATATATATATATATATATATATATATATATATATATATATATATATATATATATATATATATATATATATACATATGTATATATTTATTTTATATAGATACATATATATTTATTTGAACGTACATACATACAAATGATGTATGCATGTATGTGAGTGTTTGTATGTATGATGTGTATGCATGTATGTTTGTATGCATATATGTATGTATATATGTATATATGTATGTATGTATGTATGTATGTATGTATGTGTATGTATGAATGTATGAATACATGTATGTATGTATGTATGTATGTATGTATATGTGTATGTATGTATGTATGTGTATGTATGTATGTATGTATGTATGTATGTATGTATGTATGTATGTATGTATGTATGTATGTATGTATGTATGTATGTATGTATGTATGTATGTATGTATGTATGTATGTATATATGTATGTATGTATGTATGTATGTATGTATGTATGTATGTATGTATGTATGTATGTATGTATGTATGTATGTATGTATGTATGTATGTATGTATGTATGTATGTATGTATGTATGTATGTATGTATGTATGTATGTATGTATGTATGTATGTATGTATGTATGTATGTATGTATGTATGTATGTATGTATGTATGTATGTATGTATGTATGTATGTATGTATGTATGTATGTATGTATGTAAGTAATGTTTTCCCATTCATCAGGGAAAACGAATTAATATATGTATGTGATTATACATGTGCCTGTGTATCTATATGCATGGTGTGCAGGATTTGCACCTGTAATTGTGACTCGTCTGTCACCCTCTTTCTCCCATTACCTCATTTACCCTCAACTCTTTATAGGTGTAACTAAGCGCCAATATGATTCCGATAACCCACTCAACAAGCTAATTCTACACTTCTCCTGTTTCAGCCAGCTCTCAACTCGCCTACATCGTGCTTTCTTCTCAGCCCGTCCCTCTTGCCTTTACCACCTTTCACGATTGCTTTGATCAATGCATGCGTTAGGGATTGAGGTCGAATCAAGAGAAGCAGGCATCTCTGCAAATTGTTCCATTCATCTCTGGCGTTGCGCTGATCTTGTGGCGGAGAGCGAGCTGAGATAAAGCAAGGGATCAAAGCGGGATTATCACGGGTTAGTGGACCACAAAGCAGGTGTCGGATCCTGTGTGTGCCCTACTGCCACTCCCGACTGGCCCTCACCATCCCTAGCCTCTTCCAGCCTCTCTAAGACGCTGACGAGAAAGAGGAGGGGCCGAGGCAGCCACCACTACAATGGGATTACGCCAGGCTGTCAGACCTTACGCCCCTCATAGGGCCCTGTCAAAATGAAACCCTCACAGATTGCCCCTTCCTCCCCAAATATCATCTCCTCTACTTTCCTTCTATCCTTACCAAATATGATTTTCTTGTGTTCGGTAATTGCACACTTCCTTGAGCTAACTGCAGGAAAGCCCTGCCACGCCATTGCCCCTGGGCGCCCCTAGGGGTGAGGGGTGAGAGCGACAGGGCACCGAGACCTAAGCCTCCTGTCAAAAGATCAGGGTGAATTTGAGGCACCGTGGAAGATTGTCAAGGAAAGAACTTAGAAGGAAACTTGGTTACGGAAGTAGGGAGTTATTGGACTAGCGTCTGAGAGGACGCAGGATTTGATTCGATAAAAGACTGGCCTCTGTTGTCGGAGAGGGTCGGATCACGTGACTTCTTTGACCAGCAATGTACAAGTGAAGCAGAGGATTGGGTGAATGGATTGTGGATAAAAAGTTCGTGACGTCGAATGTCGTTTTATGAATATTAGTCATCACGTCGGTGGGATTTGCGCGAGCCTCTCGAGTCAAAATTTACTTTATATAGGCGAGGAGTGCACTTAGTTGACCTGGCCAGCTTATGTTAAGAGCAATAAACGATTGTCATCATTCCGTTGAATATAGGCGTATTGTACAGTTTGGCACAATATTCAACGCATTCGAGGTAATAACACAGAATATATCAGGCATCACCTATTATACCCTACGCAACACGTCCCATGGACTCCAACTCCCGTTACTCTAACATCCTATGACCTCCAAACAGCCCCTTGACCCTACAACAGCGTTAATACAACGCACGGCGTGACCTATTGCCGGGCATACAAGCTGTAGAGACTTACAGAACGTGGTTATAGTTTCAACAGCTAGTCTGTCACGTGGGTCCGCATGGCTTCCGTCAACACATCGCCCCCCACCCCCTCCCGCTGTATGGTCAGACAATTGTTGTCTATGGCAGCATTTAGCCGCTCCAAAATTGCTTAAATAACGGAGCGAGAAATCGCCAGTGTGTTTGGTTCTTTGTCCGCGCAGCACGATTGCGCCACTTGCGCTCGTAACAATCATCCTCAATATGCCTTTCTAGTGTGACCAACCTTACGAGAGTTTTTAGGTCGAAACTGCCTGGCGCTAATGTCGGGATTTACGAGGGAAGCCGATCGGAGCCGAGCTGACGCGAGTATTACGTCGGGTCATTACACACTATGCACGGGACTGATACGCAAAAACCCCACTCGAAGACAGACATCGGGAATGTCCGGCTGCGCTCGGATTTCCGTTCCGCAAGGGAATCAATAGACATGATATCTCTGGACTCCCGAGTCAATTCATCGCTTTGTGCAATGCATTCTGGGAATTAAAGAGCTTTCTTTGAGCTACATAAAAGAGATATGGGCAAGCATGTTGTTGTTGCCTAGTGAGATCGTACAATATAAGGACGAGATTGATCGTCCGTTTATAGCATATTAAACCCCTTAACCCGCCGTGTACTCGGGTTATCCCACCCTACACCACTTTCGATGCAATTAGCTAATTGGCCCGCAGACAAGGGCAGGCGGTCTGGGCAGTAGTGAGGGCGAAATTGACCCGAAATTATCTAATAAAACGGAGACTCTGTCTGCTCGGATTTCATAAGCTATTCGCAATTCTCAGAAGAAGAAAGCACAATTCAAAAAAGAGCGGCTGCGTCAGAATCATATAATGTTTCCCAGACCAGAAAGGTCAACATGGTACCTAATGGCCCGATGGAGGTCTGCAGGGCGGACTCGGAGGGTCGCTTCCTCCGGCTGGTATGACCTTTAGGGCAGAGGAACCCTATACTGTACAATTGGCGGATGACCTATTACTGACTAAGGCCGGTGTAAACAGGTGATATCAAGTCAAATTTTGTCTGTCTGTCCGGCTCCCTGTCTCGTACGCATTCCAGGATATGTATATATATATATATATATATATATATATATATATATATATATATATATATATATATATATATATATATATATATATATATATATATATATATATATATATATATATATATATATATATATATATATATATATATATATATATATATATATATATATATATATCTATATCTATCTCTAGAGTCTCATGCATCCTATCTTATAACGTCGTCAGCAATGCCCTAGAGTCTCATGCATACATCGTCAGCAATGCCCTTGTACATCGTGTAACAGCATAGAGTCTAACTTCCTCCAGGAAACAGTGCATCCAATTACAACGATGCAACATGAAGCAACTGTAAACTACCTCTTTGGCATATTTCGCGCGTTCTCGTATGTCTCCTCTCGTCCTATCTGAGTGGACAAAGAGATGGTTATGGATCAATTTGTAATTGACCCAAATGATGCCCCAATTTGGTCGTCCTGGAGCCATTTCTGTGACGCCACTAATGGCGGCCCGGAGAGAAGAGAAATGGACGAAGATCCTGACCTGAAATCTAAAGCTCCCCTTTCTGGACGCGAATGACGCGAGATGAGAGCTGAAGATTAGGCGAGTCAACGGCAAGTCGCGAACGAGCGAGCCGAACAATCTGGAGTTAATAACAAGGCCATGACTCGTAATTGGTTTGTTTAACATCAGAACATTATTTCCAGAGAATATGTTGGTGTCATGTTGTGTATGGTGTCAGTATATGACGATTTCAGTTTGTGTTTGGGGCTGATGTGATGATTTCAGCTTGTGTATGGGGCTGATGTGACGATTTCAGATTGTGTGTGGGGCTGATGTGACGATTTCAGCTTGTGTGTGTGGGGCTGATGTGACGATTTCAGCTTGTGTGTGGGGGGCTGATGTGATGATTTCAGCTTGTGTGTGGGGCTGATGTGACGATTTCAGTTTGTGTATGGGGCTGATGTGATGATTTCAGCTTGTGTGTGGGGCTGATGTGACGATTTCAGATTGTGTGTGGGCTGATGTGATGATTTCAGCTTGTGTGTGTGGGGCTGATGTGACGATTTCAGTTTGTGTGTGTGGCTGATCTGACGATTTCAGCTAGTGTGATTTTAATGTGATGATGTCAGGTTGTATGTGATGTTAATGCGATGATGTCAGGTTGTATGTGGTGTTAATGCGATGATGTCAGGTTGCATGTGGTGTTAATGTGATGATGTCAGGTTATATGTGATGTTAATGTGATGATGTCAGGTGTGTGGTGTGTCGATATGGAAGATTTGCGTCTTGTAATCGACAGTAATGCCGACGTATGTTTTCCCCGCGACAACTTGATTGACTTACCTGTTGAATAATCGGTTGCCGTTTTTTAAATAAAACTAGATATCCCTCTGCACTTGCTTACATCACTAGACAGATTCGGAGATTGTTCTCTTTCTGTTCCGGAAAGTGCCATTGGCAAGGTGACCAATTCGCCGAGCACGTTCCGACGCCGGCGACAAAAGACGGGCGGATCGTGTGAGCTGAGCTAGGGCACGCCACTTGGGCACGCTCGTCTCGTGTCGATCACCGCCATGTCCCTCAACCATGGGGCTTTGTCGGTCGTCAAGTGACTGTGACAATCCCCTGATCCCCAGAATAAACAGTTGGTGATGAGGAGAGGAAGTGACGAGATTTGACACAAGCCAGACTCACTAGATCAAGGAAGTTAGTTTGCTCCGGGCATGCGATTGGCAAACAATACGCTTTCAAATGCAATACCGGCGTACTATTGCGTACAATTCAGCACATATATCAAGGTTATAACTCTGATTTTGTCGAGGGCGTTAGTGGCTGTTAGTTCCCGCCAAGCATAGAATATTGTTTCTTTAAAATGATTCCCAGAACAGCAAACCGGTGTTGAATGACAAGGCAGTGGTTCCCCCCCCCCCCCCCACCAATAATGACTCATTATTGTTTTCAGACAATATGAGGCCTCAACGTCGACGGTCTGACAAAGACGATAAGTTAAAAGCTTGGCCAACGCATGCATGGGCGCACCAACTGAGGGTGTATATTGGAAGCGACGGAGCAGACTTAAACAAGGGGTTTTACATATCTCCCCCACTAGGGTAGCATTCTTAGAAAATCAAGGCGATTCTCCCTTACTTAGCACCAGCTTGTAGAACCCGACATCAAAGCTGGACAGAAGCTATTTCGCTCCACTTAGTTACATCTGTGAAAGTGTAAATCACACCCGGTCGCTGTTACAGGTAACAAACCCGCCTCTATGGGGCACAGATTCACTGAACCTCACAAACCACGTGTTATATTGATAAGTGGCAATTTTAACAACTGACCGTATGGTGGCGCGGCAGGTTCACCTGCGGGGTTTTGACTCCTGGGCGGGCGGGAATCTGCGTGGGGTAGCTGACCCGCGGCAGCGAGCGATCAAATCACTTGAGACGGAATGTGATTGGATGCAGGTGATGTCGAGATGACGCTGGCATCGGTGTCATGACGAGCAAGTCGATGCGGCACTGCTCGATGTCGTCTGTCCCAGTGATGTACCTGGCCATAATCGGAATCTCATCGGGGGGCGACGGTGTCAATATCAATCCTTTGGACGAAGGCTTAACTTCAACATGTCGCCTGTCTGTCATTCCTAGACTCTCCCAAAGGATCTTACTCAAATTACTTTTTCCTGACACTAGATTGTAGAGGTCTGGCGAAAGAATGACAGGCCATTGATGCTTCTTCTCTGCTTCTCAATAATGTCCATCCTCTGGGCTGTTAACTCGGTCTTGGTCATTCCCTAGGCTTATAAGAGATTCGATCTCTGATCAGTAATATATTCCAAGGACTCAGTTGACTTCCATATTTCTTCAAAACGAGATATCGGACGCACCCTGCAACGAACGGTGCATCTCTTACTCCCAGGAGCCCTTGTTGCATGAAAGGTTGACAAATCGGGTCTTTCTTTGTGATATAAGTTTGAGCGCCCACTGCTCATGTCACACTTTCCAAAATCCGACCATCCTACCCGCCCCGCCCAAACCCACACTCAACCACCCCAAACCCACACTCAACCACCCCAAACCCACACTCAACCAACCCAAACCCACACTCAACCAACCCAAACCCACACTCAACCACCAACAACCCGCACTCAACCACCTCTAACCCACACTCAACCACCCCAAAACCACACTCAACCACCCCAAAACCACACTCAACCACACCCAAACCACACTCAACCACCAACAACCCACACTCAACCACACTCAACCCACACTCAACCACCCCATCCCACAATGAACTGCCCCCAAACCACACTCAACCGCCCCAAACCACCCCCAACCCTCACCAACCCACCCTCCTCATCACTTACAGCCCCAATCTGCCCCACTGATTACCTGTCCGGAATCAATTGCTTTTCAAATGATATTGTTGCCAGTGAGTTGGCGGCTGGGACGATAACGCCGATCTGAAGAGATGACCAAACTGTCCACGTCGACAAAGAACACATCTTGATTGTCTTCCCAGACTACAAAGGACGCGCCAGATTCCAGATGAAGTCATCCGACTTGATTGTCAGAAAAGTCGACGTGCTCGTCTCGTACGTAGGGAGAAAACCACGAATAGAGCGTTCGTATTATGGCCAAAGTTTTGTCGAGACCTGCTTGTGACTGACTGACTGCCTGCTGCCCGGCTGGAAGTCGACGCTTAACTGATGTGTCGCGGATGCTCTGTTTCGACTATAAGGACCTCTCTCGCGCAACTAACTGTCATATCACAGTGACAAATGGCTAGCTTAAAAACTGCCTCTTTCCGGGCGCTGTAACCCTAGCCCTCCTACTGACCTCTCATCTTTTGTCATCCCTCTTTTCAGATGAGGATCTTTTATCAGAAGGTGTCATATTTGAGTAAAGTTGGCTAATAGCGGTCTGGACCATAGGAAGTGAATGCATGGTGTGAGGTCGGGTGGCTTTGGCGTGGATAAGGCTATCGGGGTTGCCAGGTCGCTGGGTATTTCTGCCTGGATGGAACCCAGGGTGAGGGATGACACCCTGCGACCCCTTCACCTCCCCTACCACGCCCTATGCCTCTTTTCTTCCCTGCCTCCGTCTGTGTAGCCAGAGGCCTGGAGATAAGTAGGCGGCCCCGGGAGCCATGCTCACTCAGCCTGCTGCCCTCAACACGGCATATCTCTTCTTGATAGCGCTAGAATGACGGCCATATTAATAAGGCCTGCCCATCACCTGCCCGTGAAATTCCCTTATATGAGACGAGACAGAAATTAGGATGGGGTATGATATTGTTCCATTGCTTTGACCCCCACCTATGCGACCACCGCCCCGACGCCCCCTGCTGGGAGTGTTATACAGTGTTCTGCAAACCGTACTGTGGGCCCGAGGGGACCGCTGTTTGGTGCGACCGGATCGGGGGTCATGGCACTCCCGCCCCGGGCCAAACACTACACACCCCACCGATAACCAGCCAATAAACAATGTTTAACATTCTCTCAGTTTTACGCATTCAAATGAAATATGTCAGCGTGTTTTACAGGTGCCCGAGGTGTCGTACTTTGATATGGTGTTCTCTTACCAGCCTGGACGGGAACACGAGTCTGGTTGGGAGAGTCTTGTTGGTGGGAAAGAGGCAGAGAGAAAGAAATAGCAGGTATGATGGCGCATCTTAATTCAGGTATTAAGCGCAATCACTCAGCTTATGTACAGATGATACCTTACCAAGGTTGATGAGGTGGAAACTGACGATGTCTACATCGATGATGATGACGACGAGGAGGAAACTGGCAATAACGACACCAAGGATGATGAGGAACAAACTGGCGATGACGACACCGAGGGTGATGATAAGGAAACTGGTGATGACGACACCGAGGGTGATGTGGAACAAACTGGCGATGACGACACCGAGGGTGATGAGGAACAAACTGGCGATGACGACACCGAGGATGATGAGGAACAAACTGGCGATGAAGACACCGAGGTTGATGATAAGGAAACTGGCGATGACGACACCGAGGATGATGAGGAACAAACTGGCGATGACGACACCGAGGATGATGATAAGGAAACTGGCGATGACGACACCGAGGATGATGAGGAACAAACAGGCGATGACGACACCGAGGGTGATGAGGAACAAACAGGCGATGACGACACCGAGGATGATGATAAGGAAACTGGCGATGACGACACAGAGGATGATGAGGAACAAACTGGCGATGACGACACAGAGGATGATGATAAGGAAACTGGCGATGACGACAGAGAGGATGATGAGGAACAAACTGGCGATGACGACACCGAGGGTGATGAGGAACAAACTGGCGATGATGACGGCGAGGATGATGAGGAACAAACTGGCGATGACGACACCGAGGATGATGATAAGGAAACTGGCGATGATGACGGCGAGGATGATGAGGAACAAACTGGCGATGACGACACCGAGGATGATGATAAGGAAACTGGCGATGACAACGCAGAGGATGATGAGGAACAAACTGGCGATGACGACACCGAGGGTGATGAGGAACAAACTGGCGATGATGACGGCGAGGATGATGAGGAACAAACTGGCGATGACGACACCGAGGATGATGATAAGGAAACTGGCGATGAAGACGGCGAGGATGATGAGGAACAAACTGGCGATGACGTCACCGAGGATGATGATAAGGAAACTGGCGATGACAATACTGAGTATGATGATGAGGGAATTGACAATGACCGCGACGAGAATGACGACGAAGGAACTGGTGTGGATGACAAAACAAATGACGATGACGACACAATGGATGATGGAGATGATAACAAGGATGTGATAAGAATGAATATTATGGGATTAGGAAGGTGTTTATCAATCGAACCGCTCGGTTGGGCTTCCATAATATGTTGATATTAACTATGGACAGGAAGATATACAGAATGATTTGTATACACAAATATATATATATATATATATATATATATATATATATATATATATATATATATATATATATATATATATATATATATATATATATATATATATATATATATATATATATATATATATATATATATATATATATATATTAAATATATATATATTTTTAAAACGATTATCAATGTAAGAGCGATTAGTGTGCAGTGAAAATCAAGTACTATTTCCTCCTCTTGAAAAATGCTCTAACCTTAGGCATGAATAACTTTGACTGGGTTGCTTCAGATTCGTGACGTAGATAATAACAGAATAACCTAACTCGAAGTTGCAAAGTTATACCACAAGATGCATGGATAATTAGCCGCGCCGCCTCAAGTTGCGGCCTCGTAGGTTTTTACTGTATAGTTACCTGGTTCATTTATATATCATCGTGGTCGCGGATCACGACCCCTGGTGTCAGTTTCATTTGTCACACCCCACATGACCTTCAACACCAACGATGCTTCCGATGGCGCGCATGCGTTTGGCTCCGGATCCTGGCATATGCCGCATAAGCGCTCAAGCGGAATGACTGGTCGAGATTTGCGGCCGCTTTGGCTGGACTTGTACGCTCCAGCCTCCTCATCCCAGTGCCAGTGCATGGTATGGCAGAAGTAGAAAAAAAGTTATCTTGTCGATTTTTTTTACTCTTGATGGATTGGCGGAAAAGTTCACCTCTGTCTTCCCTCTCCACCTATTAGCCTGGCAGGGCTTAGTCGGGTCAGAGCGTGACCTATATAGTAAGTCAGGGCTGTTCCATGTCTGCAACAACTACAATTGATAGGCGCGTAGCGAGGTATACGGCCGAATGGCAGACGAGATACCAGAAACATATCGCGGCCCAGTGCGGAGAGGCTTGTTGCGCAGAGTCAACAGATTGTAGAAAACAGGGACGAAAAATCTACTAGACTTTGATGAATGGTGCACATACGTAAACAAGGGATTTCTGATGATCTCTTATGCTTAACATGTGTTTTGGGGCTCGCGTGGGGAATATATACAAGGTAAAGGTCATTGTGGAAAGCATTAAGCAGGCGTTCTTGGCAGGTGGTCGTACTGAATACTATAGAAGGGAGACTAACATTACTGGTATGGCTGGTGGGTGCTTAATGCAGGTGTTGGCGCGCTGCTCTACGAACTAGAAAATCAGGCACAACCACTTATAAAACCTAGTCTAGTCAGAAATCATTTGACCAAATAGAGGTAAGGGGCAATCCGGATATCACGTCAAATGGCCGTCTGAAATATGGACCCAAACAAAGCTAGTGACAATACAGAATTTAATTCACTCGAAAAGCAAGGAGTCACCCAGAAGCAAGAACACACTGAAAGCATAGGGCCATTCAGTGGTAATTATACATGACAATATGGGGTTATCACGAAGTAAGTACACGCTTGAACAAAGGGCCATCCAGGGGTAAGTACACTCGAAAATATGGGGTCATCACTAAGTAAGTTCACTCTTAAATGAAGGGTCATCCAGGGGTAAGTACACTCGACTATATGGGGTCATCACGAATTAAGTGCACGCTTGAACAAAGGGCAATCCAGGGGTAAGTACACTCGACAATATGGGGTCATCACTAAGTAAGTACACGCTTAAATAAAGGGCCATCCAGGGGTAAGTACACTCGACAATTTGGGGTCATCACGAAGTAAGTACACACTTAAACAAAGGGCCATCCGGGGGTAAGTACACTCGACAATATGGGGTCAAGTTAGTTAACACTTAAACAAAGGGCCATCCAGGTGTAAGTACACTCCAAAATCAATGGGTCACCGAGAAGTTAGTTAACACTTAAACAAAGGGTCATCCAGGGGTAAGTACACTCCAAAAGCAATGGGTCACCGAGAAGTTAGTTAACACTTAAACAAAGGGTCATCCAGGGGTAAGTACACTCCAAAAGCAATGGGTCACCGAGAAGTTAGTTAACACTTAAACAAAGGGCCATCCAGGGGTAAGTACAATTGACAATATGGGGTCACCCATAACTGCTTAGATTAAGGTCTTCAGAATGGCGTCATGCAAGTTCGTCCAGTATATATCTGTGGGTTTACAATGATATATAGTATGTATTTTGCACATAGTGATGTACCATCATTTGGAAAGTAAATAACTACGGAGTGCCTCCGATTGCTTTTTAAGATGAATTGTGGATCGATATGCCTCACAGATTGATCTTAATGATTTGCCAGTGAGACAGAAATCTGTTCCTCAAGGCCCTGATGATTGCCTTGAAACAATGATCCGAGCGTCATGGCATGTTAAGAAGGAGATCACAGCCTGCCCTGGATCCGGATCCCCCAGTTCAGGCTTCTCGGGATGACAGTCCTGTGAGCCAAACGCCAGGATTGCATAACTTAGCTTGTCAACAAACGAATAAAAAATGGCAGCATTGCAAATTGATTTAATTTCCTTGACTTGTTCTGTTTCCTAAACAATTCGGCCTCGCAGCCTGTCAGAGCAGTATTTTTCTCGCAGTCGAGTAGATCCCTAGCAAACATCTGTCAATTCTTGATTGTTTCCGGAATCGATTCCTAAATGCGGTCAATGTCTAATTCTAACTGCGCTTTAGTTGAGAACGATAAAGCCCACAGGGTGCCAGGTTTGCCGTAAGAGGCCGCGGGAGAGGTGCTCACTGTGCTGCGACATGTTGGATGAAGTTGAGCCGTTAGCTCCAGTTCAATCGAGGGATGGTGTCTGATCAACCACGTCCCTGGCATAATGCTTGATCTTCTCATACTCACGAAATGCGGTTTGTGTAGGGCATAAGAATGGTGAGTATACTATATCATATTGATTAAAAATCCGCCCGCGCGCGCAACACACCATGATTTATAGACCACCAGTTAGTTTCCGCTGAGGACGGATCCCTGTAGGTCACAAGGCGGGCGTTTATCACAGGTTTGGCAACAAGCTAGAATGGCGTAGACACGGAATGGAATTATCTCGCTTCAGCTAGGGGATATGCCGTCCCACAATGCATTGCAAAGCGTGACGATGCTTGCTGGAAGCGGATTTGAATTTGAGCAGCTTTCATAAGCTAGTGAGTGATTATTCTCTTCAAAGAACTAAGTCCATGGAGCAAAATCGCTGGGATAAAAAATAATGAGTCGGATTGGACATTAAGAAAAACCAGGGGCTCTTGAGGCGGTCTCTATGGAGAAACGAGAGATAAAATAGCTTATTATCGCTCCTTGTTTACCCAGTAACCCCTTCATGACCACTCAGTGTCATGCACGTGAAATCTACATAGAAACGAAACGAACAATGACCTCTTGACAACCGTGACCGGATTTGATCATGCTGGACTCTCCATTCTTAAAAGAAACTCATATATAAAAAGGCCTCTTTATATGCAAAGAAGGAAAGGAAGAAAAGGGAAAAGGGTCAGAATTATTGAAATCCCTTCAACTGAAAACTCGCTGGGATGATTGTCCCCCGTTTTAATGCCGACATCGCTTGAAACATGCCGAGGTCACGGGGTTACTAAGGTTTTTGTGATATAAATGTCATCATGTCATTTCTCCATTAGATATACGACCGGAGAAATATATATGATCACGCAAGAACGGTGCCCGCCATTTTACAGCGTGTCATACTCAAATCGAGCAATCTCACGGGCATTTTATTCCTGTGAGAGCAAAAACCTCGTGTCGCGCATGCGCGGCGGATACAGTGTCACAGCCGGATGTGACTCTGCTCTCCCCTCTCGCCAATTCCTGACCAATCTTGATTTGTTTTGCGATGATATTTTCAATAACCCCAGTGCGATAAACCGGCCATTATTCCAGCTACTTTTAAATAACGTTTGTACTCTCCCGGCTATAAAGCGTGCCATCTTGACAATGAAGGTGTCATTGAAGATTTTTGATTAGAATGTAAACAAATATGAAACCAGCATGCGTGCGCATGGTCGCCCGAGATGTAGCATGATGGAGCAGTGACTCATTTATAGAAATGTAATGAGGCTTACTCTAAACGATGACAAAGGTTATTGGCTGGATGCAGTATATATATATACAGCGAATATGATGACGGACGGAGGAGGAAGATAGTGGGTGGGAGGATGGCTGCCTGACTTAATCAATGAATGAATAAGTGAATGGACGTGCAAATGAGTGCGCGGACGTGTGAATGAGAAAATGAATGAGAAAATGAATGTGTAAATGAATGATTTAATGATAAATGTGTAAATGAATGATTTAATGAGTAAATGAATATGTAAATGAGTTAGGGAATGGGTGGGTTGGTGAGTGAGTAATTGAGTGATTAAGTGGATGAGTCTCAAATAATGAGGGAGCGCCGGAGTTATTAAAAGAGTGTTTTCGTAGGATCAAACAAACATCTGGGTTGGCAAGCCACCGTGCTGCCTACTGGTAAGCAACCTCAATGTCCATTGGGCGCAGTCTTTTCGCTAGGTTAGTGCGTAACCACCCCCCCCCCCCCCACAAACACACACACACTCCCCCTGCTGTGAAACTGGAGCCATAGCAATCTCTACTATGCACGCGCATGCATACGTTCTTTCTAACGGGATCTTTGACCTCCGAGCGCCGATATCCTAGGCCTATTTCAGAATAAGTTTCAAAACTGTTTTCCCAGCACCAATAAACATCATTTCCCGCCTGCGCCTTGTACAATCGTCTGAAGAAACTCCGAAGTCAAAAAAGTGGTTTTCTTAGTGAAACGTGGGGGTGGTGGGAGAAGGAGACGTGAAGTTTAAGGGGCGCCAGTTGATTTGGGCGCGCTTATCGGGACGAGGCGGGTCTTGTGTAACCGACAAGTTACAGATTGGTTGGCATTATCGTTTGCTGATGGGTGGGGTCCCATGAGGCGGCGTCTCAGCTGGAATAAGAAGGGGGTTGATTCCGTCAGTTACTTTCAATTTCTTATTGATAGGAACGGATTAACTGCTATCAGATACAAATTACGTACAAAGGGTATGAGTCTGGTGACGTAAGGCTGGGAGGGAGTTAGGATGGCCATTCAGTCATTTTTGATAATCATCCGTCGTTGTTCATTTTGATGGTTTTTTTTTTTGCTAGAGTGCCCCCTCCATGGTCACTGTTTTGTGGCAGAGTGAGTTACAGCGACAGATATAGATAGCATCTGTAATACCAGAAGAGGAAAAACACACTACTTCGCTCCATGCGCGCAAACTGCAACTGCTGCAAATGCTGCCGAAGATTAACGAAGATTTCACTTGGCAATAATATCTGTCTCGGAAATTCTCACCGGTTTGCAGGTGAGCCGTCGTGGGGTTGGCCATCAAGTTCTTGCTGAAGGCGGATTCTCGATTCTAACATTGATTAACGGTTGTCCTACCCCTGGCCTGGGTATACAGTCCACGAGTTTTCATTTCTATTCGAACACAGTGACAAATATCTACCTTTCATAGAAAATGTGTATTGCAATGTATACGTTGTTCACGAATCGAAACTGAGTAAATATGATATATGTGATTCATTGCAGACGTGCCTAGCAAATGACACGACCACGAGGCCAATCGACAGCCAATTAAACAATCTTAAAATGCAGCATTCCGTTAATGTAAAATATAAGTAACGGAAAGTTGTTTGATGCTCTGTAATCATCCACATGTGAAGACCTAGATGAATAACAACCTAATGATGTGTGCTGTTATGGTCGTTAGCATGTCTTGTTACCGACCGACGACCAGATCCAATGAGTGTCCAAGTTCCGCATGTTTCATGAATTCCCTTAGAGTTGACGAATGTGTATATACATATGTATATATGAACATGTATACGGGTAAGGTAAACAACGGCACACCAGCACGAGTGTGTCGGTTGGTGGATACAAAGGTGGATACATGCTGTTTTAACATGGTTATTGTGTGTCAACTTGGCTGCTGTGTATTAATATGGCTGTTATGTGCTAACATGACTGCTTTGTGTTCACATGGCTGTTGTTTGTTAACATCGCTGTTTTGTGTTAACATGGCTGTTGTGTGTTAACTTCGCTGTTTAGTGTTAACATGGCTGCTGTGTGTTTACATGACACCAGTGTGTTCCCGGCTACGTATCAGGTTCGTATATTTCCCAGCGATACACGAACAACACACATTAGTGCCATCAGTGTCAAGGGCTCTGTATACAACAGCGATTGAGGTCAATGAACGCGTCATTGTGCCCTCATATATCGTGGATGTGATGGTTACAGTGTACACACGAGTTTATCTTATGTGCATCGTCTTTATTGCATAAAACACTCGTCTTCAGGATATAGTGCATAAAATTCATTTATATTTCTCATTTAATTAATATCATTTTTTTGTGGAGATGTGAAAAACAGTTGTATACAATGTTCATATGTAACCGTATGTATCAATATTTAACCACGCGGATAAGACACAGTAGCAACGTTAATGGCTTTAACCACAGATACAAGGGAACTTCGTCAATACATACCATGGGAAGATCAGGTGTATAAACATTATGCGGTTGTTTTGTTCAAGGTTAGATCTTCACTTATAGTAACATGGTCTATCCATTGTTCAATGAGAAAATGTGGTCATTGTTTATAAGATATTATATTTACAAACGTGGTTTATAGGTCTTCCTGTTATTATAAGCATTATATCTGAGTCACTCCCTGACCAGCACTATAACTACCACTCAACTGCACCACACAATGATTAACTCACTCATTAGACAAATCACTCATTTAGTAACTGATTATTGTGAGCCATAGCTGTGTACTACCATTGCTTACGTGTTCTTCCATAGCCACTGTGTACTAACATGGCTAACGTGTTCTACCATAGCCACTGTGTACTAACATGGCTAACGTGTTCTATAATAGCCACTGTGTACTAACATGGCTAACGTGTTCTACTATAGCCACTGTGTACTAACATGGCTAACGTGTTCTTCCACAGCCATTGTGTACTAACATCTAACATAGCCACTGTGCACTAACATGGCTACCGTGTTCTTCCATAGCCACTGTGTACTAACATGGCTAACGTGTTCTACCATAGCCACTGTGTACTAACATGGCTAACGTGTTCTTCCATAGCCATTGTGTACTAACATCTAACATAGCCACTGTGCACTAACATGGCTACCGTGTTCTTCCATAGCCACTGTGTACTAACATGGCTAACGTGTTCTACCATAGCCATTGTGTACTAACATCTAACATAGCCACTGTGTACTACCGTGGCTACCGTGTTCTACCATGGCCACTGTGTACCAACATGGCTAGCGTGTTCTACCATAGCCACTGGCTGCGTGTTCTAACACTGTGCTAAACGTGTTCTACCATAGCCACTGTGTACTAACATGGCTAACGTGTTCTACTATAGCCACTGTGTACTACCGTGGCTACCGTGTTCTACCATGGCCACTGTGTACCAACATGGCTAGCGTGTTCTACCATAGCCACTGTGTACTAACATGGCTAACGTATTCTATCATAGCCACTGTGTACTAACATGGCTAACGTGTTCTACCATAGCCACTGTGCACTAACATGGCTAACGTGTTCTACCATAGCCACTGTGTACTAACATGGCTAACGTATTCTACCATAGCCACTGTGTACTAACATGGCTAACGTGTTCTACCATAGCCACTGTGTACTAACATGGCTAACGTGTTCTACTATAGCCACTGTGTACTAACATCTAACATAGCCACTGTGTACTAACATGGCTAACGTGTTCTTCCATAGCCACTGTGTACTACCATGGCTAACGTGTTCTACCATAGCCACTGTGCACTAACATGGCTAACGTGTTTTTCCACAGCCACATGTGTACTAACATGGCTAACGTGTTCTAACATAGCCACTGTGTACTACCATGGCTAACGTGTTCTACCATAGCCACTGTGTACTACCATGGCTAACGTGTTCTACCAGAACCACTGTGTACTACCATAGCTTACGTGTTCTACCAGAACCACTGTGTACTACCATAGCTTACGTGTTCTACCGTAGCTACCATAGCTTACGTGTTCTACCGTAGCTACTGTGTACTACCATGGCTAACGTATTCTGCCATAGCCACTGTGTACTAACGTGGCTAACGTGTTCTACCATATCCAATGTGTACTACCCTGGCTAACGTGTTCTATCATAGCCACTGTGTACTAACATGGCTAATGTGTTCTACCATAGCCACTGTGTACTACCACTAACGTGGCCAATGTGTACTACCATGGCTAACGTGTTCTACCATAGCCACTGTGTACTACCATGGCTAATGTGTTCTAACATAGCCACTGTGTACTAACATGGCTAACGTGTTCTACCATAGCCACTGTGTACTAACATGGCTAACGTGTTCTACCATATCCAATGTGTACTACCATGGCTAACGTGTTCTACCATAGCCACTGTGTACTAACATGGCTAACGTGTTCTACCATAGCCACTGTGTACTAACATGGCTAACGTGTTCTTCCATAGCCACTGTGTACTAACATGGCTAACGTGTTCTTCCATAGCCACTGTGTACTAACATGGCTAACGTGTTCTAACGTTTGTTCTACTACATGGCTAACGTGTTCTATAGCCAATGTGTACTAACATGGCTAAACGTGTTCTACCATAGCCAATGTGTACTAACATGGCTAACGTGTTCTACCATAGCCACTGTGTACTAACATGGCTAACGTGTTTTTCCATAGCCACTGTGTACTAACATGGCTAACGTGTTCTACCGTAGCCACTGTGTACTACCATGGCTAACGTGTTCTACCATAGCCACTGTGTACTACCATGGCTAACGTGTTCTACCATAGCCACTGTGTACTACCATGGCTAACGTGTTCTACCATAGCCACTGTGCACTAACATGGCTAACGTGTTTTTCCATAGCCACTGTGTACTAACATGGCTAACGTGTTCTAACGTAGCCACTGTGTACTACCATGGCTAACGTGTTCTACCATAGCCACTGTGTACTACCATGGCTAACGTGTTCTACCAGAACCACTGTGTACTACCATAGCTTACGTGTTCTACCAGAACCACTGTGTACTACCATAGCTTACGTGTTCTACCGTAGCTACTGTGTACTACCATGGCTAACGTGTTCTACCATAGCCACTGTGTACTAACATGGCTAACGTATTCTGCCATAGCCACTGTGTACTAACGTGGCTAACTTGTTCTACCATAGGCACAGTGTACTACCATGGCTAACGTGTTCTACCATATCCATTGTGTACTACCCTGGCTAACGTGTTCTACCATAGCCACTGTGTACTTACATGGCTAACGTGTTCTACCATAGCCACTGTGTACTAACATGGCTAACGTGTTCTACCATAGCCACTGTGTACTACCATGGCTAACGTGTTCTACCATAGCCACTGTGTACTAACATGGCTAACGTGTTCTACCATAGCCACTGCATACTAACATGGCTAACGTGTTCTACCATAGCCACTGTGTACTAACATCTAACATGGCCACTGTGTACTAACATGGCTAACGTGTTCTACCATAGCCACTGCGCACTAACATGGCTAACGTGTTCTACCATAGCCACTGCGCACTAACATGGCTAACGTGTTTTTCCATAGCCACTGTGTACTTACATGGCTAACGTGTTCTAACATAGCCACTGTGTACTAACATGGCTAACGTATTCTACCATAGCCCCTGTGTACTAACATGGCTAACGTGTTCTAACATAGCCACTGTGTACTAACATGGCTAACGTGTTCTACCATAGCCCCTGTGTACTAACATGGCTAACGTGTTCTAACATAGCCACTGTGTACTAACATCTAACATGGCCACTGTGTACTAACATGGCTAACGTGTTCTACCATAGCCACTGCGCACTAACATGGCTAACGTGTTCTACCATAGCCACTGCGCACTAACATGGCTAACGTGTTTTTCCATAGCCACTGTGTACTTACATGGCTAACGTGTTCTAACATAGCCACTGTGTACTAACATGGCTAACGTGTTCTACCATAGCCCCTGTGTACTAACATGGCTAACGTGTTCTAACATAGCCACTGTGTACTAACATGGCTAACGTGTTCTACCAAAGCCACTGTGTACTAACATGGCTAACGTGTTTTAACATAAGCACTGTGTACTAACATGGCTAACGTGTTCTACCAAAGCCACTGTGTACTAACATGGCTAACGTGTTCTAACATAGCCACTGTGCACTAACATGGCTAACGTGTTCTACCATAGCCCCTGTGTACTAACATGGCTAACGTGTTCTACCATAGCCACTGTGTACTTACATGGCTAACGTGTTCTACCATAGCCACTGTGTACTACCATGGCTAACGTGTTCTACCATAGCCACTGTGTACTTACATGGCTAACGTGTTCTACCATAGCCACTGTGTACTTACATGGCTAACGTGTTCTTCCAAAACATTGTGTACTAACAAAGCTAACGTGCTCGTCCTTAGCCCCTGTGTACCAACAAAGTAAGCTTGTTCTTCCCTAGCTACTGTGTGCTAGCATAGCTAACGTGTCCTTCCATAGCTACTGTGTGCTAGCATAGCTAACGTGTCCTTCCCTGGCTACAGTTTGCTAGCATAGCTAACGTGTCCTTCCCTGGCTACTGTGTGCTAGCATAGCTAACGTGTCCTTCCCTGGCTACTGTGTGCTAGCATAGCTAACGTGTCCTTCCCTGGCTACTGTGTGCTAGCATAGCTAACGTGTCCTTCCCTGGCTACTGTGTGCTAGCATAGATAAAGTGTCCTTCCATAGCTACTGTGTACATATATAGCTCATGTGTTCTTCAATAGCCACTGTGAACAAACGTAGCTAAAGTGTTCTTCCATAGCCAATGTATGCTAAACATAACTAACGTTTTCTTCTGTAGCAACTTCCAATAACATAGCACACATGCTCTATAATAGCTCTGCGATTTAACATACCTTTGGTTGTTTTTTTTTCCAAAGCTGCTGTGTGCTAACAAAGTTGTTTTGTACAAGCATAGATATTATGTGCTTATATGCACAACCATAGTTATTGCTACTAGCAAGGCTACTACGTACCACCGTGTTCTCGCAAAGCTAGTGTCTACTAACTTAGCTTAGTGTACTAACGTTACTACTGTGTACCAACGTGACTATTGTGTTGCAATCGATAAGGCACACGGCTAATATGTAGTAACATTGTAATTGTAAGCTAACATTGCTGTAGTGTGATAGCATGACTGTTGTGTGATAACATGATTGTTGTGAGCTAACATCGCCTTGTACTTATTATATGGCTGTTTCGTCCTGGTATAATTATCGCGTGTGAACAATACTGACGTTCTTAACTTCCTCGTGTTTTTGCCTCAACTACTAATCATCGATTACCTGCCGGGTGATGTCATAAATCCCTAGAATCATTCAATACATGTGTTGTGCGTTACCATGACGCTAGTGTGTTTCCGCTTGTCAACGGGCTACTAGTTACTGTATACCATTCCCCAGCCATAACGAGCACAGCAGTATCCGCAGCGTCGTCACGGACCCCATATTCAGCAGCGACTGAGCGTAATGGAAGTCGTCAGTACGTCATGAGATGGTTACAGTGAGCACACCGAGCTATAGCTTATCTCCTTGTGGGTGTTCATATTCGTTGTAATTGCGTAAAAACACTTCAGGATATAAATGGATACAATGGATATTCATGTTATAGGGATATATTACGTGCAATTTCGTTTCCATTTTTCTTGAGTGACAAATGTTGAGCAGATATTGGAAAGATGTTGTGAAAACTGCTCAATGTAACTGCATAAATATGAATTTAACCATGGGTATGACACAGTAACCATATTTATGACTGTAACCCTAGGTAATGGAAACTATATGAATAAATATAGCCATGGGAAGGCCACATGTATAAACATAATGTGGTTATGTTGTCTATTCATGGTTATATCTTTACATGTGTTTATTGATGTGGTTATTGTATACTGGTGTTTATATTGACATCTGTGTTTAATTGGACTTACAGATATTCACTCTCTAACCTACCCCATCACTCACTATTTCACGTGCACACATACACATACATTCACTCGCTCATAAACGGACTATCTCTCTCTCGCTCGCCCTCTCCCTCTCACCCACCAATACATTCACTCATTTCATTCTCTAAATAGCAACTTACGGTAATACTAATCGTCTCCATTAGCCCATGATTGGCTGGAGCATCAAATAGTCCGCTTAACCAATACGTATATACCTGGGCGTTGACAGCTTCTTCAGCAGGACTCTCTATAAGTCACACGAGACAGTGATATAACCAACAACAATATGACTGTAACGATATTTTATTCCGATGAAAATCACACAATTTAATACAAACAAGTTTTAATGTGACGTCACTTGAGAAGCAGGTCATTAAGTACAGCCTACATGTAGAAGTCGTTGACGTTTATAGCACTATAGCAAGTGATAATCACGTGACTTCCTCCTCCAATGAGGACGCGCGTGCGTACAGGCGCGAGTGTCTGTCATCTACCACATGTACTAAAGAGACGCCCTAGAGGCGAACGTCCTGTGTACACTAAGTGTACACCACTCATTATCTGTACAATACTAACTGCCTTGCTGAACGACGCAGCCGTTTAGTGAGCTTACACATGGGGGGTGCTTTTTGTCCCCATGCCATTACACCTGGTCGGTCAACTCGACCTGGTGTCAATAGTTGTAGTGTAGTTTGTGACGAATATAACACAATCTCAATGGGAAACTCATGAACGGGTGCCATTAGCAAGTCACTGGGAAACAGCGGAACATGTCAATATGTATATATATATATATTCATATGTGTATACATTAAAATAATTATCACTATATTTTTCACTCGATAAGCACGCACAGGTATGAGAGGATCAATGTAGCTGTCGGACGAATCAAGAAGATTTCCATCAACTCATTCACCTTCTCGAATAAATAATAATAAAAATGGCTTAACCATGTACAGAAGAGACAAAATAATGTCTAAAATAAAAGTAGGATTGTCGATAATTTCTGTTTGAACATTCCATATGATTGCCTTCACCAAAATAATGAACAAAAAGTGATTCAAACATTTCACTTAAAGCGGATTGAAAATGCACAGAGACTGATAAAGACAAACGGATATGAGAACTACAGCAAACATGAAACTGACAAGACTTCAACTGAAATTTACAAAATTGTCAGCTGTATGTTGTTAGCAATGATGAACCTGGCAACATAAAACTGTGGCAGTGTTTAAAAATATATTAGAAACTGCTGTAAAATCACTGACACACACACAGTCTCACAAGCTGTCAATTAAATAATTTAACATAATGTGCAAAATCATGTATGCACAAAGTCACGTAAATTATAGATCTTCGACCATTAATACAAAAACACCTACGAATAATTACAACCACACAAACTAGTATACAGCTGTATCGTCGCCCGATGTCCTTTAAAATCGCGTTGATATGTTTGAAGAAGTAAATATAAT
Organism: Urechis unicinctus; assembly: GCA_034190875.2. NCBI lineage: Eukaryota > Metazoa > Annelida > Polychaeta > Xenopneusta > Urechidae > Urechis > Urechis unicinctus. The sequence continues at coordinate 58,045,323 of CM067354.1, forward strand.
ACAGGGAAACATAGGCCTGGTGGGTTTAGATAATTAATTTAAGAATAGCTAACAAACCACTATAAATTATTTGATGACTCCAAATGTAGCCTTGTGTGTTTGTGAGAGATTGTCATTTAGAACCAATGTTGACCGCTTTGAAATGTCCGACAATTGAGGCAATATTGCTAATTATCCAACGAAATTTCCTCTTATTAGTCACAGAGACAACGTTGTCACTCACACACACAACTTTGTCCTCCAACTCTCTTCACACTTTCTCGTCGCCTACAAACAATTCGTTTGATACAGCTGGCAACAATTTCTATACAAACATCTGGCAACACTTTTAAATATCGTTTTGACAATTTGTACATGCAGACATTTATAATATACACACTACAATTTATGAAGTGGAAAAAGACATTGGTACATTTTTATAGAAAAACTGCTGTTTCTCAAACGTTAGACGATATCACAGTTTGGAACAACAACTCTTGACACCTTTGAGACCTCCACTACCAACGCGTAACCCCTATCTTAGAATTACAATATAGGAAACTTCGGTGACGACATCATGCTCATTCACGCAGAAGTTAAATGGCACTAATAAGTTAATCTCCTAATAAACAAATACGCTTACCAATGGTAGTTTTGAACACACGTGGTGTTTTCGTATATATACATATACCTCAGATATAGGCATTGCTTCACTTATGTGATGTATACAATATGTTTCTAGTCGGTATCTCGCTGCTTCATCAAAAGCTTTGATGTCTGTTACAAACGTCATGAGGACTTATATAAGTGGCGTGAAATTAAAATAAAATACAAACCAAAGTGGACTACACGGCCGGAAATGTGCAATTTCAAAATGAGATTTAGTTGCGGTACATGACAAAAATTTAGGAAATTAATTAAGTCTTTGCCATTTTGTATGACGTCATTTCGGCGAAGATTACCTGATACAAGCTTAACAACTTTACGGCATTTAAAAATGTAATAATTTCACTCCATTCGTCCAGTTCGCGCATTTGCGATGGCGTTTTGAGCAAACAATAAACTGTATTTGTAGCATTTATATGAGAGACAGATATTTGTACATAATTCCGCGGCACCAGTCAGTGTTTTAATGCCCACATATGGCTTGGGTTTAGTTCCCAGGGTTAGACAAGCCCCGTAGCTATGACTATGTGAAAAACATGGTCGGCTGGGATCGTAAAGCATTCTTACAAAGGGTTTCTGGTCAGCCGTTTACATAGCCTAGACGGTGGTAAAGGATTTATCATGGTTGACAAATCGGGAGATGGATTTAGGACCCCGAAAATTCACGTTGCCCGATACACCAAAGGTCAAGAACAGGTTATCGTATGATATCACTTCTTATCACTCACTCAGACAGACTCCGCCGGTGTTACAAAGTAGCTCACTGTTTGTAATATGCACAGAGCTATCACTTTTTATCCCACCTTTGTTGAAGAACGCACACACAACTCGTGCTCGACTTGTGTCGTCTGCCGAGAGCTGGTGGCAGTGAGTTCCGCGCGCAATGTTTTGCTGAGGCAAGTTTGTCAATTTTGCCGCCAGGGGCCAGCATAGTTTCAGCGCTCGCCGTTGACGGGGACTGGGTCGTTGGTGCGGGACAAATCAACTCTGGACCATGGGACTGGGGGGAAAAAGGTTAGGTGGGGGTGGGGGAAAGGAATGAGGTGAGGTGCTCGTCTGGGGAATAGATTAGTGACGGATTCAATGAATGGGGCGACATTTGTGTATTCAAAGAGTCGTAATGTAACAGTTTTGACCAGGTCATCATTTTTCCCTGAACCGAACCAACACATCAATGGTTGTATCAACACCGCGTGGATATTAGAACAAATGATGAAGAGGCATTATTGGGGCATGTGGGCGATGACAAGGCGGGAAAAGCACACGTTGGTGTGTTTACCCCAGCCCCTTCATACCCAATATTCCCCAACTAGACCGACCCTTCAGCAAATAGAAAAAAATGAACAGCCGTCATCCCCTTTGCAACATGTCATCGCCTTTTGCTCCTGCGCCCTCCCGCGAGACCACGTCCATGTTCGCTGTACCATCCCTAATGGCAAGTGACTAAGACCAGGACGACCTGGTCCCTATTGCCTTTAGTTCCAACCGAGTCTGCTCTTCCCATCAACATCCCTCTGTATCATCATATATAACTAATGACAAACCGACTCCCCCCCCCCCCCCCCACGAACTCATGACCAATGCACTCGCAATTCAGTTTCTCTGTCAACCCTGCGAAATCCATTCAATCGAGGACATGGTGGGAGTCTGGGTTTATTGGGGTTTAATATTGTGATGAGTGGGGCCAAAAGATTAACGGAACCTTGTGTATGGATTAAGGTAACCGATAGCGGATGGTCGGGACGAACTAAGGGGTGAGGGGTGTTAGTGTATGACCACTGGTTCACTCGGACGAATATTGCACATAGTTTAGATGTTAACGATAATAGAGTATACTTTATATTGTATACTTCTGACAACATACATGAAACCAACACTCCACACCCTTCCCCCACCCTTCCCCTCAAAGTCAACTTTGATCCTCTGCAGTCATTGACCGCACCTCTCCCGTCACTAGATTCATATTTTAGTTGGAATTCCCTGGAAAACACATATCCCTTTCAAGTGGTATTTCCTGACCAGCGACCCACTCTACGACCACCACCCCCCCCCCCCCACACACACACCCCTACCCCCCCCCCCCCCCCCCTTTTCCTCATGGCTCGACCCAACCCATCTCAAACCACGTGCTTTCCTCCCCCAAACCTCCAAAAAGACAGAGGACAATTTTGTTTGGGTACCGCCACTTCAGAGTCGACCTTATCTTTACGCCTTGGGACTCTTGACGTGCCCGACGCTGCAGCTAACAGAGTCTAAAGCGCATCAACTTTGACAAAAAGCCACAAGATTTGTGAGGGCAGGTTGCGTCGGAGGTCCCTAGAGGGTGACCTCCGATACTACCTCCTCCGCGCACACGCGCGTCTTCGCGGCACATATTTTTTCTCCCCTTCAGGCAAAAAAAAATCCAAACTTCTTCAACCCGGGGAAAAATCTGTTTGTGTTGTTTTCATGGTTATATCACAAGTCAGATGTTACCAAGGAGCAGGTCACCATGGCAACAATATGGCCCACACAAGGAAAACTTATAAATACGTAGAAGCACCCCGTGAGGAGCAGAGGTCATCCGGAGAGGAAGGTCGAGTTGTGATCCAGGAAGACAAAACTCAAATTCCTGGAGTTATGAATGTTGAGTAAAGCTAGGCGTCTGGAGGTAAGCTAGGCGTCACTGGGCACAGTGGGCTGCTGAGGCTGGGAGGAGGAGGTGGGGGGGGGGGGCAGTGAGTGCACGCTGGTTAATGAGACAGGAACAACTGAGTCAAATTATAAACTACAATTGATGCATCTGCTGTGGTGTGGATGAGCACGTATGTGGCCGGAGAGCGTGTGGTACTAGCGCACACCTGGAATGTGATTACTACAGACAGCTATAGCATTCATACATATGGTGCAGTTTCATAAGCGGCCAGGCGACCATTGATCCATGGCCCCTAACTCCTTCCCTCGCCAAAAAAAAATGGTTGTGTTACTTACGACTCGACGTTTACGCGAGATGCTGCACCAAGCGCGGCCCTGTTGCTGACAGGAGCGATACCGCCACCTAGCGAGTAGAAGGCGCATCAGAATGAGGGTGTGATTGATGCCTGAAAGGTTGAGGTTTTCACGAGGCGCAGGGAGTTGGGAGGTGGCCTGGAGGCCTTTGAGAGACCCAAGAGAAGACCTTCTGACATCATGACAAGCCGCAGTCTCTCGTCTTTTCAGAAGCAGAGGCCCATGACAGAGAAACACCTTGGCTTTTCATAGCACGGCCACATATCTCACAACTTGTGACATATAGGATATATAAAGAGCTAGCACACCATGGCAGTGTCCTCCTCTCGCTCCGGCCGCCATTACTCTTAGCACACCATTCCTACTTAACCCATTGACGGGTTTTTTATATTTTAACCCATTAATGCATGTATATACTTACAGCATAAACACGTGTGACGGGGAGTCGTCTCTTTAGTGGGTGGCAGGGTTGGAGTGAGGGTGACGGGTTGAGAGATGGAGGGTGAGTGTGTGTGGGGAGTGGGGGGGGGGGTTGTCTGGAGGGGGTGGAGGTTGGCTGGTGGTTACTGGGGAGCGGTCACGGGTGCTCAGAGTTCAAATGTCGTGGCCCGTGAGAAAGTTGAGGAGTTGTCCAGTCAGAATGCGATAGGGTCCTGGAAGCTATAGAAAGCGGACTGTACTTCGCGTCACAACGCAGAGTCGGGTTAACACAAGTTGAAAGGATAGACTTTATGTTATAAGTAACTATAAGTGTCTGGCTGATTGAGCGGACTAGTCGCGGGGTGGGTGGGTGGGGGGTGATTCGGTATATTGTCAACAGCGAGTGCCGAGCAAAGGCTGTGAACTTTTCAGTTATGAAATAGATAAATAAGCAGGCAAACGATTTTGACCCCGTTCTCTCAGCGCGCATGCGTTAACTTGAAGCGTACGCTTACCACGGGCGAGTCCGTTACATGTACGCATTGACTGACTGATGCCGCGTAATATATACACATTGACGACTAACTGTATTACGTTAATCAAACAATCTCGTCTTCAATCCCTCACTAACCCTCAGCTTCCATACTCCATGACAAGAGATTTGTATTTAGATGTATTGAATGTAATTAAAATGCGTTCTGTAGAAAGTTACATCATTGTCCATTGAGACAAATGCAGAAACAGATGACATGGTTTGTAAGCGAACGAGAAACCCCAAATTCACTAACCACCTCATCGCCGGAAATTTTCATTTAAAATACTAAAATATGACGTCACTTTAGCGGCGCATATCAGCAATCTGTAGCGTAGATAACATTTGACAAAAAGATAATAAAAATAAAATATTCCTCAAGACCAACATATACATAGACATTGAATATTGAGAGAGAAACGTAACATGTGTTGAATAATAAAGTTGTATACAGCGATTTTTAAATCTTGACTCTAAACAGGTGCGCAATATGAATGAAGGTTTGTTTAGACTGTTACATTTGGTAATAACAGTGGCGGGATAGTTACCTATCCCAGAATGCATTTCTCACCCGTAGACCTACTTGTGACGGGTCGACGAGATGGTGATGGAGACTAGTGGGTCCGGATGATAATAAATGCGTAGGGTTTATAAATAAGTGATGCTCTTGCTGTGCCTCGTTTGTGACGTCACTGGCGCTGGCTTATCACGTCACTATTAGGTCTGATTTTGTCATTATGGCAGTCTATGACGTCATCAGTGGCATTGGTGACGTCAGTATGGCACGTGCTCTAACATGGTAGGTAGTCGGGTTGAAGGGGATGCGGGGTAGGTAGATGGAAGTGGGGCGCTCGAAGGCTTAAGCCAAGCCTTCGGAGTTATATCCGCCCCATCAGTGGTCGAAGAGGGTCCTGCAGAGGTCAATATATGGTCCATGAGGTCCTAATGAGATGCCCTCCGTGAGAGTCAACCTTGTTGGACCTCCGTGCCTCATACAGGACCCGTTGCTGCCTCCTTGACGAAGTAAGACTTGATACTGGGAATAGCGGTCGGGATGCAATGACTGGCAGAGCGATATTGCTGGCCAGGTCAACTCAGTTCATACGCGGCTTGTCCCTGAGGTCGCTTGCGCTAGACAGGTCCTCATGCCTCCGACCTCTAACGCATCCCGAGGTCACCACGAAGGGCGCTGGCATCATATTTGAGACATATAGGGCCAGCTGAAGGAACCTCCACTGAGGAGCATGTCACGGATGAGGGTCTCAATCGGTGTTTTTCCGACGAGACGGACGAAGAAGAGCTGCTCGATGACCTGGGCGCTGACGGACCGGAGTGACGGTAAGCGCAGAAGGAGCTTGCCGAAGCGGGAGGGCTGGTTGGGGTACTGAGTGCGGGAGTACTCCTCCAGGGCACACTGTGCTTTCTCTTGTAAGCTCTCCACGTGACTGATGTCCGAGAGACCGCACGCATCTGTAACGTCAACACAAGCATATCAATTCGACGTGAACATATAACTTCAACACATGACATTTCATACGATGACCAAAGCAGACATATCCGATGACACAAACGTGTCAACGAGCTGGGTTAAGTGGTTGTTTCACCCAAATAATCGTTCGTCCGGGTGGGACCATACGAACAACTGTAACAACTTAATAAAACTGCCCAACGAGCTGGGTTAAGTGGTTGTTTCATTAATATCGCAAATCCTTAATCGTTCGTCCGGGTGGGTCGTATAAGCAAATGACGTCTTGATACCCAATCGACTGGCATCGTATGCAGTTCCTTAATAAAATGAGGGTTTCCTTAATTTGCTCACTAGTTCTTCCAATATGAAGTTAATCGTCAGCTGACGGTCTACATGCCCGGTGACAGTCATGTAACGGACGGTTAGACAGGTGTCGTCATCGTACAGCTGAGGTAATGACGTCATCATCGACAGCTGACACATGCCCGGTGACAAGTCATCTGTACAGCTCGTATGCAATGACGTCATCACAGCGAAGGACATGCCCGGTGATATCGTAGGGCTTCCATGCCTCTGACAGTCATCGTACAGCTGACGGACATGCCCGGGTGACAGTCATCGTACAGCTGACGGTACATGCCCGGTGACAGTCATCGTACAGCTGACGGTACATGCCCGGTGACAGTCATCGTACAGCTGACGGTACATGCCCGGTGACAGTCATCATACAGCTGTGACGGTACATGCCCGGTGACAGTCATCATGGCGGCTGTGACGGTACATGCGTATTACTGTATGGCAGCTTAGTGACAATAAGTGACAGCGAGTAACCCACTCGACACCATAATGAGTTAGTGCAACTCAAACCAGACACCCATAAAGAAGATACGTAAGAAGGTTAAGCCTATTCACCTGCCAAGCAGTCCAACCCTGCGCACACACCCACCGTCATACGGAGCGGCGGTGTACGACAGGGTGTGTGCAGTGTCGACGCCAATGGCGGTATACAACGACTTCTGCCAATCCCTTCCCATCGCCCCCCCCCCCCCCACCCACCTCCACCCACACACATACATCCGACCAGCAAGCCGTACCTGTATTAGGCCCAAATCACACTTTGACCAGGTGTGACGTTTTATCAGCATATAAAGGAATCGAACCTAAAAAAGCTCCACAATCGAGACAGACCGATTGAGACATTGATAAGCACTGATGATTCCATCGATATGTGACCCCTTTTGAGCAGTTTATACAAATACAGGCCAGCCAAGTAAGTGCTGGGGTGATGTATGCCTGTCAGGGGTGAAGGGTGGTGCCAGGGGTCACGAGATCGGGAGGGTGTTTGGGCGGGGGTCACTTACACGCGTGGGCTAGACAGCGAGTACAGATACAGGCCGTCTGGCATGCTTCAACCCAAAGCCCGTAGTGTTTGAATAGACGACCTAGTCCTGAGTTTAAGATGTTTACATTTGGTTAAAATCTCCGATATCATAGGAAGTATAGCATATATGGTAAAGGATTGTAAGTGAGCCTGCGCTGCGATGCGTTAGTGTTGTGAATAGTGTATGCTAGAGGGATATGGAGATCTGATGAGTGGATGAAAAGCCAACACAGGGACCGATTCCATCCAGCGCTTCAACCCTCAAATTACCTCCACACCTCATCGTATCGTGTTTCTGCCCCAGTTTCCCCAATCCCTTCCTAATTTCTGCCTCGAGTGGCGGGGTACTCGCGAGGGCGCTGCCTTGAAGTGGTCGCTCGATTCAGTCTGGTCTACTCAACCACCGGCCGCGATTGTTTGACAAATCTCCTCATCCTTTGTGGCTGGCTGTGAACCTCACGCCGAATACGCTGATCTTTCATTCAGGCGTATGTAAACGAAATCAATATTTTTTTTGTAGTTTATACTAGCATTTATGGTTGTAGTTGGCGGGGGGAATAAGAGGGAGTTTGTGATGGTGTCGTTGTGACAGAGTGTGGTGTATCAATAACAACTGACAATGTCCCAACACGTCACGCTAATGACATCACACGTTGTTCAATAACAGCTCAGTACAACATCAGCGCTGCATCACAGCCGCGAAGATCATCAGAGACAAATACTATATAAAGGCACACAGAATATAAAAGCAAGACTTGGTGCCAGCAGTATGCGTCAGAGCTAGGTGCTAAATAGCTCCCCGAAACATGAAGAACAAAACGCAATCTTATGCAATTAATGCGAGCGGTGACAGTTGGGAATAATTTACGCGTCAGTTCTTCACTAACTGCTAGGGTTGTTTCATTAGGGGGACCCTCGAGTGACAGCCCGTATGTATACAGCTTGGTGAGGAGGAAGAGGAGACACATACAGCGAGGAGAGAGCGTGCGCTACCGATATCATCTGAGTAATGCTTTAGTGCCGTAATGATATCATCGGAGTAATGTTAGTGTGTTGCCGAATAGATCTGAGTAATGTTTGTGCGTTACCGATTTAACAATTTACGTCACTGGTTTGAATATGCGTAACGGTTATCCCAAGTGCGTTGCTGATTTCAACTGGGTGCCGAGCGCGCGACACATCGCAAGTCTCGGCGCGTTTAATTACGACCAAGCCACGCCGAGCTAATACCTCACAGTCTGACCGAAATAAACAAATATCGGCGACCGTAACATCACGCAAAAAAAAATCATAATTCGACGGTGACGACTTAATATAGAATATTGCACTCCGAATTTAATACCGTAGCCGCTGTAATTGCCGCTCAATTGGGAGCCGCGCCACTTGGCGGTATGGTGTCGATGTGTTTGGCTGATGCCATCGTCACACTCCCTCATCAAACCCTGTATAGCTGTTATGCGATTTCCCCGACCAATAGCTACAAGACTGAAGCACTGATGTCACCGGTTTTTTTTATACAGATGACTCTTTGCAATGTGAACTGTATTTGTGATAGCTGGAACCAATTATGAGCCGTGGTCGGAGCCATGACTCGAGTGACGCGCCGCCGACAACCTGGCTGCCAGCTGTCTTTCAATTTGGCGCGGATGAGGGGGCTTGAGAGGCTGGCGGGGTGCGACTGATAGAAGCAGTGAGGGCGGCGAGGTGCTGGTCATTATTCGTGTTTACATTAATCAATAGACTATCGATGAGGAATTATTTGCGTTGGAAGAACGGTCATAAATACACGGACGAGCGAGAGAGGCTGGGCGCGCTTCGAGCAACCTCGCGTTCCAGATCAAACCAGCGGATTTGATACCTCCAATACAGAGCGATGCAAGCCACAATTAGCTTATTAATCAGTAGAATTATGTGATGAATTTGAGAGTTTACAGTACAGGGTACAGATATATACATGCGATATAGTGTGAAGCTTGTGTATCAGGGTGCACCCGTGAAGTCTGGGGTGGGCCTGCTTGTTCTTATCCCACTTGTAGTTATGGTGAGGTGGTGGGGTGTGCATAGTTTGGTAAATAAGACTCTACATGTCCTGTTCACACAGAGACCTCTGTTCGCCATCACAAGGGGTACACACTGGTGGGGTGATGTGCGCGCGCATCGACATGACAGGCCCGCGAACAATGTCACAAAGTTCAACGATTGTGGGAGAAAAACATTAGCTGCCTCTGTATTTGAGATGTAACTTTTCACTCTTGACAAATTCTCCACTTCCTCCACGTCCTCTGTGTCCCACTGACTCTCCACCTTCTCAGCTCTCTCTAGCTCTCTGTAGCTCTCTCACTCACACACTCACTCTCCTTCTTACTCTGTCTTTCTCTCGACCCTGTCATCCTCTCTGTCTGTCTGTCTGTCTGCCTCCCTCCCTCCCTCTCTTTCTCTCCCTCTCTCTCTATCTTATTATATCCCTTTATCTCTCCTCAATCTCCATCTACTTCTCCCCTTCTCCTCCACCCATGTCTCGCCCTGTCTCTCTTCTATCCCCAACATTGCCCCCCCCCCCCTGCCCCATACACCCCTCCGACACCTCTCTCAGAGATTGTTGTAAGGCGAACCTTTACCTAACTCTCATACACTGTGATAATATTCAGGTCTGCGTACACGGCTTCCCTTTGGCACCAAAGTTGTCCTGTATACTGTCGCGCGTAACCCCACATGAAAAATACACTACATTCAGACCAGTGTCTCCCCACCTCTCCCCCACCTTTCCTCGAACCTTGCCATACCTCCACACAGAGCACTATACACACAGAGCTCTGTGCCACCATGCGCGCCGACCAGGCGTTCAACGCAAAAAAAAAACCATACACACGCGGGCATTTCACTTGTACTACAGCTTGCAACAGCACTGGAAATTTGAATGAAGAGGAAGTCAGAAATCCTAAATGCATACGCTTCAGGCGAGAAAACACGCACTGGATATTGGAAGCATTCTTTCAAAGTCTCGTGCAATAACAAAGTTGAGAGTACAAGTTATGGGTAACACATGTCGTGCTAGGCATTGACATAAAAAGTTGTCCCTTCACCGCACCAACTCACAACAAGACGAAATCAGCGACCCGCCCTGTCTTAGCCGGCCCACTATACACTCTCTTCCATACAGCGTCCTTGCTACCCCTGCACGTGCTACGATAATTAATGACCTGCAAGCGGTCGTCTGCGGCGATCTCGTGAAAAACTTTAAAAAAAACACAGCGTTTCACTTTTGAGAGCGGCTCGATTCAGGCGGTTTGACAAAACAGCGCCTGCTACGCGCTTCGGTCGTTTTCGGGTTTTTTTTAAAGCTCAACGCGCTGTCTCTTTGCTATGGTGGTATATACAAAAGGTTTTCATAAGTCAGGCAGGAAATATCGGCCCTCTCGCCCAGTGTCGTGGCGACAAGATCTCATACAAAATGCCGGTCATATATTGTTTGGTTACTCCCCTCATGACTAAAATGAATCTGACGCAGAAACGACAGCAGAGCTTTGTCACTATGGGGGAAATATCAAACGAATAATGGGTTCAAGGGAATGGTCTTGGAGCGCGCGTGATAGAGCAGCCATGGTCTGTTGACTATAGCCTGTCTGGCTCTATCATGTCCAAGTGACGAACAATGCGTCCGACTTTGACAGAAAGTGATGCTTCTATTAAGTGTTTTACAGCCTATAACGACAGGTTTGGCGTAGGTTACAGTAAATGCTTGACTTACAAAAGCCGTCGTTTAGGAACCGTGTAAGTGGCCTGAGTGATGACGTCATCACTTATCGTCCGTGACGTATCCACCTGGCGTTGGATGATGACGAATACTGGCCACCTGTTGCCATATCAGTTCAATATAACCCCAACAATGAATCCAAAATGTTGACGCTCAACTTTTGACTAATTCATATATATTCGTGTACAAATCTGAACGGGGCGTAGTTGGGGGTTGGGGGTTGGGGGGGAGGGGTGTGTTGGGTTGATGTTGCTTCGCAGCGCTAAGGTTTAACGCGTTGGGAACAATGACGCTCCCACAATGCGTCAGACGTCGCGCGGCTTTCTAGGACGGCTGTCATCGCTTGTCGTGGCGGCATATTCACGAGATTCGCATTTATCACTCACACAGCGCCCCCATTAGGTGAAACTGTCATTGTTTCTTGACAATCTCCCGCTTACAAGTCTCTATAAGAAGTTAACCACCTCATCGAATGCTACTCACCGGGTGCATGAGTTGGACTTGTTTATCAATAGTAATTTGTACATACACGCATCAAGCGAAGTTGATATGGGCGCGCGGGTCTTTCATTCCCTTTTTATACAGGCGAAGTCATGCTCAGGTATCACGCGCAATTAATGACAAGCATGCCAATCAATTAGTAAATGTTTACCTGAGCTGAAGAGAACGATGGCTTTGAGACAGGAATATTCTGCCGAGTCGACGTGCAGAGCTTTGAGTTTCTCTACTTGTTCCTGGAAGATTCGAATATGGTCCATGAAGGCGACCACTCTGTCGGCGGCCATCGGCGAGGCGTGGAGTCCGGCGGCGGCCAGTAGGGGCGCCACGTGGAGCGGCATGGAGCATTGGGCCGCGTTGAGAACGAAGAGCTCGGACCATGCGAGCCGCAGTAGAGCTACCTGGTCGGTGACTTGGAGGTCTGGGAAGAAGGGGATGTTTCTACCCCATTCAACGGCCGAGAAGAGCAAGCGCGCCGCTAACTCGCAGATGTTCTCAATACCCATGATGTTATTAGCCTGCATACATTGTCCGTAGCGCGACATGGGATAAGGCTCAGCACGCAGCAGCATCGAGATGAAGCTGGAGAGATAGGTGTGTCCGGTGAAGGGGTCGCCGTTCGTGAGGGCGAGCTGTCCGGGGAAGCCGGGGTGATGACTCGGGGGAATACGGCCGCGTTGTACTGCTGCAACAAACATAAATACCAGCACTCAAGTCAAACTAGTACACCTTTCACCCAGCAGACACAGGCATTCAATAACCACGCAATTATATATATATATATATATATATATATATATATATATATATATATATATATATATATATATATATATATATATATATATATATATATATATATATATATATATATATATATATATATATCTATATATATATATATATATATATATATATATATATATATATATATATATTATATTTTGTATAGACTATGTATATCTACATATTGAATTTTAATCACTAATAGCCTAGCTTTTATTCATATTTTGGTTTCGGAACTTCGTGGGAAAATGTCTCGACCCGATTTTCAAGTCCTTGAGTGTGAGGTTTGGTGGTGACTATGGGGACATGTGTTCGGGTGAAGGCGGGTTGTGAAGCATGCTCGCATTGAGGTTAACCCCGCTATTATCAACACTATTCGACTCGGCAATCCGACCGCATACGACTCATTCCTACTGCAATGTGTCAGGGTGGAGAGCCACACAGCACCCCGGGTAACTCACCACAAAGCCCCACCACTATTGTCACTCCCACCCCCCGCAACCATCTACTATATATCGGTTGGGAGAGGCCCCCCGCTATACAAGTCGTCCGAAAAAGGCCCTCGCTTCGTGTGATATATGTTATTTTTTTTCCTCCCAGGTCCTAACGTCCGAGCTAAGAGTCGGGCACCCCACTGTTAAATGCCACATTCGACGTTGACAAGGTGGAAAAATAAATTAGCCGGGGAGATCTTATATATAAGTTGGAAATGCGAGGTGTGTAATGTTGAATGTGGTGCAGACGAGAAGTGGCCGCGCGTTGTCTCGCTACAGATGCCAGGATTTACCCTTGTAATCGACATGAACGCGCAGCTCAAATACATTGATTCTTTTTTTCAATAATTGGTAAACGCCTGTTTGGCTGTCCATATAGACAGTATTTGTGATAACAATGCGAGCATACGACAATGGGTGAGGTTTGAATACACGTGAGTTCTTGGCACAGCGAGTGGATTCGGATGTCACCATCTCATCCAATGTAAAGAATGAATTAACTTGTTTCGCTTACCTTCACGACGCATGCCCATTTTGAGGCATTTCTTGAATCGGCAATACTGGCACTGGTTTCGGTGGTGTTGGTCGATGGGACAGTTACGATTCCCTCGGCAAGTATATGTCAAGTTCCTGCGCACTGATCGCTTGAAGAAGCTTTTGCAGCCCTCACAGGTAAACTGTCCGTAATGTTTACCCGAGCTCTTGTCCCCACAAACAACACATTCGATTTGTTGCGCGTTTTTACTGTCTGAATTCGGGCTGTTGTTGTTGTTATTGAAGGCGACGTCACTCCCGATGTCGTGGATGGGTTGTCGTGCTGGGAGACTACGGGAGGCTGTGACGGAGGGGGTACGTGTGTCGGCGCGCTCGGCGGCCCCGCGGTCGCATGGCCCGGCACCGGGGGAGGGGCCTGTGGGGTGGTACACGCGGTACCCGTCATGTCTTCGGTACCGTGTGGTACCCAGGACGGAGGTACCGCTGTCGGTTGTGGAGCGACTGCTAACGCCATGGCTCGGTGGGATATAACTCCTCTTGGTTTCCGCGCTGCAAGACGACTGTTATGATTTGTTGAAGTCTGGTCTTCAGTCGAGATTCTATATAGAAAGCAACTCCGTTTGAATGAGTTCGCCGAAGCGCCGCTGTGCAAAGTTCAAGTGCTGCGGCAAATGGCTAGAGCGAAAGACAAGTCAGCGGTTGACATAGGAAAGGCTGGTGTAGAAAGTAAGTCCGCTTGGTTGTGTGCCTGCTCGACAACTGACTCGGACAGCCGTCTGTGAACCGCTAAAACTGCTCTCCAACTTAAGCGCATCACTTCAACACATCTACACTCTGCTCCGCTGAGAGAGGTTCACATCTTAAAAAGTCAGCCCGCCACAGCCGCGGTCTCTCCGGTGTTTTGAACTCTGACATCGAGCACCGCCGAGTGTCCTGTTACCGTGACAACGCCTTCCATATAAGGAGTGCGGTGTCAGAGAGGTTAAGGAATGGTAGAATGGCGGCGTGCTGGTCGCGGCCTCGCGGCTTCCCATTGGTCGCCCAAGTCATTTGTTATGAAGCGAGGGGCCGGCGGTCATATTCATATCGGCCTGTTTATGTGGCTTAGGTCAGGGGTCAGGTTGAGGCGAGAGCCAATGGGTGGCCGGGCTGGGCAGCTCGGGAGAAGGCGGTGAGGACGGGATCAGAGGCGGGCGGTAACATGGATGGAAGCGAGGAGAGCTCGGGGCAGATAGGAGCAGAGGCGGCAGGGATAGAGTGTAACCCCGGGGCTAGACGGAGCTCAGGCCGCGTGATGGAGGCTGTAAGGGGCAAGCCATCGAACAGTCATCATAGAAACCTGCAGCAGCAGCAGCGGCAGTGGCGGCAGTAACAACACCCCCCGACGTACCCAGGACGTCTGTCGCTCACTCACATCCAGTCGCTTTCCCTGTACATCAGAAATCAACCCGATTTGTCACAAAGGATATATACTTTAAGGACGGTCACCCCCTCCCCACCTCATCTTCACTTCATCCAGAACACATTCGCGTAGACACAAGCAGTGGAGAAACTCTCGTGAGGGACGAGATTTGAGTGGTATACCGGCAGACGTAATCGGCACGCGTCTGTTACAACTTCGGCGACCTCACACCACTTCACAGGCGCGTAACCCGGGCGTAACCTCTGTGTAACCCGGGTGTAACCTCAACGTAACAGTGACTTCCGCGTAGCCGCCACACAAACACACCACTTAGCGTTTGCGGTCACGCAGCCTGGCTAATGTTATGGCTTGCGGCGATCCGCAGCCAGCTTACGCAATGGTGACGCCGGACGGTTCCGCTCGATGAAATCACCTCTGCTGTAATGCGCCAGGCAAATGCACAGTATGAAAACTGATTACCAAGCGGGGTGCGTATAGGCGCTATCCCCCGCGTATGATTGGTCGCGAGGGACTGCACAAGGTGTGTTTGTTTATCCATATATCACAGGTCAATAAGAGTGAGACATTTGAACCAATGCCAGTGAATCGACGTTGTTTTAGTTTTACTGACTACTGAGAATTGCTTCAAGACAGCTGTCTCCGGCAATCCAGAGCAACAGCCAATCGATGTAATGACAGGCCGATGATCGCATATGTCACATGGCCGAGCATTGACGCCCGAAGCTGTGCAAAGAGATCATTGACTCGTAAGGGAGTGTAGCTGTACTAGCAACAGCACGCTGACGGCGTCAACAGAGAAGCTTCACCCCCACAAACCTCACCCCCCACCACCCATCACATAACCCCCCCCCCCCCATCACCTCATCACAATCACTGATCCCTCACTCACACTTTATGGTAAACGGCAGATCACGGCCCTTGCCACAACACCTGCAAATATGTATATATATTACATCCGAGGTCAATGCCGTACCATTGCGAAGGCTGAAACTGATGGAGCGCAATCTTGTTTGAATACGCGATGACATGTCAGTGATATATGTAAATAAGTGACCTTCATTAAACCACACTTCTCACATAAACATATTCGACACCTTATATTTGTTCAAAGGTCACCGAACTCGCTCATTTAACCGTTCACTGGAATTCAAAAGCGAAGACGAAAAAACACAAACTGGTTTACATTGAGTTACAATGTTTATTTCAAGCCCGTCAATGGAGCACTTTCAGTAATTGTGCCTCGTTTCAGCTTGGAGCAAATGTCAGAACCTTTGGCTTGCTCAGCGCGGTCCTGTACAATACATTTGACGTGTTGTCAGATGGAGAAAGAGGCGCGGCAATCGAGCGAAGAGCAGACGGCAAAAAGCTTGTTGCGGGCGCTGGGGTCACTATGGGTGCTGACCTCTGCTCGTGGGCGGGGCTTGATACAACTCCCCAGACGCTCTCATTGGTTTAGCACCACTAGGCTTTTCTCATTACCATATTCACTCCCGCTGAGTACTACGATATTTTGCGCGTAAACCTGTTGGACCCAGCGGCGCGGTGGTTCAAGCTGGGATGAGAAACTGACAAAATTTAGAATTTGCGTTCGACTATCGCAAAGCAACTAATGATGATGACAATGTAATTGTGATAATGGTTGTGTTGACGATATGGATGACGACGATAATACCTGTCGTGATGACGATATGGATGACGACGATAATACCTGTCGTGATGACGATATGGATGACGATATACCTGTCGTGATGACGATATGGATGAACGATAATACCTGTTGTGATGACGATATGGATGACGACGATATGGTTGTGTTGACGATATGGATGACGACGATAATACCTGTCGTGATGACGATATGGATGACGACGATAATACCTGTCGTGATGACGATATGGATGACGACGATAATACCTGTCGTGATGACGATATGGATGACGACGATAATACCTGTTGTGATGACGATATGGATGACGACGATAATACCTGTCGTGATGACGATATGGATGACGACGATAATACCTGTCGTGATGACGATATGGATGACGACGATAATACCTGTCGATGTCGTTGATTATGAAGCAGATTTTGATGATGTAGTATTATAATAATGCGACGATAATGTGATCGATGATGATGCAACGACGACAATGATGATGACATGATGGTGAAGACGATGGTTCTGCTGCTGCTGATGATGACGATGATGATGATGATGCTGATGATGATGGAGGAGGACGAGGATGATGATGATGATGATGATGACGATGATGATGATGATGATGATGATGATGATGAGGAGGAGGACTATGATGATGATGATGATAATATACTATGATGATGATGATGATAAATACTATGATGATGATGATGATGATAATGGTGACTGGGAGGAGGAGGATAACGATGATAGCGATGATGATGATGATGAGGAGGAGGAGGAGGAGTGGGAGGATATTTACTCTCAGACCCTACTGACAATTTCTACAATCCATATTTTGATGCATAATCTATCACCAGTGAAGAGCAGTCAGATGTACCCAGCAAATCACGGCACATCAATCCAGAGGCATCAAGCAAAGATTCACGGCGCCCTCAAACCCAACCAATAACTAGAGGTCCGAGCTCACCGAGAGAGGGAGAATCACCGAGCGACTATATCTGCCACACAAGGCCAGGGTATTCAAGCTAAAGCAGGGGACCACGTGATGGCTTGTGGTCATCATGCGCTTGACCAATACAACGATAGCTGTTCGCCTGGCAGTATGCGCTGGAGAATCACCATACAGTGAGGCGAAGATAAGTCAGATCGCAGAGTAATGTACCTGGAAATGCGCTCAACGCAAACATCTAAACAGACCTTTTATGCATTCGCTGAGCCTTTAAAGATTCACAAAGGAATGGTGATAATTCATAATTCCAAAGACTCATGTGTGCATTGCAGAATTGATATCGATGACATCTCGCCATTCAAAGCCTAAACTGCATATAGACCCAAAGTTTAAGGGTTTGTTACCAAGCACGATTACAGTGGACTTAATTTTGAAAGATATAACGACATCATATACATATACGAACATAGTGAAAATTCCGTTAGAATTTGAGACAATTTAATTAGGGAACAACTAAAGAACTTCCTCGGCTGAGGGTGTCATATGAACAAAGGGGCGGAGGTGGCCTGTTGGGTGGGGAGGAGCGATGAGGTTGTCAAATTGAAAATACCTGTGTAGAGCGTGCGAGAGAACCTAGTGAACTAGCCGGTGTTGCGGGACGGGGTGTGGGCGCTTTCCTACCCCCAGGCGGTAACGATCGAATTACAGTGGTATATGTTTCTGAACCAATTAGGTGTATTGAATGTGTTTTCGGAATGTATGTGTCAGTTGACTGAGGTTAAGAAAGCGAGGAGGATTCGTGAATGCATGGAATTTAAGTTCAAACAATGAATCGATCAGAACAGACAATGGCCTTCACGAAACAGTAACGCACTCAGCTATATCAGCGCCGTGCCAGATGTATATCAGCGCGGTACCAGATGTATATCAGCGCTGTATCAGATGTATATCAGTGCGGTATCAGATGTATATCAGCGCGGTATCAGATGTATATCAGCGCAGTACCAGATGTATATCAGGGCGGTATCAGATGTACAACAGCGCGGCACCAGTAGTATATAAGCGCGGTACCAGAAGCATATCAGCGCGGTACCATATGTATATTAGAACGGTACCAGATGTATATTAGAACGGTACCAGTAGTATATCAACGAGGTACCAGTTGCATATCAGTGAGGTACCAGTAGATTATCTGTGCAGTACCAGTAATATATTAGTATTAGTTACCAATAACAATACCAATATGAGAAACGTACATCGTGAGCAACAAAAGATATCACGCATGATACAGTTAGAGTAATAGGAACGTTATCAATCCTAACCAAAATCCGATGAGATAAGACCAGGAATCATTCGCTCCAGTGACAACATTAGTGGTACCACCACAAGCAGCAAGGACGGCGGGCGAACCATTGAGGGACAGGACAGCCCTGCAGGTAATCCTAACTCGCGTAATGATGAAGTAACCGTAAAACTATAAACTCCCCTACTGACACACTGACAACACCACCAGCACCCCTACAAACCCCACAGACACCCTGAAAACACAACCAGAACCCCAACCCTACTTAAGACACCCTGACAACACTACCCCTACCCCCTACTGACACCCTGAACCCCTACCCCTGACACCCTGACAACACTACTGACACCCCTACTGACACACACTACCAGACCCTACCCCCTGACAGACCCTGACAACACTACTACCAGACACCCTCCCCAGCATCCCTACCCCCTACTGACACCCTGACAACACTACCAGCATCCCTACCCCCTACTGACGAACACTACCAGCATCCCCCTACTGACACCCTGACAACACTACCAGCATCCCTACCCCCTACTGACCCTGAACACTACCAGCATCCCTACCCCCCAACACTACCAGCATCCCTACCCCCTACGGAGACACCCTGACCACTACCATCCCTACCCCCTACTGACACCCTGACAACACTACCAGCATCCCTACCCCCTACTGACACCCTGACAACACTACCAGCATCCCTACCCCCTACTGACGAACACTACCAGCATCCCTACCCCCTACAGACACCCTGACAACACTACCAGCATCCCTACCCCCTACGGACACCTTGACAACACTACAACACTAGCATCCCTACCCCCTACGGACACCCTGACAACACTACCAGCATCCCTACCCCCTACAGACACCCTGACAACACTACCAGCATCCCTACCCCCTACAGACACCCTGACAACACTACCAGCATCCCTACCCCCTACTACACCCTGAACACACCCCCCCTACGACACCCTGACAACACTACCAGCATCCCTACCCCCTACGGACACCCTGACAACACTACCAGCATCCCTACCTCCCTACGGACACCCTGACCACTACCTCCCTACCTCCCTACGGGACACCCTGACAACACTACCAGCATCCCTACCTCCCTACGGACACCCTGACAACACTACCAGCATCCCTACCTCCCTACGGACACCCTGACAACACTACCAGCATCCCTACCTCCCTACGGACACCCTGACAACACTACCAGCATCCCTACCTCCCTACGGACACCCTGACAACACTACCAGCATCCCTACCTCCCTACGGACCCCCAACACTACCAGCACCCTACCCCTACGACACCCTGACACTACTACCAGCATCCCTACCCCCTACGGACCCTGACCCACTACCAGCATCCCTAACACTACCCTGACAGCATACCAGCATCCCCCCCCTACGGACACCCTGACAACACTACCAGCATCCCTACCCCCTACAGACACCCTGACAGCACTACCAGCATCCCTACCTCCCTACGGACACCCTGACAACACTACCAGCATCCCTACCCCCTACAGACACCCTGACAACACTACCAGCATCCCTACCCCCTACAGACACCCTGACAACACTACAAGCATCCCTACCCCCTACGGACACCCTGACCACACTACCAGCATCCCTGCAACCCTATTTCCACACCACACCACATCCCCTATAACCCTCCCACCATCCCTACAACCTTACAAACAACCAACAACCTTAACGACACCCGATATCCCTACCGCACAACCCTACCGGTACGTCTGCTAACTTATCCAACGCCGTGTGCCATACCGATACCCTATATGCAGCTCTGTCGACACCCTACAACCTCTCCGATCCACCCCCTCCTGCAACCCACCCCTTTTTTTAAAACCCTAAATACGTATACTCTTTCTGACCCTACATATCAGCCCACCGCTTCTAAACACCCTCACACCTGACCCAACCAACCAGGCCTCTAACCTGCAGGTCACAGTGGATCTACATGGAAGGCCATGACCCACGGGTCCAGGGAGCAGGACCTCACAATCGACCTTCTTTTTTCACCACTTGACCCTGCCCGCTGAGGGACACCCTCCTCACCTCCGCCCAGCTGGTATCGCGCTCTGTGCAACGGAGCTGGGCCTGTTGGGTGTATGTTCAAGGCAACTGGATCCAATGGAGGTCATATGTCAGTGGCAAAGGGCTCTAAAGGTTGACTGTTTGGTCACAGCAAATCAGGTTGTTCTTGTTGTAAAAGGCTGAATCCACGTGGGTGGTCTCAGGTACCGTATACCTGTGTGAATTACCAGGCGTCGAGGCTACGGCTTGACTTGCAAGTGGAAGCAATTGTGATTGAACCTTCCGTCCTAACTATTGCTTTGCTCGAAGATCATAGCAAATGTGCTTCTCAATCAGGTGTCATCTCACCCTGAGTCTAGTCTCACTGAGATCCCACCTCACTCTAAGGCTGGTCTCATTAAAAAGTCTTACATCACACTGAGTTTGATTTCACTCGGGTCATACCTCACTTAGAGATTGGTCTCATTCAGGTCTCACCTCACTAAGAGATTGGTCTCACCCAGGTCTCACCTCACTAAGAGATTGGTCTCACCTCACTAAGATATTGGTCTCACCTCACTAAGAGATTGGTCTCATTTAGGTCTCAACTCACTAAGAGATTGGTCTCATTCAGGTCTCACCTCACTAAGAGATTGGTCTCACCCAGGTCTCACCTCACTGAGAGATTGGTCTCACCTCACTAAGATATTGGTCTCACCTCACTAAGAGATCGGTCTCATTCAGGTCTCACCTCACTAAAAGATTGGTCTCACCCAGTTCTCACCTCACTAAGAGATTGGTCTCACCCAGGTCTCACCTCAATAAGAGATTGGTCTCATTCAGGTCTCACCTGACTAAGAGATTGGTCTCATTCAGGTCTCACCTCACTAAGAGATTGATCTCATTCAGGTCTCAACTCACAAAGAGATTGGTCTCATTCAGGTCTCACCTCACTAAGAGATTGGTCTTACCCAGGTCTCATATCACTAAGAGATTGGTCTCACCCAGGTCTCACCCCACAAAGAGATTGGTCTCATTCAGGTCTCACCTGACTAAGAGATTGGTCTCACCCAGGTCTCAACTCACTAAGAGATTTGTCTCACACAGGTCTCACCTCACTAAGAGATTGGTCTCACCCAGGTCTCACCTCACTAAGAGATTGGTCTCATTCAGGTCTCACCTCACTAAGAGATTGGTCTCACCCAGGTCTCACCTCACTAAGAGATTGGTCTCATTCAGGTCTCACCTCACTAAGAGATTGGTCTCACCCAGGTCTCACCTCACTAAGAGATTGGTCTTACCCAGGTCTCACCTCAATAAGAGATTGGTCTCATTCAGGTCTCACCTGACTAAGAGATTGGTCTCATTCAGGTCTCACCTCACTAAGAGATTGGTCTTATTCAGGTCTCACCTCACTAAGAGATTGGTCTCAACCAGGTCTCACCTCACTCTGAAGCTGGTCTCACCCATGCTTTACTTTACATCCCACTTTATATTACTACTATTTTGTTCGCTAGATATATAATGATATACTTACGTATAATCTGCTCTTTGTCGGGTACAAATGTCTTCCTCATACAACCAGGTATAAAAAGTCAATCAAACGTCTCGCAAATGCATTCCTCTTCCAGAAAGCTATTTGGTGTATCCTGACTGTAACACCACCACCCCGTCAGAATCAGACGAGCTTAAGTTCATTCAGACAACAAGCTACATCTTGTAGTATCACATGAAGCACGAACTTGTTCCTAATAGCAACACAGGTGTACCAGGTAAGCTACACCTGTTATGATAAACCGGCTCATCTGACACAGAACACAGTCAGTAGTAAACGATGTCTATGTGTTCACTAACTTCTCGCATATGCACACGAGGCCAGGCCCCAACGACTAATGTTGGCAATAACAGCAAGTGATAAAAATGGGAATTCATGGGTCTTTAAATGATATAAACTACCCGCAATTACGCCCGTAGCTGCTCATAAGGTCGCTGTTTGATGGGCGAATGGGTGGCTGTTACACGGAGCGGTATGCCTAACAGATGAGGTCACGCAGGTTATGACTCAGGCGTAGTTATCGTACGCTAGGAAAGTTCTGCTAGCACGAACTTGCGAAACAGGCAACAGAGATTGCAGGTAGTGACTAAACAGTCCGTTCAGACAGGCCTCCTGTAGGGAGAGCTATATTGGCGTTCTGTGTTATTAAAGGGCAAAAGACACAATTGCTACTTTAAGAGAGTGTCTTTATATCGTACATCTCTCTGTTTAAGCTGAATTCAGTGACTGTCATTCTCCATATGTCCTTATGCATCATGCACCCATGTCGTGACGGCGCCGTCCAGGTGTCAATCAACCCTTTCCAAACCCCTCTTCAGCATATCAGATTTAATAGTCTTTTGAATAGTCTCTTGTCAGCACGCGTGTACCACAAAGTTACATACACTTCTCATATGAAGGGCATTTCGTTTATTTCTAACACACCTGAGCTGGAGACCCTTTTGAAAAGACCTTTCTTGTATGATCATATGACGAACAACTTTAAGTGGCTAAATTGAGGGGTCCAGACTATCCCTATTGTTTTAAGCATAATAGCTATCACCAAAACTGACCAAAATTGAAAATTCAAACACTAATAAAATTATAACCGCTCACCCGATTTTCAAAATTCAAATAGCTTTTTGATCCTCTTGCTGGGCTCTAGATTCTTATCTTGAAATAAGGCTAATTTGGTGTGATGAAAAATTTCATCTTGCATTGCTATTTGACCTGTAGCTATTACTCAACTACCATCAACCCCTTTGCACCCTCATTTCTACCTGTAATCAGCGGTTTGCCAAGCACGAAGACGAACCAGGTAACAACTGGATGCTTTATTGTCAACTGGGAATACTTTCAGCTCGAGGCAAGAATTGATCGGGAACAGAAGGATTCGTGTATCTTCACTTAGGTGAGGAGGGATTCTTGATAAACCCATGTTGTATTATAGATAGGTACTTTTGAGGGTAGAGTGTACTGGGGATGTGAGACGTGTCAGTCGCTATCGGCTTATACATTAGAGATGGGAAGCATTGAAAACTAACATAGAGGGCACGAGTCATAAAGCATGTAGGAGGGTGATTGGGATTAAATGTGTAGGGCAATTACAGGTAATCAAGGACTCCAGGGTTTTGAACCGGTCCCTCCGGATTGAATGATGCGTGATGGTTTTTCCTTGTACGCTAATGCGGGTTTAAACACTACACATGCCATGAATTAATGACTGAATGAACGGATCTTACAACATATTTTTGATGAAGCATCAACCAAACAACCAACCAAACAACCTACCAACCAACCAAACAAACCAACCAACCAACCAACCAACCAACCAACCAACCAACCAACCACCACCAACCAACCAACCAACCAACCAACCAACCAACCAACCAACCACCCAACCAAACCAACAACAACCAACCAACCAACCAACCAACACAACCAACCAAACAACCAAACAAACAACCAACCAACCACCAACCAACAACCAACAAGACCAACAACCAACAAACCAACCAACCAACCAACCAACCAACCAACCACCCAACCAAACCAACCAACCAACCAACCACCCAACCAACCAACCAACCAACCAACCAACCAACCAACCAACCAACCAACCAACCAACCAACCAACCAACCAACCAACCAACCAACCAACCAACCAACCAACCAACCAACCAACCAACCAACCAAACCAACCCACCAACCAACCAACCAACAACCAACCAACCCAACCAACCCACCAACCAACCAACAACCAACAACAACCAACCAACCAACAAACCAAACCAACAAACCAACAACCAACCAACAACCAACCACCAACCACCACCAACCAACCAACAACACCAACCAACCAACCAACCCAACCAACCAACCAACCAACCAACCAACCAACCAACCAACCAACCAACCCAAACCAACCAACCACCAACCAACCAACCAACCAACCAACCAACCAACCAACCAACCAACCACCCACCAACCAACCAACCAACCAACCAACCCAACCAACCACCCAACCAACCAACCAACCAACCAACCAACCAACCAACCACCCAACCAACCACCACAACCAACCAACCACCAACCAACCAACCAACCAACCAACCAACCAACCAACCAACAACCAACCAACCAACCAACCAACCAACCAACCAACCAACCAACCAACCACCAACCAACCACCAACCAACCAACCAACCAACCAACCAACCAACAACCAACCAACCAACCAACCAACCAACCAACCAACCAACCAACCTACCAACCATCCAACCAACCAACCAACTAACCAGCCAGCCAGGTAACCTAAAACTAACAATTCTACAAACAATCATTCTACAAATTACAAACGTCAAAATCCATCCAAGCGTTAACTACACAACCAACGAATCAAATAACAAACAAACGTTTTACACACCCATGTACCCAAGCCAAACCATAAGCCAAGTATCTAACCAACCATCCATCCAACCCAACCAACCAACCAAGCAACCAACTAACAAAACAGCCAACAAACCATCCATCCAACTAACCATCCATCCAAACAACCGATCAGCCAACAAACCAACCAACAATATTACTATTCCACCAAACAATCAACAATACAACCAACCAATTAACCAACCATCCAACCCTTCAACCATCCAATCAACTAATCATCCAGCCAAACAACCGATTGGTCAACAAACCAACCATCAATACAACTAATCAACCAACCAATTTAACGATACAACCAACTCACCTACTTACCATCCAACAATACAACCAACAAACCAACCAACAATACAACCAACAATACAACCAACCAACCAACCAATCACCAACCCACCAATATCATCATCATCATCATCATCATCCATTAATGACGCAATAATATCTTATCGTTGAAAGTGACGTAAAATTCCATGTTTAGTTTCATCCCCCAAAACCCACTCACCAATCGCCATACCTACTGTGACATCATCGACCTATTTACCCATCCATCCAAAACAACAGTTGCTATCAAGTTTGGAATTCGCTGTCTGTCGACGTGGATTGTGAGGCAAGCACTACCAACGGGACATATAGGCGCCATATAACACATTAGTGGTGGTGTGCCAACGGGATATAATAACACCAAAGTTTTCTTTGGGATTATTATATCCCAAACATTTCTTCCATTGTGGTACTTTTAAAGATGAATTGTCACGAGAGGTTCCTGCTACTTCACAACACAGTCATGGCGGTCCGTACTATACCGCGCAGTTCTTCACATGACACTCACTGCGCATGACAGGAAACATTGCAGCACTTGATCATAATTAACATATTCATATATCATATTCAAACATTATAAATATACGAACATCAGGACATATCGATCATGAGTAGTATCTAGTCCTTCACACCATTGTGCAGACTCGAGTATTCTGAATGAATGTTTTCAACGAGAGCATTACTCCGCGATCGTCGATGACGCAACAACAAATCTTGTCCCTAAAAGGTGTTTATTATAGACGAGATTCATCCCAACGGACATCAACCGAATCGGGCATGGTGAAATAGAACAGCGGACGATAGTCCACAAAGCTCTCACTATAACAAGCACATTTTTACAAGGTTATCGTACAATAGTCAAATTGGTTTATAAAGAGCTTTGGAAAAATACTCTGTTTGACTTGAGGCTGTCAGTCAGTGCGCTACATAATGTGTTACGAAAAACATGATGTTGGATTCACAATTACGGCGGAAGTTTGTTTATTGGGTCAGTGGCATTAGCTGAGATCCGCAATAGATTATCATTCTTCGATTCGCATCCATTTGCAAAACCAATATTTGCCATCATTATTACAGGAAACACGACAACGATTGTAGACATCGTTGAAGTACAATGTTTGTTAGATATGGCAACATTTACCGAGCCAAGCCCAAAACGGCGCTCTACAAACAAACAATTTTAACAATAAAAACATATACATTTCTTTGCAAAGCACGCACTTTGCATTTTTACATCGATTGCAGTATCACAGAGCACACTAAAATACTGTAATGGTCGGATTGTTTATAGATGCAGCAGTCAACTGACCAAAGTCCAGCATATCCAATGCATAGAACATCTGGACATTGGCAGTTTGAAGCACTTAAGCGGAGATGAGCGAAGAGAAGCGAATGTCACACCGACCTCACCTGAGCCTGCAACCCACGTGAAAACATCTCCTCCATCCAGCGGGCACATAAGGCACTCGAGGAAACACCGCACGGGAAGGAAGCGGATAATCATATGTACAAAATGCAAACACCAAAGTCACCACATGGCCGTGTAGTCTCGTATATACATGCATATATACTTGCTGCGCGTTTCGAGTCGATGACGTGCGAACACAAAAGCACCTTTACCACAAAACAACAAAAGGTGAAGAGTGAGCATGCGCACAAGAGGTTCAGAACAGAAAAACAAATAGTCCACTAACAGTACAATCAGATCCAAACAAAAGCCAGTCAATCGAGCCGTGAGTGCACTAATCTATGCCAGCAGTGGTGTTAGTTTTCGTAGGGCCGTAGCTTTGAGCGATGTTAAGCAGTCTATCTCTGGGTCGAGCTTGACTCAACACAGAGAAAGACGAAGTGAGACTATCACCCCCCTTAGCAGGGGACGAGAAACCGGAAGAGCCCAGCAGGTGAGAAGGGAGCCTTTCACGTGAGTTCTAGGTGTCAGGGGAGGTCTGGTTCATATGAGCATTGGTTGTGAGCGGACTTGAGATTCCTGGTATACTCGAGCCAGTGATCGGCTCCAATGATCCATTACGTAATGTATCGGTAGCTGCTTTACGGAAATTAGCCGGACTCTGCCGGTATGTGTGTGGGACTGAAGTTACATATCTGTCAGTGGGAGGAGTCACTAGACCATTTGCATCCGGTTTGCTTTCAGGTGAAGAATTCGGCCCGCCCAAACCCACTTTACTAGATTTGATCCCGTGTACGGACAAGACGTCCACCTTCGGCTCTCGGTTCTTTCCGGTGGGGTTACGCCATGACCCCGGCACGAAGGAAGACCTTGACTGGGAGCTCTGTATCCCTATCACGGTAGCCTGCCTCTGTATCTGCATTGTCTTGGGAGGGATGCTGATCTGATGCCCCGGAGGTCCGGTGGAGGTGCTGGATCCCATGGATATGAGAGTGGCCGTCCTGGATCCCATACCTTCAACCGGAAGTTGATCCATCCGCGAATCCTGAAATTTAGGAACACAAAATTTCATCAACGTAAAATGAGCAACGCGCATCACGGGCATCGAGTCGACAGCCATGTCAAACGTAAGGCCTTGATCAAGGGGACAAAGTTTAAAATGTTGAATTTCACAAGGTCAAATTCAACTATAGCTTCCATGTATACCCTGGTTTACTGTTTACCAAAGGAAGTCAAATACGGCAATCAAATGACGTCACGTGTGTTAAGTACATGATTTATTCACGGCTCTGTGAATTGGTAGACGGGAAGATGGTTTGGAGAGTTGTGTGTGGCGAGGCCTGTGTATGTTTTTCTCCTTCTATAGGACCACTGTGGCATTGGAAGGCGTATGGTATGAGGGTTTGTGCGTGTGCCCTACTGACGTCTCGGGCGACTGGCGAGCCCTCTAGGTATAGAAAGCCAGTCATCAGTCAATGAGGTAGTGCGTGAGGGAGTCTGCTGGCCCGGACCTCAGTGCCTCCGTTTTTTGGCCGATGTCAGCTAGCTGTGAATCTCGGAATGTTGGCTCCCGCTCCCAACAATCCCCATGGGTCGGTCCTATCAACCGCGGACTCCATTCTCCAACCAACCCACCAAACCGATGTTTCCTGCCAAAAATACAATCCCACAGGGAAGAGGTCACAAAATGTGTAGCCGTGGTTAACATGCGAAAGACAGATGGACAAGCTGATGCAATTGGCTGTTGAACTTGGTAAGCCTACCCCAGAGATACCGGCACCTGCCCTTCTCGCTTGCATGCTTGGTCTCCCCAGAGGCCATCAGCCTGGATTTTACACGCACTTAAGAACATGGAAGTTTTCAATCACCTCGCGCCTATCATACTGAAAACCTCAATAAAAACTGTCATTGGATTGATGATGCAACATGACCTGTCTCCCTGGCGACGGCGAGGAGACCGGGGGTCGACATCTAACGAAGATTACAATCAACCAAGGAGCAAACGGCCCAGAGCATAGCCAAGAAAGGGGAGTCAATATTGAACTTGTACATACGGCAATACCACGGACGGGGGAGGATGGAAATCACCAATCCGTGAAATGAGGCTTCGTTTAATACACACACACACACGCACACATATATATATATATATATATATATATATATATATATATATATATATATATAGATAGAGATATAGATATATATATATATATATATATATAGATATATATATATAATATATATATCTATATATATATATATATATATATAAATCTATATATATATATATATATATATATCTATATATATATATATATATATATATATATATATATATATATATATATATATATATATATATATATATATATATATATATATATATACATATAATATATATATGTGTGTATATATACAGATACATGCCTATATATACATATGTATATATATATATATATATATATGTACATATATATATATATATATATATATATATATATATGTATACATGTATTTATATTAATATATATATAAATATGTGTGTTTGTGTGTGTATGTGCGCGCGCGTGTGTCTGATAATTTTATCGAATTATCCCTCGATCAATGAAATTGATGGCGCCACTAAATGCTCGCAGTCACTGTCTCCATACACCTCTATAGCACAACACCTGCAGGCAAAAGCTAATAATTGATTGGTTAATTGCTGCCACACAGTGTTATGGCTTACATGTAGGCTTTCATCAGCCGGTAGGTGGAGCAAGAGGTCGTTCTTCCATCATGTACTTTCCGTTAGCATGCAACATGCAACATCCATTAAAACATCTTCTACTCAGCAACCTTCCCTCATCAAAGCCCCCTGTCATCCAGGTAACATCATGCAGACTTCCTCCAAAAGCTCACCTTCTCTCCCAACTCGATCCTCATTTACAAGCTGCCACTGCCTGTACTTTTTTGTTACCTGCGCCCTTCCCCGCCCACCGACTCTCTCCTTGTCGATTTCCGCCCCCTGCCGTGCTCTACCATCATATCGCCCGCCGTCTCCAGTCACCCATCCCAACAACTGATTGCCCTCAGGTATGCCGGTTACCTGTCGCGCCACCGCTCGGGTCCCGGTAATTAAGCCAGGTGATTGCAGATAGGTGCCTGGTGCTTAATAACACTGCAACTCGACTGTAACCCCATGTTAAGTCGTGGGCACACGGGAAGGAAGCTGAGATTCCCTCTCTGACATGACAAGTCACCTGCCCCTGTGTCATTTGACGCAGGTGATGTGAAGCTGATGAAGACATCTGCATTGAGTACAGCCCTCCGAGCTGCTCCCGCTTCAGATGCCAGCCTCCTCATCCTCACGCCTCTCCTGTCCTCGATTCAAGGATACCATTGTCACCAGTCACATCTCAATGTAATCTCAATAGCTATCAGTAAACATTCTTCTTAATAGTAGGATCCGGCTACCACCATCAACTTCTCGTGCTTAAGTAATTCTGGTAGTAGTGTCAGTCACGTGGCAGAGAGATGGCTGGTTGGGTCTGTAAGATGGAATGCGATTTAATCAAAGATCGTTACACGAAAAGGAATCACCATGAAATAGCATCATATATAAGATACAAATATGCCTTTAGTGTACTCGCAGTATAAGCACAGATAGGACCTGCAATCGCTTCACACGCGGAATCTCAGCACAGGGACAGACAGTCACGGTATGAGTGCACATGAACGCATAGCTCGTAGTAAACTCTCCACAACACAACGCCATACTCCTACACAGTGGACATAATATTGGCTGAGGTTGGCAATTCAGGCTGTCAATATATTTAACACTGACGATGTTGTGTGTCAGTATGTTAAATATTGACAATGTAGTTAGTCAACACATTTAACATTTACAATATTGTGTGTCAGGTTGTTTAACATTGACAATGGAGTGTGTCAGGTTGTTTAACATTGACAATGGAGTGTGTCAGGTTGTTTGACAATGACAATGGAGTGTGTCAGGTTGTTAAACATTGACAATGGAGTGTCAGGTTGTTTAACATTGACAATGGAATGTGTCAGGTTGTTTGACATTGACAATGGAGTGTGTCAGGTTGTTTGACATTGACAATGGAGTGTGTCAGGTTGTTTAACATTGACAATGGAGTGTCAGGTTCCTTAACGTTGACACTGCAGTGTCAGGTTGTTTGACATTGACAATGGAGTGTGTCAGGTTGTTTAACATTGACAATGGAGTGTGTCAGGTTGTTTAACATTGACAATGGAGTGTGTCAGGTTGTTTAACATTGACACTGCAGTGTCAGGTTGTTTGACATTGACAATGGAGTGTGTCAGGTGTTTTAACATTGACAATGGAGTGTGTCAGGTTGTTTAACATTGACAATGGAGTGTGTCAGGTTGTTTGACATTGACAATGGAGTGTGTCAGGTTGTTTAACATTGACAATGGAGTGTGTCAGGTTGTTTAACATTGACAATGGAGTGTGTCAGGTTGTTTGACAATGACAATGGAGTGTGTCAGGTTGTTAAACATTGACAATGGAGTGTCAGGTTGTTTAACATTGACAATGGAGTGTGTCAGGTTGTTTGACATTGACAATGGAGTGTGTCAGGTTGTTTAACATTGACAATGGAGTGTGTCAGGTTGTTTAACATTGACAATGGAGTGTGTCAGGTTGTTTAACATTGACACTGCAGTGTCAGGTTGTTTGACATTGACAATGGAGTGTGTCAGGTTGTTTAACATTGACAATGGAGTGTGTCAGGTTGTTTAACATTGACAATGGAGTGTGTCAGGTTGTTTAACATTGACACTGCAGTGTCAGGTTGTTTGACATTGACAATGGAGTATGTCAGGCTGTTTAACATTGACAATGGAGTGTGTCAGGTTGTTTAACATTGACAATGGAGTATGTCAGGTTGTTTGACATTGACAATGGAGTGTGTCATGTTGTTTAACATTGACACTGCAGTGTCAGGTTGTTTAACATTGACAATGGAGTGTGTCAGGTTGTTTAACATTGACAATGGAGTATGTCAGGTTGTTTGACATTGACAATGGAGTGTGTCAGGTTGTTTAACATTGACAATGGAGTATGTCAGGCTGTTTAACATTGACAATGGAGTATGTCAGGCTGTTTAACATTGACAATGGAGTATGTCAGGCTGTTTAACATTGACACTGCAGTGTGTCAACGTGTTTAATATTCTGATGCATTCTGTCATATGTCAGGAAATGTATTCTGTTTAACATTGACATCTTGGCAATGTATTCTGTCATTATATATTATCTTGGCAATGCATCAAGACTAATGTTGGCAATGCACTCTTTCATCATGACTTATATTGGTAGTGCATTCTGTTTAATATTCTGATGCATTCTGTCATCATATCTTATCTTGGAAATGTATTCTGTCATTATATTTATCTCTTGGCAATGTATTCTGTCATTATATATTATCTTGGCAATGCATCAAGACTAATGTTGGCAATGATGTGATAGTTTGGCAATACGGTCATCTAATGTGGGCAATGTTGTCTGCCAACATATGCTTAGTTACCAATACAACTGGCACAGGAACTTCTATCCACCTTACGTGCTAGCACCATGACGCTTTCCATAGCACATGCTCGGAACCCGCATATGGGATGTCCGAGTGGCTGTTGGGGTGGACCCCTGAAGTTTGGCTTATCGTTCTCGGAAAGATCAACTTACCCATCGTGCACCGCCAGCCACCTCAATATTCGCTTGACGCTGCATCCTTGCGTCGACCCATTTTAATTGGTGTGAGTTGACCTTTGTCCGCCGTTTTTTATGCGACTGAGAGCGGCGCAGGGCGATCAGGGCAGCCTGGTAACGCGCCGGCTTCTCCGGAGGCATTAATTGCTCAATCGCCACCGTTTTTTCCCTCCTATAAATAGCATTTGCTACGGTTTTCGGCTGTGGACTGCTATCAGTGGATAGAGATTTTGGCGAAGGCACGTCGTGGATGGATCTGGGCGGCGAACTGAATAAGACACTGGGAAGAAAGTCTAAATTCATATTGGATACGAAAGATCGCTCGCGTGGAAGCTCGAACTGCCGGGCCGATGTCTTGCTGATCTGGACCGTGCTCGGTAGGCAAGTTGAACCTCTTGTCTGTGCCTTTGCGGAAGGGGGAGTGTCCCTTTTAGGAGACCTCCTGCTTTTCACCATTGTAGCTTTTAACGAATGGCTTTGTAAGTCTTTAGGGCGGGTAGATTCAGCGACTTCGTTCGACATGGGCGTCGGCGTAGGTGGATCGTCTCCCGGGACGTAAGCACCTGTTGCTAAGGGCTCCGCTGGCTGGCGCTCGCCGTCGTACCGGAAACTTCGTGGGGGGCGTTTACTGACGCGGGCCGTTAGATTTGGGGATGGTTGGGCTGGCGGAAGTTGGGAAGCTTCCTGGAAGTGACGTAATGACAGCGGAGACTGTGAGCCTGCCGTCTGACAGGCCGTCGTTGCGGTAGACTGAGTCGCTTGTAAGACCCTCTGTGTGGGCGGTTTGATCGCTGGATCGGGCTGGTCTCGGCCTGACTGATCGCTCTCCGGTCCTGCAGAAATACAACATGTCAATCCTTAGTTACGTTTATCGTGTACGCAACACGTCACTAACACGAGGTAAGAAGGTAGTGCTTAACACAGAATATTGACTTTGTTTTCCCAGACAGACATTGATGTTTCTACTAATCACGTGATATGTACAGTCGACATGTCGGAGCGCAATATCTGACCATATGCGACAAGCTGAGCCCTACACGAGGCGGCCACATCCCGCGGCAGCATTCACCGTCAAACAACGGCGCCATTCCTGGTAACCAGCCGTTATACACGCGGTCTACCGAGTTCTCCACATCCTTCAAACGAGCGAAGATTAAGTCGTAAGGAAAACAGGACTATACGGAGGTTTGTGTAGGAAAACTGACGTCATCTTATACGGAACCATTAATCTACTTCGAGCTTGATGGTTTGCCAAGCGTCTGGGTGGCTTGATGTAGAGTAGCTTAACAGCCCATACCGACGGTTGACTAAACAGGTATTAGTTTGGTAGTGGTTAACTGCAACACAATGTCAATGTTGAGTTGAGAAAGACGCTGGGAATGCAAGGAGAGATGGAAAGGAAGTTAGGGTGTAGCTTAACGGCATTACGTGGTTGAGGTAGTGGGGAGGTTGAACATTGATTAGTGGTTCAAGGTGGTGAGTGGTTCAAGGTGGTGAGTGGTTCAATGTGGTGAGTGGTTCAATGTGGTGAGTTGTCCAATGGGGTGAGTGGTTCAAGGTGGGTGAGTGGTCCAATGTGGAGAGTGGTTCAAGAAGGGAGAGTTGTTCAAGGCTGGGAGTGGTTCAAGGTGGGTGAGTGGTAAGAGGTGGGTGAGTGGTGAAAGGTATGTGGTTTAGGATATTTTCGTCGGTATGTAGTTTATGATATGAATGTCGGTATGTTGTTTTGTATATGTTCGTCGGTATGTGGTTTAGGATATGTTCGTCGGTATGTTGTTTTGTATATGTTCGTCGGTATGTGGTTTTGTATATGTTCGTCGGTATGTTGTTTTGTATATGTTCGTCAGTATGTTGTTTTGTATATGTTCGTCGGTATGTTTTTGTATATGTTCGTCGGTATGTTGTTTTGTATATGTTCGTCGGTATGTGGTTTTGTATATGTTCGTCGGTATGTTGTTTTGTATATGTTCGTCGGTATGTGGTTTAGGACATGTTCGTCGGTATGTGGTTTAGGATATGTTCGTCGGTATGTTGTTTAGGATATGTTCGTCGGTATGTGGTTTAGGATATGTTCGTCGGTATGTTGTTTTGTATATGTTCGTCGGTATGTGTTTTGTATATGTTCGTCGGTATGTGGTTTAGGACATGTTCGTCGTATGTTGTTTTGTATATGTTCGTTGGTATGTTGTTTTGTATATGTTCGTCGGTATGTTGTTTTGTATATGTTCGTCGGTATGTAGTTTTGTATATGTTCGTCGGTATGTGGTTTAGGATATGTTCGTCGGTATGTAGTTTTGTATATGTTCGTCGGTGTGTGGTTTAGGATATGTTCGTCGGTATGTTGTTTGGTATATGTTCGTTGGTATGTTGTTTTGTATATGTTCGTCGGTATGTGTTTTAGGATATGTTCGTCGGTATGTAGCTTTGTATATATTCGTCGGTATGTCGTTTAGGATATGTTCGTCGGTATGTTGTTTTGTATATGTTCGTCGGTATGTAGTTTTGTATATGTACGTCGGTATGTAGTTTTGTATATGTTCGTCGGTATGTTGTTTAGGATATGTTCGTCGGTATGTAGTTTAGGATATGTACGTCGGTATGTGGTTTAGGATATGTTCGTGGGTATATTGTTTTGTATATGTTCGTCGTTATGGGTTTAGGACATGTTCGTGGGTATGTTGTTTTGTATATGTTCGTCGTTATGTTGTTTTGTATATGTTCGTCGGTGTGTGTGTTTTGGTATGTTTCGTCGGTATGTGGTTTAGGACATGTTCGTCGGTATGTTGTTTTGTATATGTTCGTCGTTATGTTGTTTTGTATATGTTCGTCGGTATGTGGTTTTGTATATGTTCGTCGGTATGTGGTTTAGGATATGTTCGTCGG
The DNA here is from genome assembly GCA_034190875.2 of Urechis unicinctus. Lineage (NCBI taxonomy): Eukaryota > Metazoa > Annelida > Polychaeta > Xenopneusta > Urechidae > Urechis > Urechis unicinctus. The sequence goes on from CM067354.1 coordinate 58,080,999, forward strand.
TATGTTGTTTTGTATATGTTCGTCGGTATGTTGTTTTGTATATGTTCGTCGGTGTGTGGTTTTGTATATGTTCGTCGGTATGGGTTTAGGACATGTTCGTCGGTATGTTGTTTTGTATATGTTCGTCGTGTTGTTTTGTATATGTTCGTCGGTGTGTGGTTTTGTATATGTTCGTCGGTATGTGTTTAGGACATGTTCGTCGGTATGTTGTTTTGTATATGTTCGTCGGTATGTTGTTTTGTATATGTTCGTCGGTATGTGGATATGTTTAGTTTTGTTATGTTCGTCGGTATATATGGTTTAGTTATGTTCGTCGGTATGTTGTTAGGATATGTTCGTCGGTATGTTGTTTAGTATATGTTCGTCGGTATGTGGTTTTAGGATATGTTCGTCGGTATCGGTATGTGTTTTGTATATGTTCGTCGGTATGTTGTTTAGGATATATGCACGTCGGTATGTGTTTTATGTTCGTCGGTATGTTCGTCGGTATTCGTCGGTTTAGTTTTGTATATGTTCGTCGGTATGTTGTTTTGGATATGTTCGTCGGTATGTAGTTTAGTTTGTATATGTTCGTCGGTATGTGTTTTAGGATATGTTCGTCGGTATGTTGTTTTGTATATGTTCGTCGGTATGTTTTAGTCGGTATGTCGTTTAGTCGTTATGTTGTTTTTGTATATGTTCGTCGTATGTTCGTTTTAATATATTGTTCGTCGGTGTATGTATAGTATATGTTCGTCGGTATGGGTTTAGGACATGTTCGTCGGTATGTTGTTTGGTATATGTTTCGTCGTGTATGTTGTTTGTATATGTTCGTCGGTATGTGGTTTTGTATATATGTTCGTCGGTATGTTGTTTTGTATATGTCGTCGGTATGTTGTTTTGTATATGTTCGTCGTCGTATGTTGTTTTGTATATGTTCGTCGGTATGTGGTTTTGTATATGTTCGTCGTCGTGGTTTTGTATAGGACATGTTCGTCGGTATGTTATGTTTACAGTTATGTGTCGTCGTTATGTTGTTTGTATATGTTCGTCGTTGTGTGTGGTTTTTGTATATGTTCGTCGGTATGTGTTTAGGACATGTTCGTCGGTATGTTGTTTTGTATATGTTCGTCGGTATGTGTTCGTCGGTATGTTGTTTTGTATATGTTCGTCGGTATGTTGTTTTGTATATGTTCGTCGGTATGTAGTTTAGGATATGTTCGTCGGTATGTGGTTTTGTATATGTTCGTCGGTATGTTGTTTTGTATATGTTCGTCGGTATGTGGTTTAGGTATATGTTCGTCGGTGTGTTTTTTGTATATGTTCGTCGTTCGTATGTGTTTAGGATATGTTCGTCGGTATGTGGTTTAGGATATGTTCGTCGTATATGTTGTTTTGTATATGTTCGTCGGTATGTGGTTAGGACAATTCGTCGTATATTTAAAGTATGTTCGTCGGTATGTTTTTTTTGTATATGTTCGGTCATGTCGGTGTTACGTCGGTATGTTTTTGTATATGTTCGTCGGTATGTGGTTTTGTATATGTTCGTCGTATGTATGTTCGATATGTTCGTCGGTATGTTCGTCGGTATGTTGTTTTGTATATGTTCGTCGGTATGTGTTTTGTATATGTTCGCCTCGGTATGTTGTTTTGTATATGTTCGTCGGTATGTGTTTTGTATATGTTGGGGTATGTGTTTGTTATATGTTCGTCGGTCGGTGTGGTTTAGGATATGTTCGTCGGTATGTGGTTTTGGACATATGTTCGTCGGTATGTGTTTTGTATATGTTCGTCGGTATGTGGTTTTTGTATATGTTCGTCGGTATGTGGTTTAGGATATGTTCGTCGGTATGTTGTTTTGTATATGTTCGTGTCGTCCTTACCTGTCGAATCTTTGTCGTTGTCCTTTCTGAATTATTGCCACCCCACCCCCCTCCACCCACCGAGAAAGCCTGAAGCCTTCCGCCTCGTTTGATATTCCTTTCATCACTCAAGTCGTCATCATCATCGCGATCCTGTCCCCTAATTAACTTTCTTTGACCCTAAGGAGAGAGCACTCCCTTTGGTGAAAACCAACACGAGTTTCTCGTGAAGTACCTGGTGTACTCACCTGAAATATGGAGGTATATCTTACCCTCCGCCTCCTCGACGCACCCTCAAAGTAACTCTCCCACGGGCTGCTCTTCCTCGAGGCTTACCCTCCCTAAAGCTGCAACTGAATACCACACATTCAAGTGGCCTCTCACAGTCGACCCCTCCAAGCCGAGTGACACGCGGCGACACTGATTGGGACAGGTAAGGCTCAGGTAAGTCAGCTCCGTCCCGTCTCCCCACCATAAGAATCTGTTCCACCAGCCCATACCGGGGCCCAGTCGTCACTGACACCCGGTCAACACCATACAGACACACAGCGGGTACATTTTGCCGAAACAATGTGATAAATAACGGTAGTTGGAATGTTTGTCTGCATTCTGCGGTGCAGTGGACTGTGTCAGGAGGTATCCGATGACAGATGGATCTCAGTGAAATTGTTGCCCCTGATTTGGTCGCGAAACAATGACCGCCTTCCACACGGGCCGAGAGGGTGGAATGCGTCTGCCTGCATTCTTGCTAGAAGGGAGAACCTGAATGGCTCAAGATCACAGCAGTAATATATTGATGGTATTTTCTTATGATTGCTGGGACGGAGTAGGGAGGGATTACAGGTGCACATAGAGCAACATGAACTGAACAGACTGCATGGAGATCAAGTTTGACCAGGAGGGAATTTCTAGCACAAACGACCTCTTCCTGGTCGGAGGTGACTAGATACGCATGCGTGATTTCTAGGCCCCTCAATGGCCCCTACATTGTAAGAAGCAGATGAGCATGACGTTATTACAGAAGTGTCTCCTACGCACACACACCCTTAACGACCCCTTCACACCCCACAATGTAACACCAGCATTGATTGATCACACAACTTTCTCTCGTCACCTTCTGAGGCTCGTATTACGGCACCGAGCGCCTCACAGTGCCAGCCTACATAAGGCCCCTGGCCCTACACCCTACATCGGATATGAGCCTCATTCCCATTGGACCTCAGCAATCAGATGAATGGAGTAAATGGCCAGGTGTGATCATCACGGTAAAGGTAAAACGTGCATCATGCAAAACCACTGTTACGTCATGCACGACCACGGTTACATCGTGCACATCCACGGTTACATCGTGCACATCCACGGTTACATCGTGCACATCCACTTCCAAGTCATACACATCCACTTCCAAGTCATACACATCCACTTCCAAGTCGTCATCCACTTCCACTTACATCGTAACACATCCACTTCCAAGTCGTACACATCCACTTCCAAGTAATACACATCCACTTCCAAGTCATACACATCCACTTCCAAGTCGTACACATCCACTTCCAAGTAATACACATCCACTTCCAAGTCATACACATCCACTTCCAAGTCGTACACATCCACTTTCAAGTCATACACTTCCAGCAACTTCGCATAAGTCGGCGACCTTGACATCCAACTCCTCCTCTACCCTGACCCAGTTATCGTTTACCCCGAGGGTGCTCGAGTAAACCACAGCTCTTTCTGTTACCAATTACACGCCAATGACTGGCCAATCAGCAGTCAAGAGGAGACATTCCGAGCCAGCCTTGATCTCCGAGCGGGGTCGACACGCGCGATAGGGGTTCGTCCCCTCGAGACTTGTGTGAGGTGTCTTGTCAAATCGGGTCTCTCTCAATACGACGTCATGAACCTGGTGACTATATTGGTGAACAAAAGTGTAATACATAATAAATTAAGTAGCTCATTAACTCCCTCACTCATTCACTCAACCACTCATTCAATCATTCATCCATTCTCTCTCTCTTTACCCCCTTCCTCACTCGCTCTCTCCTATCCTCTTTCACTCACTCACTCACTCACTCACTCACTCACTCACTCACTCACAGAGCAATCTATTTCTCGGATCCCGATGCCAAGCTTCCGAGCCATGAGCAGTCTCACTTCTGTTATATGATCACCAAACGCGACCGTCTCATCATGGCGCTAACACTTCCGGTAACAGGTCCCAGGGGCGCCACCTACACCACGCGTATCATCAATTACTTTTGAGATACTCGAAGACTTTGGAAGTTCAGAAAATTCCAGATCCGTGCAAACCGCGGATGAAAGAACACCGCAAGTTATAATTAATTAATTTATACTTTCCATCAAGCCTCACTTCGCGCGATATATTTCAAGATAAAAACAGTTGAGATGTAGCTATCTATTTTCAGTAGCTTTGTGACGGATCCATTAGCGGGAAGGGCTGTCCGGATCAGCCACGGGGTAGACACGTTAACAGCGTCCTGGTTTCCGTTCGGGCCATATCACGGACGCCCAGGGTGAGAATTAGCTGGAAGAAGAGCAACGGTGGTGCTTCCAACACATAGCAGCATCCTCCCTCCCTCCCTCCCTCCCACCACACCACCCAACACCAACAAACCAAGCCCCCCACCCCCAACCCCACCACCCAACACCCAACACAACAAACCAAGCTCCCCCCACCCGCTCCCCCGCTCCCGTCGCCCACATGTCGTTTTAGCAAGGTTATTTGGGGGCAATGACTGCAAGACTGGCTGTGTTGTGCTGGGGTGGGTTGGGTCGGTAGGTGCGGGGGGGGGGGGGGGGGGGGGGGGTTGCAAGTTGGGGTTACGGTTGGGATATTTGTGCCAGACGAGACACCTATTCCAGAAGATTTCTTCCTGTTAGTGTGACGTTGAAGCCAACTCTCCAACCGAACCAATGTTACAATGGCCGCGCACTCATTCCAACGGACAGAATGCATCGACTTCCCCACCCAGCTCATTCTCTGATTGTCAATCGGTCCATCTAGTCCTGCACATAATATTCGGTAGCACTTTGCTGGTACACTAGGTACACTGCCCACAATAAACCACCCACATATACTAAACTGCCCACAATAAACCACCCACATATACTAAACTGCCCACAATAAACCACCCACATATACTAAACTGCCCACAATAAACCACCCATATATACTCCACTGCCCACAATAAACCACCCACATATACTAAACTGCCCACAATAAACCACCCATATATACTCAACTGCCCACAATAAACCACCCACATATACTAAACTGCCCACAATAAACCATCCACATATACTAAACTGCCCACAATAAACCACCCATATATACTCAACTGCCCACAATAAACCACCCACATATACTAAACTGCCCACAATAAACCACCCATATATACTCAACTGCCCACAATAAACCACCCACATATACTAAACTGCCCACAATAAACCACCCATATATACTCAACTGCCCACAATAAACCACCCACATATACTCAACTGCACACAATAAACCACCCATATATGCCACACTACTCACAATAAACTACCCACGTCTACTTCACCCGTTCACTGGCCGTGCCATACTACCCGCCTACTATCCTTGCCAATCATCCTACCATTCCTGCTATACTTAGCAACACAACCCCCTTCCCAGCCACGACCCGCCCACACCCCCACACCCTCACACCAACCTTCGAACATCAAGTACAAAACGACTTTTTAGAATAAAGTAGGTGCTTATGAGGCTGGTTCTCGGGGGTGGTGCCAGGAATGACCTTCTGACTTCCTGTCTCCCTCCATTGAGGGTGTCAAAATGGGGATTTTCGCTGACAATCGGCCGTCAACATCTTCTCGACAGCTAGTTAAAGGGGAGGGACTGGAACGACCTGTATAAGGCAATGGGCGGGACAATGGGATGCTTGGATGCAAGTTGATTACAAGGCCAGTGTCGTCGCAACACCCCTGACAGGCGCTCATGCTATCTTACCAGTATGAAGCCGTGAGACTCGGGCTACACAGTTTGTTTGCAATATGGTCTCTGCTCACTCGTGGTTTATTTGACTCTCCCCACCCACCCTCTCACTTTCACGATATTTGCTATCGTCACCTCTCGCCCGCCCCTTCCCTGCTCCTTTCTTCCAGTCGGGTTTCTCTCTTTCTCCACTCTCTGACCCGCTGCCTGCTCTCACCCCCACCGTGCCGTCAACCCCACGTGCCGTCAACCCCACCCACGCCGTCACCCCCACCGTGCCGTCAACCCCTACCACGCCGTCAACCCCATCCACGCCGTCACCCCCACCCACGCCGTCAATCCAACCCGCCCACGCCGTCAACCCCACCCACCCACGCCGTCAATTCAACCCACGCCGTCAACCCAACCCACGCCGTTAACCCCACCCACGCCATCACACACACCATCACCCACTCCATCACCCACGCCTTCACCCACGCCATCACCCGCACCCACGACATCAAACATCAACCACACCCACGACATCAACCACTCCCACGACATCAAACATCAACCACATCCACGACATCAACCACTCCCACGACATCAATCACACCCACGACATCAACCATACCCACGCTATCACACACTCAGATAAATCTTCAGCTGCTGCTGTTTCCGATTCAGTTGATCAAAACTGAGAATTTGAGAATGGAGCAGTGAGAAGTTGATGAATGGAGCAGTAAGAAGTTGATGAATGTGACCAATGCATTGTCCGTAAGTCGTCTTCTTCAGCCAGCTAGCTACCAGGCCCGGGTTCATATCGGAGAGAGGGAGATGGCAAGCATTGTCCTCGACGAGTGACCCTGCAAACATCATTACCCGGACAAAACCCCAGGTGTCTTTGAGGGCATTAACCCCTTGGCAAAACACGTGGCTTCCTTGGCCAAGATAAATAAAGCTTAATAAAGGCAAACAATTGATATCTCCTAATTCTAATGTAATTGAATTCAAGCGCATCACAATCAATGTAATTTTCGCTCTATCTCTCCTGGGCGCAAGTATTGTAAAATTGACACCGCTTGGGTAACCCGGGTGAATTCACACCCACCTCACCCCCAACACCCAACCCAACCCTGTGCAATACTGTCCATCCTCATCCGTTGGCCTGGGAGAATACCATATGGTGCCGAGAAGGAAGATCCGAGCCCAGTGGCTATCGCAGACACCACACAACTACCCCTAAATTGGCCTTTTGTGGTCAGCCCCAATCTCGCTATTATCGTAAAACATCTTGACAGGTGTGAGTCAAATTATCCCCACTATGGAGCTTTCTGCTGAGGTTCTCTCGTGTTTCCTCAATTGGATTATAGGCGCAACAGCCAGTGAGGACCGCACGGTGACCACAGGGGTCAGAGGTCACACTCATGAGATTGTCAGGAACAAGTCAAGTGAAATATTAAGGGTTGTGGAGGGTCACCGCGGTCATAGAAAATAGTAAAAAATAAGTTATTTGGAACACAGCTGAAAACCTGAAGAACCCATCCAAACGTGATCTTGTACAACAGAAATAGATACTTGACCGGAGGTACAATCATGATTCTACAATTGAGTTACTACTATCGGCATGCCAACCTTTTGCCACTGCTACGTTGCACCCTCGACTTCAGGTACCTAAGTTAATATACCCTCGAGAGCCTCAATAAGGTGGTACCTAAGTAAATATACCCTCGAGAGCCTCAATAAGGTCGCCCCTGAGGCCAGTCAGCCAGCAACAAAGTACTTATGAGCCGCTAGATAAAAAAATACATTATTGTCTGATACAAAATGACACCAAATTATCACCCCAATATCGCTCACTGCTTATCTTACCCTTCGATTACTCCCGGGGGGGATCTTGCTGGTCACGGTCATGTCGGCGCCGTGGGAGCCAGTCGAGTCTGCAATTTTGACGAGCAGTGGATGAAAAGCTCAATCTAGATACAATCTGCCTAATTGAAACGCCGCTGGAAGCGATGTCTTCACAGGGGTATCGCTTTCATTCATTAAACCGAACCTGCTCAGTATATATGCAGTATCTCTACGGCCCATGCTTGGCTTAATATATCCAGCGGATGAGGCTTTTTGGCGGGGTACGAGCCGAAGAGCATATTAAGCTGGCCAAGTATCCCGTGAATGTTTGGTCATTTACAGGAACTGGCTTGATTTACACGGTGTTCAATCTTATGATAAAGTTACACACTTCACACGAACCGGTTTTCGTTTATTAATGCAGTTTATTGGCGACATTTATTACGTTGGAAAGCATGGGATTTGCAATGTACGGTTCATAAGAAAAGAGTCTCCATTTTTCAAATACCATCCAATGGATGGTGGTCAGACGCGTCACCGTACCAACATAACGTCACCGTACCAACATGACGTCACCGTACCAACATGACGTCACCGTACCAACATGACGTCACCGTACCAACATGGCGATACCTGGTCATGTGGCGTCGTGTGGAATCTGTGTCTCATGTCGTCAATATGGCTACCTACTCTGCGGGTATAGACGTAAAAAGCCTTGTCCATTCTTTAAATTTTGGTCTCAAGTGATTTATGCGTGAATGCAAATATTTGATGACCCAGATAAGCCAATCCGCATTAAAAATTAGCGAATAATTAAGATCTAATGGAACAGTTCTAGTCGGGAGGCCTGGTTGGCGGAAAGTGGGCCATGTGGTCACAGCGGACATGCGCAGATTAGCCACGGGTTTTTTCTCTCATTTATTGTGCTTAACAATGACAGGGGTTGAGAGGGATGACACCCTGGGTATGACGTGCGTCTGGTGTGGTGGGTGGGGTGGTGGGAGGGCGCGAGGCGGGGTAATAATCAACTGATCTCTGACAGTGGTCAGCGTATTGAACGACTGACTGGCAGACAATCACCGATGACAGCGGGTCAGCTGCTTGGTTGTGGATACGACTGACGAGATGATCTAGTTGGAGCGAACTTTAAGGAGATAGGGATGGGGCCTCATTTGAGATGCAGATGTCTGGATTAGAGTGGGAGTGTGGGAGATGGGGGAGGGTGTTTTGGAAGGACACTATAGAGCGGAGGCCAGCAAATAGCTAGACAACCTTCTACACCAATGCACTGGTCCTTGTCACATCATGTTTCACGGACAGGGACCTCACATACTCGCCTTCTCTTGCTTAGAAACATCCTGACCTTTGGCGACAAAAGTTCAGAGGTTCGTTGGCTCGCATTGTCCACTGCTAGCCGGCCACTTAAATGGTTCTTCCAGACTTCTTCGCTTATCATTCATCACAGCGCAGTTACGGAAACCAGACTCTCGGTGCGGTTAAACGTCTCAGCATGCATTCAATCCTTAAACCATACCTCATTAAATCCGTGTTTAATGGCTATAGCCGGCTAAGAGGCGGTGTTCGGTGGTAAACAGCGCCGAGATTCAATTACAGTAAATCACTACCTCTAGCCAGTTCCCTTTACAAACACAAGCCATCCATCTCGAGTGGACTGCTTGACAATATGACTAGCACGTTGGATGGATATAGTTACAGCTGTAACGCGGCGTCCTGTTGGTTTCGCTGCTCTGGGATGACGCAGACATGCCATGTCCGTTTCATGAATATTATTTGCGTCTTTCTCATGCAACTCGTCATCAAACCTCATGGTGAAGCGAATCTAACACAAGTCTAGAAAACACCACCTTTGTTTAGTTCAGTGCAGTGTAGTAATTGTACAATACCCGGAGAAGACGCTCATTCTCGCATCACAATGACTGTGCTAACATTACGTCATCACAATGCTTCTTGAAGGCGTGCGGAGGGTATCTATAGAGGGCACCTTGCCAACAACAAAGCTGCTTCAAGTATCGCATGAGGGGAAAACGGGCGTATATAGCCTGTGTTATCGTTGAGAGAATGTACAAGAAGGAATGTTCCACACATGTTCGGTTGTAAAGACGAGGCTTTATAACAATGCGTCTCGACAGATTTTAAAGGTCAAACCTTCAGTGGCATCGCTTAGTATGAAAACAAGTATTCTGTGAAGAAAAGACCCAAATCTTTAACGGTTTGGTAAGCATCTTTTTTACATTGATTTTTTTATTAATTTTTAGTAATAATTATGAATCTAGTATTCAGCCTAAAGTCAAACCCTTGCGTCGATTAGTATAGCCTGTCTGATTCGACGTCAACGTTGCGTACAATGACGTCATACTGCTGCGTCTGCTGCCATCTAGCGATGAACCCGTGACCTATGATAGGATGAAAGACATTCAAAATATCACTTGAATTCTTCTTGGATAAACTGTTTTTATATGGCCATATTGCGTGGTGAATCAAGTGGGTTGTTGGTAAATACCAGGTCAGAACTGCAGGTGTGAGGGGGGCAGAAGGTACATCACTCACGAACAATGCCAAACCGAGAAGATCCACGCAGAATCTGTCTAACTTTCAAACATTGTGCCAGTAAAAGCTGTAAGTGATATTGCTGCGTTGTGCAATTTCTCACCCCATCAATATGGTGGACATGAAATTCAATTTACTCTAAACAATGGCATGAGGGCTTCCAAGAGGAGAGAGGGCAATCGCGGCCCAATGGAGGTCAGGCCCTGGGACCTCTTTGCTGTCGTCACTCAGAAATTCCTCCTGACCCTGCGTGTGTTGGATCTAGAGGAGGCAATGAAGGGTCAGAGGCGCTGGGGCATTTGACCCTCCACGACCGCTTCATCCAGCCGGGGAAATCAGTCATTCGACTGCGCATGCGCGAAGCTGTGGCTTCTGGCGAAAGAAGCAGACGCTTCGCGTCAGTTGATGTTGCGGTGTGGCTCTGAGACTGGAAGAAAAATGGGGGGAGGGGTGATTCGGGGCGAGGATCGGGCATAAGTTTTGGTGTTAAATATTGTCGAGAGTTGGGTTACTCGCAGTGGCAAAGGTGGGGCGCGGTTGGGCCAAAGGGCAACCACAGTTGTTCATAAGTGTCGAGAAAGAAGCAACTGACAATCAAATCAAGTGGCTACGAGCACAGCTGCTGTTAGCCTCATCATGTACCCAGCAACACCCCCCATCACCCCCACATACGCCAAACACCAGTAAGTCACAGAGGAAGAAGCCCTTGGATGGGGGTATGGACCCAATCCCGCCAGCCCTCTCTCTCAATGCACAAGACATGGAACTAGCCTTCCCGCTAGACGGACAGACCTCAACACGAGCTAACGTCAGATGTTGAAGGCTCCATTAAGAGCTGCTGCTGATGCTGGAGAAGTGATGGATAGCCATGCCAACACGCGGCACAACACAAAACATATAGTATGACTAAGCAGTAAGGGAAACGCTCGGCGAAGAGAGAGATCCACCCCCACCAGGTGCAAATGCGTTCGTTTCTCACCCCTACCCCAACCAAGCCCACTTCCAAACCCATAGTGCCCTCTCTGTGTGATCGACCAATATAGACTTTAAGGAGGTCGTGATGAGGAGCTGGAGGCAGAGATACAGAGGAGAGTCATCGTGATGCTGAGGCTCAGCATCTTCACATATATGTAAATCATATCATTAATGCATGCTACATCGCTTATCGTCCATCAGGCAACCGGAGATGGAAGTGCCACACATGTTTACATATTTCAGCACTATCACTTGTCTCCAGCTGCGGGTATAGGTCATCAATTACCTAGGTTACCAGGTGCTTTTACACGTCTGTGACGTCATAGGCCACATGGGTCGCTGGCGCGGACGCAGTGGATGTTTTTATGACTTGTTTTTCATTTATTTATTTATGTATTTCTAACTGTTACTTGTATGTTTGTTGATAACAGGCGATCGCGGCTGTGAGTATTCTGATAGCTGGGTATAAGGCGCATCTCACGGTGGGCGGAGCACTGCCAATAGATATCACACCAGCCTACAAACACTAACCTGCTAAGCTCTCGCCCACTACAAAGCAACAAGTGCGCACTGTTACATATCGCATTCATTTGCCAACAAATCCTTTTCGTTATGTTTAAACCTAGCAATTAATATATACAATAGAAGCGATAACCACGCGATGCGTTATAAGGCGATGTAATGACGAATGCAATTTATAATCACAGGTACTTCGCAATTCAATATGAAACGCGAGCGTCATCAAGTGACGTCAGAAAGACATGGAGACATCCCTTATCATGCAGTCTCCCAATGGTGCGGACATTATTCAGGGTCTCGATCATTTGTGTCACGGTTGGTTCCCGAAGTAACTTAAAAAGCCCGATTTTTCAATCGCAGATATATCCTCATCACAAGCTGCACATTGTCTGTGCATGTATATACTACTGGGTGTCATCTTGCTAAGGAGGCAGGTCGTGATGTGTATCACGTGACTTGGTGAACTAATCAAAACCAACTCAATAGAAAATATTAACTCTGTCAAATCATAATAATTGTTGCATCCTTCAATCTATTCTATGTTATGCAGGGTTCTCTGCAGGTAACGGGGAATGAAATACGCCACAAGAGAGAAGGTCACCCGCAGAGGTCATCTGATTGGTGCTTCCCTATACGTCCATTGTTCAAGTTGGTGTAACAACTTAATGAGGTATCGCTGAGGTCAGCGGATAGGTCAATCGTTCAATCAATGTAACCTTCACACATTTAGTCATTTGATTCAAGATGAGGTCCCAAGTCATAGAGGGACGGCTCGCGGTGTGGACCTCATCTCACAGCAGGTCTTCATCATCTCTCCCATGAGCAGGCTAATATCAAGACGCTAGAGCTACCTCCCCCGACATGATCAAGGCGTGTTAGACATCTCAACCTGTCATCACATCCACGACCAATCGATCACAGCCCGACTGGCCGACGCGCTGGTCATCTCACGGGGGCTGACCGCTATACGTGTAAGCTGTCACAACTGTTGTTCGGTGAGATTTCTTCATTATTAGGTGCGCTGACCCATAATGCACCTATGTTAGCGCGTGAGGCATGATGGGATGGGTGTAAGGTGTGGTGGTTTGATTTGATGTGGGCGTGGGCGTGGGAGGCGGGGTATGGGTTAAGTGTGAGAAGAATATTAAGGAATTAGCTGGGCGGCGGCTGCTGGCACTGGGAGGGGAGGCTTGATAATGGTGATGACAGCTCGGATGTTTTGGGAATTACTGTAAGAGACAGGGAAAACTAGACGTACACATGGTTAGAACCCGAATCCTGAAAACAGAAGTCCCGGCATGCCTCAGAATAGCAATAATATGGCTTTTTTTATGACACAACTCATAAAATGTCAAGGTCAATAAATGGGGTCACGTGTGTGCTTAACCCGACCTCATCATGCCTAAATGGTCGATAGGGGAATGTCTAATCGGGTTACGCTGGACGGCATGGATCAGGCCAATGGCACAATTGGGGAATGGGTTTATTAGCGGTTCAGAATTCCCCGCACTAATTATCGCCGAAGTCATGAAAACGACAGCAATATACAGGGCAATGAACACACCAGATGTGCTGTCCACGAATTCCATCAACATGATTCGTACGATTGAACGGTGAATCTTTACCAGTGCGCATGCGGCCTGATTGAAAACAGCCATAATACCCGCAACCCTGCCGTTGAAGGCGACTGAGCCCCCTTTTTGATAACACTTGATATGTAGAATCACAACATATGACGTTTTCATGCTCTTTTCAGTACATAATTTATGATGACTTTATACGATGCCATAAAGGTGTATATACCCGGCGATCGGGCACTATAAATGTTAGATTTGAGGAGCTCGAAGGAGAAACCAAATTCCTCAAACCTGACCTCATCACTCCTTACCTGCTTCTACCTGACCTCATCACCCCTTACCTGCTTGTACCTGTCATCAAAGTGACTTTTGATGTCGTCGATATGAGGGGGCGATTATTGGTGACAAAGACACTTTCACCGATTGATCCGACACATTTACCTGTATATATACACGGATAAGGTATAGCTTAACACGCAGGGTGTCATGGCCTTCACAAGCAGGTTTGATCGAGAGTATGGGACGGCGATGAGTTTCTGGCGTGGTCGCGTCATCGTTTACTCATAAGGAGGACGACAACATTTGTTTATCACGAGGTACAGCAAGAAACTCTCACAGCCATCAAGTTATATTGGTCACGTAGTCAGGATGGCTATAGCAGGATGCCTGCTACAGAGGCTGATGGCCCTAGTAACAGCATTCTGCCAGCCTCACCGTCTGTTGTCAGGCGAGAAGATGTCGCCACAATCACCTCTCGCTTCCGCTCCCATCCCTCTTATCGCGAGTCTATCGCCTCACTCTATTTGAAGTCGACTTCACGACTTAAAAAACCCGGTCTGTTATTGAGCTACTCAGGGCAGGTAAAGTGTGAGCCGGGGCGACGTATGTCTTACAGCACACCTGTAATTAGCGCGTCCAATGAGACCCGCATGGCACAGGGTTATGAACTGATGAACCGACACAGGTAAACCTGTGAACCTTACCTATACATATCAAGTGAACCCTTACCTATCGACAATTACAAAACACAAACACCTTTAACCACGCCGACGAAAAAAACTTCGCTTGGAACTCACGCGCCGAGGCCAAGTTGGCGGGGAATATAGTGGCGCCCTCTATTGAGGAGCAGTGACCCGCGAGGCAATTGCTTTTGGTGAGTTACACGGAGTGCAAGTGGGGTGGGTCGGCGGGGGCAAACAGGGGTGATATCATCTTGACATCATCAATCATAGCTGACGCGACCGCTAAAGCGCTCCTTCTCCCACGCTCTCACCTTCACAATAACCCACCCCCGACCCGTATTCTCTCTCTCTCTCTCTCTCTCTCTCTCTCTCTCTCTCTCTCTCTCTCTCTCTCTCTCTCTCTCTCTCTCTCTCTCTCTCTCTCTCTTGCTCTCTCTAACCCTCTCTCTCTCTCCTTCTCTCTCTCGCTTTCTCTCTCTTGCTCTTCCCTACCTCACTCTTTCTCTCTCTCTCTCTCTCTCTCTCTCTCTCTCTCTCTCTCTCTCTCTCTCTCTCTCTCTCTCTCTCTCCTCGTCTCCCACTCATCTCCTTTCAAATTCGCACGCTTCTTCCACTTGACGTCACTTTCTCTCTACATTTCCCCCACGTTATGCCCCATTTCTCTCGTTCCTTTTTAGTTTCCAAACTCGTCTAACTGTTTCCTTGTTTTATCTATTTCTGACCTCTTCTAATTGTCGGTCTCATTTTTCTATCGCTCCCCGTATTGTTTTGTTTGGTCAGATTGCCTTTCTTGTTTTGACAGCTATGTAAACCTTCTCAATAAATTCTTGTATAATTCTCAGCCCGGCCGTCAGTAGGCAGCCATGTACACCGCAGCACTTAACTCTCACGACATTAAAACACAATGAGACACAATAACAAACATTTATGTGCGCTGGTATGTAATTACGCTGTGCTTACAGACATATCGACTACAGCACGGCGTGAGTGAATGCATAGCGCTTATTACTTACACAAATCACCGTACATATGTCTGCCAGGTTGCCTATACGCTCAATCAGGGCGCTGTTGGGTCACAATCTGTCATCACAGCACCTTGCATGGATCTCCACACCGGTCACGTCAGGTGAATTCTCTCCAGTTAAACCGTATCTTCTCACTTGGGTGGAGTGGAGGGTTAGACTTTGATTTTTCAATAGTTTCGACTTCGTTAAGATATTCCACCCACGCAATTAGTGAATAGTCGTGGTATGTTAATCAAATGTCCATTATGGCTTGTAGAGAGGTTAGTCCCGAGAACCTCAATGGACAATGATGAGTCTCCTCATATGTTAATTTCCCTCAACAAGAATGGCTTCACTAATAAGGGCCTTCAAGAGGTAGATTTGCCTCCAACGAGTCCCTCCTCAGTTAAAACCCAGATCACCAAGGTTGGGAGAGGATTCCCTCCAACCCTCATTGAGGCGGTCAACTATAATGAGAGCAGCGGGGTGCGGAGAGGGCAAGGAGGTGGCTATGAAAGAACCTCTTTCTCCTCAATATACCTTTGCCGGTGATTACTGCGTAGGGAGGGACCCAGTCAAAACCCTCACTGACATCCTCGCCCCAGGCTGATATATGGCTAAACTCACAGGCTTAACGATACCCTCCCTGGCCAGAAATAAAAAATTGCCCCAACTATGCTTTCACACTCCACGCCCTCACACGCCCTTACCTATCGGAGGTACACCACAAATTATACCTCTACCCGCCCCCCTACCTCCTACACCCATCCGATAAACGTACTGTGAATGCCGGAGGGAGAGGCACTATTGTGGGAGGCAGTTGAGGGTCTTAAGCAGCTCTCTTGCATTACCTGCCCCAGGTAATCACACCATTGGCAAGTCATGATTAAAAAGATGGCAGATCCCCGCTGACTCGTCAGGGCCCTCACCGCTCCTCCATCCTCCGTCCCTTAACTTCTAATTCAATCTCGTTTTTACTACCTCCCCATGTGCAAGGTGTGGGCTGATTGTGGAGCCTTGAGGCCCATGTCGCCCGTGGAAATGTTACGCTGATTAGAAGCAATCGTTTTATAAGAGCTCGGTCATTTCAGACAAGATTTAATTCAATTAAACATCTTCAAGTGTTGCGTTACTGCAAGCCGGTGTGGATTGGATAATCTGAGGAATGGAATGCGTCCGGAACAGGAGCGGAGAACACAGCGCTTTCTGCTGCCCATGCAGAGGATTTGTTACTTAACCAATCGCAGTTTGCGGCTGATGCTTTGTTCGTTGGCCTTGTTAAGACACAGTCAGTGCCACGCTGATGCCTCGTCACCACCTCACTAATACAGCCTCGTTTTCCTATGGCGTATCTTGATCGGTTACAACCAGTCTCATCCAACCCACCCAACCGCAGCAGCTCCCCCCCCCCACCCGCCACTCTCCATGCACCTAACGCACACGTACCACCCTCCTGACGAGAGTCTCGCTGCCAGCTTTGACGGTTCTTGTACTGCCATTTAACCCGACATCGACCTGCATCCTATCACCCACCATTGATCAGCCACACAGACATCCATTCATCACACGACAAACCTATGCTCACCTGGCTCCAGCCAATGAAATCAAATTAGCATAAGGTTGATGAGGAGGAAATGAACGGGGTGATGAGAGCACCTCTAGGTCCGGAACATGCCTCGCCTGTGTACCCCACGCACCGGAATATCTTCCAAACATATTGGAGCCCTTGAGCCCCAAGCACCGAGGTTTTGGTTGCCTCTTCACGGCTATGTGATGAGGGACAAAATTGATACCCTCCTCATATCGATCCAGGTGAGCAGTGGTGATGAGGTGGGTTTAGGTGCTGGGGGAGGGTGGGGGGGGGGGGGGACTCGACACACCTTACAAGCTCGCAGCAGGGCACTATACAGCGCTGGTGAGGTGGTAAAGATTCAAAACTTTGTAGGGGTGAAGTTTTAATCGATCCCTTGAGAATTAGCGATGTTCTTTTGCTGGCCTGATACTTCCTCTTATAGAAGTCACCATTACACATGATGATTTGGCTGGAATCGGCAAAACGGATTCGTTCTAGTAGACTGAACAAACGAATAAGGGCAGTGTCTCTGCATATAAAGAGTTTCTATAGACCCACTGAATCGTTCTTTTATTTGACTAAACATCGATCATGCACTTTAGTTGGTCACACACATTGTAACGCATTAAAGGTTGACAACAATGACTTAACACTCTAATAAAACTGATGGCCCAAAAGCTCATATGTTATCAAGAGTTTTTGTGACTGTTTATATGATATATGTTCACGCTATATAGGGGCGCTGGTATAGGCGGTGTACAGTGTACTTATAGGTACCATTGTTGACTAGGGCACCGGGGCGGGTGGGGGGGTGTGTGGGTGTAAAACGTCCTATCAATGAACTAATTGAGTATATTGCAACTATACAGAGTAATGTCTATGGGAGGTGTCAATCTACAGGTAATTCTAAAGTGATATATACCATTTGATGAGGATTTTCTAGTAATTGATTGAGTCAGGAAAGGAAAAGAATTATTCTAAAAGGTATAACTGCTAGATTTCAGGGCCCGTTCAAAAGCAGCCTCCAAGCTGCCCGTTTAACGAATTTGAGTAAGAAAATAACCCATTGGTACATAAGGATGCGCTGCAACCACCATAATGACGTCATCGATGCATGGACAATAGCGATGTGTTAGTTATACGTGAGGGCGATCGTAGGAGAGAGACGGGACTCCATGAATGACACTTGAGCCAGGTTCAGGAAATCCTAAATCCACAAAAAGGCCAAGGGGCTAGCTAGCAGAGGGGCGGGGTGGGTGGTGGTGGGGGCGCAAAAGTTGTCACTTTTGTTTGCTGATAAGGGGATAAGGAGGGCGATGGTAGAGAGGGACGCGACAAGACTTGATACACTGCTGGCTATGACTTCTACTACCACATTTCCCCCGATGTGTTTGACTTTAGTGAAGACAGACATCAGACAAGACATTATCTTCTTGTCGGCGAACTACAGCCAATGTCGGCAACGAGCGGACGTTGGTTGTAGTTCGAATGTGGCCTTCCTTCGGTTATGGAATCGGGTCACGACTTCATCACCCCTCTCTTTGTTCACCTCCCCCCCCCCCCCCCCCAGCCGGTCATCAATAGACCTTTAATCTGCTAACAAAACCTGAAACTGACCATGATCTATGTATGGAATGTTTACACCACCATTCAGTGACACCACAACTCAGTGACACCACCATTCAGTGACACCACCACTCAGTGACACTACCACTTAGTGACACCACCATTCTGTGTCACCACAACTCAGTGACACCACCACTCTGGCCCCGCCACACAGTGATTCCACCACTCAGTGACACCACCACTCAGTGACACCACCACTAAGTGACACCACCACTCAGTTACACTACCCCTCAGTGACACCACCACTCAGTGACACCACCACTCAGTGACGCAACCATTCAGTGGCACCACCATTCAGTGACACCACCATTCAGTGACACTACCCCTCAGTGACACCACCACTCAGTGACGCAATCATTCAGTGGCACCACCATTCAGTGACACCACCACTCAGTGACACCACCACTCTGGCCCCACCACACAGTGACACCACCACCCAGTGACTCTACCACTCAGTCACACCGCATGCATGTACTTTTGTACCATTATTATCTATTTCCCAGATAAGTCTTTTTTTCCCTACCACTGTTGTGTATTTTCCCTACCACTGTTGTGTATTTTCCCTACCAATGTTGTATATTTTCCTTACCACTGTTGTGTATATTCCCTACCACTTTTGTGCATTTTCCCTACCACTGTGGTGTATTTTCCCTTCCACTGTTGTGTACTTTCACTACCTCAGCTGCTAGCACTCAGCTGTTAGCACACAGCTGCTAGCACTCAGCTGTTAGCACACAGCTGCTAGCACTCAGCTGTTAGCACCTATTCCCATATCGCTGAACGATTCCGGATTCTTCTAAACACAAATCAAACAATCACAAATGGTGATGTTCAGTACTTAACGCCACATACTCTTATATTCAAATATGCACTCAATTATGCGTAAAAAAAATATAGTTTGCATTCCCCATAAGTGCAATAGAAATCGCAAATCATGTACGTGCATGTGTTATCAAACAATGAAATATAAAACTGGACGCAAACTGCCAGCTTCAAACTAAAGAGCTTCAGGTGTCTTCACAAGCGACGTCTGTACCACCCCGCATAACATGAAAGCCTCGAAGATTTCACCCTCAATATATATTCATAACAAACCGGGGCTTGGTAACTGGCGGAAAACATTACAGCAACAACAAAGGTGCCAGCGCTTCTTCGACAATCCTCAAGAGGATTCACCGAAGAGCCACGGAGAGTGTGAAAAAAGGGCAGTCAATTCAGCGGACAAAGAGAAATACCTAAGAGAAGTTTTGTGAGAAGATCCACAATCATACCAGGAGTTTGACATATCGGTAAATTGGTGTGCTCGAGTGAACAAGTGGCCAAGTGCCTTGGAGTAAATGTTCCTTATTCAAACGCTCCTTGTACTTTTTCAACCCCCGGGCTCACATGAAAATATAAGCCTGTGGGTTAAAAAAACCCGCTGTCGTTAGTCTAAGATCTTATCGATAACTTGGCGTTAGTTTTTTCATCCCCGCAGTCATTTGAACAAAATGTATTTGTGGAATGTATGTAGACGAGACGGCGTTTTTTCCCCAAACCACGTGGTTGCCTGTTTGCATTACGGGAATCAAGTGATCACGTCCTAACGTCGATTTCGTCTCTATAACGACACGGTTTGACCGGGGTTTATCGGCTAATGACGTTTTCCCTCAATTCACCCGCCAATGACCGCCATGATGTCTGAGTGGTGTTTACGCGGGTAATGATATAGACGATAATTACATGAGAATAACAGGCTCTCCACGCGAGAGATAAAGTCGAAATGGACACCAGCCACGATAACTGATTGCCTATCGCCTTGTGCTTCAAGAGGGATTATCAGGAAAACTTTCCGTCCAGGGAGGGCGTTTCATCATCAATTTCCTGACATAAATCCCTGGATATTTTCAGGATACATTTATGTACTTTAGGTGATTGTCAGGGAATATTATCTCTCAATTGACTGTTCTCAATTTGCACACGATATCTGCTCGCGATTACCTAGGAGCGGGTACTTTGAGTTGTTGACGTCATGTACAGTAGGCAATCCAATCAAGTGGTCGCTACAGTTGACGTCACAGGGTAAACCACCAATCAAGTGGTCGCTACAGATGACGTCACAGGGGAAACCACCAATCCTTCAAGAACTTCGCATGATGTTCTCAGCTGCCATGACTGATAATGTTTCATTTTCACTAAAAATCCCCAACTTTATTATAGATTCATCACGAATACAGTATTTGGAAAATACACAAACATGCCCAAATCCAGGAATGGGAAGACATTTGCTTGATTGAATACCAATTTAATTCTGTTGGTGCGATCTTTTTCAAATCATGTAATTACAAATGGCATAATTTAGTGCATCTTATATCAAGGCAATATCTGAAAACGAATCGCAAGTTATACCGCCATGCTAAATTCAAAGACTTTGAATCGACTTGAAGCCATGACCGACGGCTGTATCTATACCAGCATCCTGCAACAGCACGCGTGTTTGACAACGCATCAATGACCACCCGCGACGTAACTCCTCCCCATGCCAGCCAGACAAACACGACCACGTGGTTCACAGCCAGCGATGGCCTTTTGTCACGTCACCACAACAAACAAACCACGTGGTCGACAGTACCATGCAAATTCGGCGCATACATGCATACTTAACAATATAAGTGGCAAAAAACTCCAGCAAGTCGGTATAGTCTAAAGTCAAAGAGGGCGACCCCGTTAGCCAATATATAGCGGGTGATATCACTCGAACCAGGTGGCAATTTTTGTTGGTAAAAGTTCGCTTGGCAGGTAAGTCGCTACACACACCCTCTCCTCTCTTGGCAGAGCCTGACGTGACGATCCATATCAATAACGGCTAGTAGAAGGTGAGGGGTCACTCGTTCAGGTCCAACAGACAATATCATTTTGACTCGCTAGTTTTTTTGCTAACAATCGTATCAGCAAGAAATTGGTTAAGACGAGAATCGTAAGTTACTGTATAATACCTCTTGTATGAACTCGTAGCGGTGTGACCTGGGAAAACATGACATAAAACTCTCGTCGTTTTGAATCAACTATGAACAGGTGAGGGGAATGGGAATCATATTTTGAGAAAGTAACCTCTATCCTCACCTTAAAAATTGCATACCTCCACAGCAACCCTGGACGCCTATGTGTGATGTATAGGTGTGTCTGGAAAAAAAACCACATGCTGGCGGGATTACGTACGTAGCACTGCACACGCTTACTGTAAAACTACAGGTCACCAGGTCAAGTTGAAACGTACAACCTCCTCCGTTACTGCAACACGTGCTACGGTATCGCACCAAAGATTGTGTTTAACTAGGTGGCACAATCAAAATTTTGCTATTTTAACATGTATTTTAACACTTTTTGAGTATATACGGCTGCTAATGTGATTTAAAGTTTTAGACTACTCTGCATGATAGCAGGTTTATGGCATCGACACAGCGCGTTCTGATCAAACTGAAACACGTGGCGTGTCATAAGTATATCCTCCCCCCTCTGTGCGTTAATTACAACATGTAAGCTGTTGATGTTGTGTGGCTGCCTCCCGCTGTGTAAAGAGGCGTGATGTGAGAATACAAACCAGAGACCAGCGGACAACCATGACACACCTCATCATCGCCTGGTAATGTATACCCTGACTAGAAAGGGATTATCAATAAGCAATAACTCGATGCTCCCAAATTAGTCACCCGAACTACCAGGTATTCAAACTTCCAAATGAGGTTCTAGAAAAATATCTGAGATCCAATTCAAACTAAATACGTTGCATTATACATCATTTCATTTTAGGTCAATGCAGAGGTCAACGTAATTGAGCTGAGAAGGGCATGATTTGCTGCGTACGGGTGCGGTGCAAGCGCAATCCGTCCCAGCGTCAGCAGCAGCAGCAGCAGCAGCAGCCTATACCCCACTCCACACCACATTTGCGGCTCATTTCTCACCAGGGAAGTCAAAGGTGTCTACTCTAGTGTATCCGAGATAGCCTCCGACGACCTCCAGTTCATCAGACGCTGCCAGAGAGGCCATGAAATCACGACCTCCAGTTCATCAGACGCAACCAGAGAGGCCATGAAATCCCGACCTCCACGTCTTCACCCCACTCCCACACCACCCATCCAATCTTGATCTCCTGTGAAGGATTATTGGCCGCTGTGGGTGCCAATCTGACCTTGGTTTTGCTAGCTTGACCTCGGATGAGACCTCCCTGGTTTGAGGGGTCCGAGTCCGGTGTGAGTGACAGGACTTGGTTGTTGTAGGCTCATGTTATGAGCGGACATGATGTTTATTGATAGACATCGCCTGGGGCTGGTTCAAGTGATCCTGTATATACACGGCAAGCTGACGTGAGGTGCTGGTGTGAGTTGTGACATAGAAGGGAGTTTCCGGGAGGAGCAGGTGGGGTGTGACCTAGGTGCGCATCAGCACGGTGCGAGTTAACCCTACTGAACTCCAGTCTGAGATTAATACCTAGTCTCTATATTAGTTAGGACATGTATATGGCACAGGTAGCTCTTATATCCAATTACAGCCTGAGTAAACAGGCTAAGAACTCCGATTTCAGAAGCTGCTTCAACCGAGAAAAGCAACATCTTTATCAAAGAACCAGATCTGCCGGAGTAATCGGACGCAGCTACGTCCTCGCTGCTTAATACGAATGTGCAGTATCAGCATTAATAGAAACGCCATCTATAAAACAGCCTCATCACCACACATAATCCACAGCTTCATCACCATCCATAAACAAACAGCATGATCACCACACAGACTCCACAGCATAATCACCATCTACAAAACGAACAGCTTCATCACCACACAGACTCCACAGCATAATCACCATCTACAAAACGAACAGCTTCACCACCACGCAGAATCCACAGCTTAATCACCATCTACAAAACGAACAGCTTCACCACCACACAGACCCCACAGCATAATCACCATCTACAAAACAAACAGCATGATCACCACACAGACTCCACAGCATAATCACCATCTACAAAACGAACAGCTTCACCACCACGCAGAATCCACAGCTTAATCACCATCTATAAAAAGAACAGCATCACCACCACGCTTAATCAACCATCAATAAAAACAGCATCATCACCACGCAAAAAATCACAGCGTCATCACCATCTATAAAAAGGGAACCATCTTTGTAGCAGCATCTGCAACATCAGCATACCACAATATACAGGTGACAGACATTCTAGGTATCACAACAACTTGTCTCCCTATCAACCGAAATAGAACTCCATGTTTTCGTTAACTTGAAACCTTTGGTGTAAACATCGTTAACACATTCCATATCGCACCTGACGGTTGCGTTCTGCGCAATGAACACCGGAGCACGTTCCGAGCACGCAGGAATCGGAAAACAACTACAGACAGATTCGAAACGAGCGGCTCCTGTGTAAGTTGTGATTACGCGCCCTTCACATCAAGAGAGAATCGCGGAATGATTCGCGGATGGAGGATAATGTGGCCCTGAGGACCCGCGCAGCCGTCACATGCCATCACTGGTCAGTATTACTGGCGTCTCGGTCAGAAGTCGGTTTGTTTTGACTGGCAGCAACCGGTGTTGTACACGCGCGATAATGAATAACTCAAGTGGGGGATGGGGAAACTGACATGGGCTGCATGGGGCGGCGGGGGTGTGTGTACTAGTGGACAAGGTGGGATTGGTAGTGGGGGCGGAGAGGACGTGGGGATGTTAATAGGGGGGGGGGGGTAGGTCATAGGGGAGAACGACAGAGGCTGTGTGTGAGTGTGGTTGTGGGGGGGGGGGTGTATGGGGTTGGGAGGGTCGGTTAGTGTGATATCAACCCACTGCGTATCAGACTATGACAATAGCAATGGCGACTAAGTAGAAAGAAACATATTAACTGGGTGGATCAGAAAAGCACCGGCGATCTGGTGAAGGATATGAAATGACGCTTCTCAGGAGAACTGCCAAGACCCTCATACGAAACAGAGACTGCATGAGCGCTTTTTCAATCTACCTCCAGTTTGCATCACCTGTGATTGACAGACAGAGCTCTTCAACACTAAGATAGGCCCAGAGAACGCATATACTGTGCGCCCGATATGACATACTTTCTTCACTACTACCACCAACACTTTTTCCACGCCGCTTGAGATAGCTGTGGCGTGGAGATAAGCTTCATAGGAGCAGATTGGAGTTATCTATCTTCTTTTCACCTGTCACTTGTGATCATAAACATCCCCAAGCATCTCGTTGTAGGCCAGTAGTAACGTCCAAATGAAAACCAGTTGTCCTTCCTGTATAAGGCATCCTCGACTACGCTATAGCTCAGGTAATGAATGACAACGATAATGCGGCGCTTGGGAAAGAAACGTTTCTGGTCTGTTTTGCCGCGGTGTTAAGGGGTTCGAGCGCTGCATGTGAACTGAATTACAGGTAGGGTATTTTGTGATGAAAGAGTGTGAATGATTAAGAAGTGATCCTATAAATCGTTCTACCTGGGTGGTGGGAAGGGGTGGGTCGGTGGATCGGCAGCAGCCACTTCCCCTGGATTCAGAGGCTGAGAGGGGGTTTCCGCTGGCACCATCATCAGCATCCCGACTCAACAGGTGCAAGGCTTAACCGGTAACCCTGGATCAAAGTTCTGGGTTGCGGGATCACGATTTGGTGTTATTCTGAGATCAAAGGGTTCAAGCATGCAGTGTAATCATTGCTTGAGGCAGATCCCTTTAGACAATGGCGGGTGGTGTTTGGTCATGATATCTGTACAATATCGGAGGAAAGTTACCTCCATTGATCAGTTTTCTCACCAAACAAAACGAACGTGGCCGAAAGGTTAGGCATATTGTGCACCAGGTGGCAAAAAAGCCGAATGCATAAAAACACGCTAATCAGGTGGGGCGGTGTAGTGGGGCGTTATAGTGGGGTGTTTTAGTGGGGTGTTATAGTAGGGCGTTATAGTGGTGTGTTATAG
Source organism: Urechis unicinctus (assembly GCA_034190875.2). Classification (NCBI taxonomy): domain Eukaryota; kingdom Metazoa; phylum Annelida; class Polychaeta; order Xenopneusta; family Urechidae; genus Urechis; species Urechis unicinctus. Next base: position 58,106,427 of record CM067354.1, read on the forward strand.
TGGGGTGTTGTAGTGGGGCGTTATAGTAAAGTGCTATAGTGAGGCATTATAGTGGAGCGTTATAGTGGAGCGTTATAGTGGGGCGTTATAGTGGGGCGTTATAGTGGGGCGTTATAGTGGGGCGTTATAGTGGGGCGTTATAGTGGGGTTATAGTGGAGTTATAATGGGGCGTTATAGTGGAGCGTTATAGTGGGGCGTTATAGTGGGGCGTTATAGTGGGGCGTTATAGTGGGGTTATAGTGGGGCGTTATAGTGGGGCGTTATAGTGGGCGTTATAGTGGGGCGTTATTATAGTGGGGCGGTGGGGTGTTATAGTGGGGCGTTTTAGTGGGTGTTATAGTGGGGCGTTATAGTGGGGTGTTATAGTAGTGGCGGTGGGGTTATAGTGGGGCGTTGTTATAGTGGGGGGTTTATAGTTTTATAGTGGGGCGTTATAGTGGGGCGTTATAGTGGGGCGTTATAGTGGGGGCGTGGGTGGCGTTATAGTGGGGTTTATAGTGGGGCGTTATAGTGGGGTGTTATAGTGGGGCGTTATAGTGGGGCGTTATAGTGGGGCGTTATAGTGGGGTTTTATAGTGGGGCGTTTATAGTTATAGTGGGGCGTTTATAGTGGGGCGTTATAGTGGGGCGTTATTGTGGATTATAGTGGGGCGTTTGTTATAGTGGGGCGTTTATAGTGGGGCGTTATAGTGGGGCGTTTATAGTGTTATAGTGGGGCGTTTATTTTATAGTGGGGGCGTTATAGTGGGGCGTTTATAGTGGGAGTTATAGTGGAGTTTTGTGGATTTTATGGGGGCGTTATAGTAGGGTGTTATGGTGGGGCGTTTATAGTTGGGCGTTACAGTGGGGCGTTTATAGTGGGCGTTATAGTGGGGCGTTTATTGTGGGGCGTTATAGTGGGGCGTTATAGTGGGGCGTTTATAGTTGGGCCTTATAGTGGAGAGTTATTGTGGAGTTTTATAGTGGGGCGTTATAGTAGGGTGTTATGGTGGGGCGTTTAGTAGTGGGGCGTTTATTGTGGGCGTTATAGTGGGGCGTTTATAGTGGGCGTTTATAGTTTTATAGGGGGGTGTTATGGTGGTTTTATAGTTGGGGGGGGGGTTATAGTGGGGCGTTATAGTGGGGCGTTTATAGTTGGGCCTTATAGTGGAGAGTTATAGTGGAGTTTTATAATGGGGCGTTATAGTAGGGTGTTATGGTGGGGCGTTTATAGTTGGGCGTTACAGTGGGGCGTTTATAGTGGGGCGTTATAGTGGGGCGTTATAGTGGGGCGTTTATTGTGGGGCGTTATAGTGGGGCGTTTATTGTGGGGCGTTATAGTGGGGCGTTATAGTGGGGCGTTTATCGTGGGGCGTTTATAATGGGGTGTTTATAGTGGACAACAGTTGATGGTGAATGTGGAGAGGAGAATGACAGAGCGAGCAGCAAGGCGAGGAGGCCGAATAGGTCCAAAGAGGAGGCCGAATAGGTCAAAAGAGTAGGCCGAAAATGTCCAAAGAGGAGGCCGAATGGGTCCAAAGAGGAGGCCGAATGGGTCCATAAGCGAGCAAATGAAGGATTGCGTGAGCGGGTGAATTCGTAAATGAATGAGTGAGTAAATGACAGACTGACTGACTTAATTAGTTCGTTCGTTTGTGAGTGGGTGAGTTGGTGAGTGAGTGAGTGGAGGTCGGAATGAGTGAATAAGCGTTTGACAGAATGAATTTGTGTGGTTTGTTTGTGATGGACACATCCACGAACCCAGAATGAGCAAATAATCTTCCATGTTGTCTTGGACCCGGAAACCGCTATCTCCAGAGAACCCGCCCGAAAGTCCTGGAAGGTGTAAAAACAACCCATAAATTCGCCACATATGTAAGTGAGTTCAGGCACTCAAACAACTCACCAACTTATTCAACCATTATGTCTTGTACGGATTGAGAAACAACAATGGGTCTGGTGTCGGAAAGTCACCGCCAGTCACACGGAGAACAGCGTTCTGATGCCCTGGCGTAACATCAGATAAGATGTAGAGCAAACTCGAGATGGAGGGTTGCAGCAATGAGGTAGCGTTTATTGAGGGAAACAGTGCATAGGAAAAGCATGTTAACTGGTGAAAGAGGCAGGTCGTTCTAATGTACGGCTGATGTATAGGTACACGATGAGCGTAAAGTGGACCGGGGTGGGGTGGGGGAGAGAGGAGTTATTGTTTTCGTAACAAGGAGCAACGATAAATTGAATGTGATGGTTATTACGATATGAGGTCGGCAGGTAGACATGAGGTCATTGCGCTGTGACCTTTATTAATAGGGCATCGTCTTTCGCACTTCACCGCAGCACCACGTCAAAACATGGCGTGTGATTTCACCCGTCGGGGTCACTCGGTGCGATCAGGTGTGGTTTGTTAGATCAGACTCTGGTTCCTTATGGAAAATGGATCCCGCTGATGTTTACAGCATGAGTGGAAATCAATCTCCGTCACCTGTGCCAAATCCTTCACATTTTTACAAAACATCTTAACTTTGTCGCCAAACACCGAAAGCTCTTAGCTTCGGGTGTATGGAATACACACCTCACCTGCGCCAAGTGGGTCATATCTGCCACGAACTCGACCCCCTGTTGCCATTCTAATGTAGATGTTATCTAATTTCGCGGCAACTTTTCACAACAGACGTATATCGGATTTATCTGCATCAATGATCGACGCGGTTGCGCAGCAATTTATTATTTTATTGAAGATGGCACAATTTTTATCTAACATGTTTCACCCGTCAGTAAACCTTTAACATTTTGACATCCTTCCGCAACAACCGGAACTGAGAGTCCATTTAATATCAAAACTGTAAATGTGTAAATCATATCCGCTTTCACTGGTATAAGGTCTGCCGCATCGCGTATTGTATTTGACATTAGATTTGAACGTTAACAGGAAAGTATTGTTGTCAAACATTAACCACCATCTGCGCCAAACAAATGACATCCGACCACCGCTAAGCCCACAGACACATTTGTAATCGCAATGGAAGGCTAAATACGTTGACATTTCATGTATACTGGTAACCTTTATATCGTCACCCTTATCTACGAGAAATAGTTTGAGTTGTTGAAATGGACAATGTTTATGGTCGTTGGTTACAAAGACGACGTCATACTTGACCCCTAGAGGGGCGGTTAGAGTATATCCGGGTCAAGAGGCGGGGTCAGGTCTGTATAAGGGTCATGTCCAAACCAACACTATGGACACAAGTATTGTGTTGGTGATCGTGGCAGGTGGCTATATGAGGGAGAGGAAGCGGATATGACGCTAGAGCTGTTGGACTTGTAGGGGTGCGAATAGTTTCCTCCAACACTGGGCCCTTAAGAAAACGGAACTGTACAGGAAAGGAAATGAAAAATTCAAAATTTCGTTAACTGGCAATTAATTATTTGTGTGAAATAAACTGACGAAGGGGAAGATGTCGATGGCAACGAAGCGTTGAAACGACCATCTACGGTTAGGAATGGACAATGTGTGATGACGTAGCCGCTGACCACCACCACCATCACCACCATCACCACCACCGCCCCGGTCCCCACCAACCCCACCACCACCCCACCACCACCACCACCACCACCACCACACCACCACCACCACCACCATCACCACTACCCCCCGGTCCCCACCACCACCACCACCACCACCACCACCACCCACCATCACCACCATCACCACCACCCACCATCATCACCCATCACCACCACCACCACCACCACCACCACCACCACCACTATCACCACCACCACCCCCCCCACCACCCCCCCACCGCCACAACCACCAAAACCACTACCACCACACCCTCACAAGACCGCACATTACCTCATCGTGCCTCACACACCCTCACAAGCCCGCACATATCCTCACCGTACCTCACACACCCTCACAAGACCGCACATATCCTCACCGTACCTCACACACCCTCACAAGACCGCACATATCCTCACCGTACCTCACACACACACAGTCACTCGAACATCTCCTGTTCAGACGAGCGTCGTGTCCAGCTCACCCTACTCATCATCGGGCTCCCTCCTCCCAGAGGCCCTATCCCCCCGCATCACATCACGCCTTAGTAACGATGTCATGATGGGACAGCACAAGCACACACTCGCGTGTTGACCTTGTATCAACACGTCAGTTGGCCGGTGTATCAGCCGTCAGCGTAGCCGCTTGCTGCGACCGTGTAATAGAGTGCAGGAGGTCAGGATACTTGAGGCCCCCGTGTACTTATCCGCTTCCGAAGTCCACATCATCGCTTCCTCTCACGCCCAATAAGAGGCAGCCCCAACAAGGATGTGATATGACAGCTCTAATGTGGCCCCGTGTTGACACACAAATATGGTCACGAGGGCTCTTGGTGACAATGTTACACTAGCTGCCGTCTGAGATCGAGAGAGCTTCGATTGGAACTGATACAGCGACTCGACTAGTGCGGGTGTCAGGGGGTGATGTACGGGGAGGTGGCGTGTGGGGTGAGGGAGTATGAGGAGGTAGAATATGGGGAGGTGGTGTATGGGGAAGTGGTGTATGGGGAGGTGGTGTATGGGGAGGTGGTGTATGGGGAGGGAGGTGGTGGGGAGGTGGTATGGGGAGGTGGTGTATGGGAAGGTGGTATATAGGGAGGTGGTGTATGGGGAGGTGGTGTATGGGGAGGTGGTGTATGGGGAGGTGGTGTATGTGAGGTGGTGTATGGGGAGGTGGTGTATGGGGAGGTGGTGTATGGGGAGGTGGTGTATGGGGAGGTGGTGTATATGGGAGGTGGTGTATGGGGAGGTGGTGTATGGGGAGGTGGTGTATGGGGAGGTGGTGTATGTGAGGTGGGTGGTGTATGGGGATGTGGGTGGTATATAGGGAGGTGGTGTATGGGGAGGTGGTGTATGGGGAGGTGGTGTATGGGGAGGTGGTGTATAGGGAGGTAGTGTATGGGGAGGTGGTGTATGGGGAGGTGGTGTATGGGGAGGTGTTGTATGGGAGGTGGTGTATGGGGAGGTGGTGTATGGGTAAGCTGTGCATGGGAAGGTGGTGTATGGGATAGTTGTGCGTAGGAAGGTGGTGTATGGGGAGGTGTTGTATAGGGAGGTGGTGTATGGGGAGGTGTTGTATGGGGAGGTGGTGTATGGGGAGGTGGTGTATGGGTAAGCTGTGCATGGGAAGGTGGTGTATGGGATAGTTGTGCGTAGGAAGGTGGTGTATGGGGAGGTGGTGTATGGGGAGGTGGTGTATGGGAAGGTGGAGTATAGGGAGGTGGTGTATGGGAAGGTGGTGTATAGGGAGGTGGTGTATGGGGAGGTGGTGTATAGGGAGGTGGTGTATGGGGTGGTGGTGTATGGGATAGTTGTGCGTAGGAAGGTGGTGTATGGGGAGGTGGTGTATGGGGAGGTGGTGTATGGGGTGGTGGTGTATGGGGTGGTGGTGTATGGGGGTGGGTATGGGGTGGTGGTGTATAGGGTAGGGATTCAAACAGTAATGGTTTTTGAGGTAACTTGGAGCTGATTAGCGTCATCGCATTATCATCATCGTTTGCCAGGACTCACAGCCGATTACCGTTTTCTCCATTTCTTCACCATCCTATAGCTCCCTGCTCATTGTTACATTTATTCTGCCCACAGTTCCATTTCTTTATATCACAAGTTTGACCCCAGTAGTGGAATAGCTCAACCCATATTACATCGGGTGGTCTTAATGTCAGCTGTAGTCGGTAGCTACTTGAGAGTACAACATGTACTTTATTCGTGCAAAGCCCGGTTTCCATATCAACACTTCTCATCAACACGTATTTCGCTAGCTCCAGCAAAACTTCAAATGGCGTTAGCAGAATCTGTTTGGAACCAGAGAAGTGGAAAATGGAAGATGAAAGTGGTTTAATGAGCGCCAACTGGCCGCGAGATCGTCGGTGAGATGTCCAGTTGCTGAGGCAAGCCGGGTCTAGTTACAGAACAAATTCCCCCAGGTGCTCAGAGCACTGTGGCCTTTGATGGGGTGCTTAGGACGGGATGGGAAGGGGTGGGGGCTGAGCGACAAGGCGAGCTGGGGGGTCGTTATGGTGTAGAGCAGGTTAGAGTGGTCGTGCACATGGCGATGTGGAGTCACATATCATTATTGTGACAGGTAAGATTTACAGGTAAGGTGTATCGGGCTGATATTTGGCCGCCAGGTACATCAAACTTACAACTGTTCCTGCGCATGCGCTTCAGATGTGCTGTCACGCGCATCAAGTTGCTGTATGGTACCTGGGGACGAGAGGTGACTCGATGTGTTTTAAGAGGCGCTCGTGGGCTGCAGTGCCTTTTGGTGTCCGTGAATATGCCAGTTGTATGTGTAAACTCCAGATAACGTCATCTCAACAGCGAGAAGTTGCTGCGTCGGGGTCTTCATTACGCTACTCCATTCGCCATATGTATAGCGTGTGTTTTCGATGATAGCACATCTTGTCTGAGACGCTTATGGCATGACCCCTCGTGACCCCTCATGCGTCCTCTGCCAGACTTCCATGGGCGTTTGCTCTGGTTGTCAATTTCGCTTGCTGACCTTTAGCGCGTGTCGTGCGAAGGAGTGACACACTGAAAGTTGAAGCTACGCCTTCTATAACGAGCGGTATTAATGTACCGATCAGCTACCCATAATACTGGGTATTTTGGCAGTATTTGCAGACAATTCTGTTAGGTCATGTGCTACATGTACAATAGTTAGCAAGGGAAGTCATTCGACGATCAATGGTGTCTGTTGATTTATGTTATTATCTGCACCACAAAACATAACCACCATTGCATGGTCGATGATATGTACACAGCAAAGGAACAGTCTCCGTTTCCTATCGTTCTGTCAATTTAAACGTTCCTACATTCCCGTTGAGGTCGCCGTCAACACGAGCGTAGGTTTCCCTGTGGTTATTGCAGCCTCCATGAACCGACCATGGTCGCACAGAATCATATCACGACCAGAGATTCGTGACATGGGTCATCCAAACAGAACCAGCACTCCAACCCGCACTACATCTGCCGTACTTAGCCCCAGTCATTAGCCATAGTCCATCAGAAAGCATGTGAATCTCTGCCCCAGGTCAGAGGGGATAAAGCACGCATCAATTTGGACAACCTGAGCTAGTGGAAAGCAATTCACAGAGCAAACAGCGACTAATCTAACAGCTAGCCTGGATAATATAATAAGGCCGCGAAAAGCCATCAGAGGTTGTGTGTATTTCCCATCTCCAATTCTGAAAACCTCACCAAATATGAAAAGGTCTTGCTATTCTGAATAAGCCAGCCGGTGTGGCCTAAGTGAGGTTGAAGGCTACGCAGCGGAGATTTATCGAATTTGCCGAGATTGAGGCAGTCTTTGATGTGAATTACTATACGATTTTGTTGGATATGAATTGTTTTTCTTCTGGTAAATTAATCATTTTTTTAACAGCTTTGAATAGTGATTTTGGATTTTTCAGATTAGAACTTTATTGTGCATGTGTCTCGATGTCAGAAGGTGATAATTGTAGCCGATATGACGTCATGCTCTGTAGAGGAATGTCATGGGTTAACAATATAAGCAGCAGTATAAAGCATAATAAGCATAATCACCAAAACATAGAAGTTACGCTCACTCGCATAAGATGACTTAACAAGTTACATTAACGCAGATTCTCTGACTTAATAACTAACATAATCTCAGATAAAGTGACCTAACAAGTAATATAATCTCAGATAAAGTGACCTAACAAGTAATATAATCTCAGATAAAGTGACCTAACAAGTAATATAATCTCAGATAAAGTGACCTAACAAGTAATATAATCTCAGATAAAGTGACCTAACAAGTAATATAATCTCAGATAAATTGACCTAACAAGTAATATAATCTCAGATAAAGTGACCTAACAAGTAATATAATCTCAGATAAAGTGACCTAACAAGTAATATAATCTCAGATGAAGTGACCTAACAAGTAATATAATCTCAGATAAAGTGACCTAACAAGTAATATAATCTCAGATAAGTGACCTAACAAGTAAAATAATCTCCGATAAGATGACTTGACAGGTAACATAGTCTCAACTTATATGACTTAACAAGTGGCATACTCTCACACAATATGACTTAAGAAGTACAATTTCTCACACTATTATTCAACAAGCAACATAACCTCAAATCATCAGATTATATGACTTAACAAGTAATATAATCATATGACTTAAAAAGAAACGTTATCACAGATAAGATGACTTAACAAATATTTTTTTTTAAATCATTAACTAGCAACATAATCCCATATTACAAGACATAACAAGTAACATGTACTTTGATCCTAGGCCAAATCATGTGACTTAACAAATAGCATTTCATCAGATTATATGACTTAACAAGAAACCTATGACTTTAAAATGACATATTTTTTTTCTCCAAATCATATGTATTAACCGGTAACATAATCCAACATACAAGACATCCTAGGACTAAAGTAACATGTACTCAGATTATTCGACCTAGCAACTAACATGATCTCCGAGTAGATGAGTAACGTGTCCTCTGATCCTATGTCTTTAGTAACATGCATTCACACTATCTTTAAGTTACATTATCTCAGATTATATCACTCAGCAAGAAAGTTCACATTTTTCAAATAAGTGACTTGACAAGTGACGTTTACACAAACTGATGCGATGTTTTTACTACAGCTTAGGTCTTATCGTTGACAGAGGTCATACTAACTTCATAGCTTCCATTACCACCAAATTACATCCGACGACAAAAAGTCACTGCCATTTCGTCGCACGACATTTATGTCTAACAAGACACGAAAGACCGAAGAGCTAGTTGCCCACCTTCCTGCACACTACTGATCTTTCTCTGAGAGGCTTTGCCTAACTTCATAATAATTTGGTGACTCTTCATCCTTCCGCTATAGCTAAGATGCCCCTATTCACTTCACCTAACTAAGTTTCCCTCTCAACAAACAACCTCTAACAGACGAATGCGTATTAAGCCCGAGAGCCGTTCCCAATATGACGCATGGCACCCCTCCCCCCCCCCCCCCCCCCCCCTCAATCTCAGTCGGAATGGACCGCTCCCAACTCCCTCGTTTACATTGGCATCTTTTATCATCCTCAATGAATGCAGGCTGGAGGAGGTGATGTACAGTAGGGTAGCAGGTGAGGACGCTTCACGCCTGGGCCATATCTTCTGATGAGGTTAAGACAATTAGATTAGGCTAGGGTGGCGGAGGTCACACAGGCTACCCTCAACGTCACCACCCTCCGACCTCACATCTAGCCCCATGACGCCCATATAGCACAAACGCTTTTGTCTGCATTAACTTCTTCCGAGACGGACTCCATCGAATTCAACTGAGATTTGGAGGGGGCACTTATATTCGTATTTCGTAATATCAATATATGGCTTAACATACCATGAGAGTGTGCCAAAGATGATGAAGGCCATACTTATAATTGACATGCTGTGTACCAGCACTATCTTCATGCTTCAATGGATTCATTCCGGTACAGAAGTATCTGATAAGCTCCCACATACTAGATTTATTGAAATCGTGTGCCATATCTTATCTACAGCACAAGTAAATCAAAGCACAAGGCAAACGACGATATGGAAAAATCTACCCAAGTGCCCCCACCGGTCATTTGCTACAGTAAGGCGGATGGATGAGGTTGGTGAGGTCCGCGCACTGCTTACTGGGAATGGCGTGCGTGTCCGGGTTCCATATTGGGGTTACAACCCTGCGATCCCCGGGGGAAGGTGGGGTCAGCACCGACCATAGATCTAGATCGGCGTAGGACGCGAGTGGTGTGGCACGGCGCATTGCACGAGAGAACTATTACCTATCTGTTTTATGGATGGATGGGACAAAAAAGTGTGAGGGAATGCTGCCTGGTCGTACGTCTGATATCACAGGGCATTGGAAAGGGGGAGAGACGGAGGGATTACAGTAATCTTGTATAGGACACACAGGGGACTGGAAGTCCGAGAGATGCGCCAAGCGCGAGGAGAGACCAGGTGAGACCACCCTACTGCCACCCCACCCTACTGCCACCCCCAACCCACCCTACTGCCACCCCCAACCCACCCTACTGCCACCACCACCATACTGCCACCCTACTGCCACCCCACCCTACTGCCACCCCAACCCACCCTACTGCCACCCCCAACCTACTGCCACCCCCCACTCTACTGTCACTCCAACCCACCCTACTGCCACCCCCAACCACCCCCTACTGCCACCCCCACTCTACTGTCACCCCAACCCACCCTGCCACCCCTACCTACTGCCACCCCCACTCTACTGTCCACCCTACTGCCACCCCATCCTACTGCCACCCCCCTGCTCCACCCCCACCCTACTGCCACCCTACTACCACCCCACCCTAATACACCCCACCCTACTGCCACCCAAACCCACCCCACCCTACTACCACCCCACCCTACTACAACCCCACCCTACTGCCACCCCACTCCACCCCGACCCCGAATCATTCCCACCTTAGGCCCTGTCATACCTTCTCGTCTTCGCATGGCGTTCGTATCCTGACTGATAAAAGGGATTAAACCTTGGTGGAAACACCGCAAACAGCATGATGGCTCATTGATACTTGTTGGGAACTTGATAGGGACGCGTCCTTACCGCCAAGCAACCACGATTGTTACAGACTGTTCAAATCAGCATCAGTGTCAGCTCAGCATCAACGTCACAATCAGCATCAGTGTCAGCTCAGCATCAACGTCACAATCAGCATCAGTGTCAGCTCAGCATCAACGTCACAATCAGCATCAGTATCAGTTCAGCATCAACGTCACAATCATCATCAGTGTCAGCACAGCATCAACGTCACAATCAACATCAGTATCAGTTCAGCATCAACGTCACAATCATCATCAGTGTCAGCTCAGCATCAACGTCACAATCAGTATCAGTATCAGTTCAGCATCAACGTCACAATCATCATCAGTGTCAGCTCAGCATCAACGTCTCAATCAGCATCAGTGTCAGTTCAGCATCAACGTCAAAATCAGCATCAGTGTCAGCTCAGCTTCAACGTCACAATCAGTTGGTCAGTGAGGTACACACTGAAATGAATAAACACATCCCCTAATCACAGCCTACAATAAGCGCGCCTCGTTTCATAGCCCAAACCTTAGGAGACGTGATCGTTACAAGCAACTCAATTCAATTGATAACAACTGCAAGGCACCTTCAAGCATGCCTTACATAATATCCCGAGCTGGGTGAGATATCCTGACCAGAAGCGCCGCATGAAGCGGACGACGAAGGGCAGCGGTTGTGATGTGTGACCAGGTGGCCCTCGTTGACTGTCCACCACCCCTGTTCAGGTGGACAGTGGTCAGCGGTAACCAAAGACGACAACAACTGGCCACACATTAGCAGCATCACTAAACGCGGTTGCAGACCTCGCTCTGTCGCAGAGGGTGGGGTACATTTCCACGTGGGCTGCCATGAAATCACAACTGATGCTGAATACTGGAGGACAGCGTGGGGTTAAAAGAACACCTACTTTGATGTCTCCCAGAGGGCCTGGCTGGGTAATAGGTCTATGCATGATTTTGCAAGTTAATAATTGTCTCTGGAAGTAACTTGACGACAGAGCACCTGTCATGGCGGATGGAACGAGCACAATTCTTCCGCCATATCAGCCATAATCATGGAGTCACACTGAGTCATTAAGCGATCAAATAATTGTACGGCTCCAATGCATTTGTATAAGAATTCATCAATCCTTATACTCAATATAGCGTAAAGTCGGGGGTCACTTCCTGATACTAAAACGGTTGTAGTTAATGACATCATGTTTCGACTCGTGCATATTTGGATGACAAAGTGTGGTACCCGGGTCAAAGCACATGATTTATAGCGAATGTGTCAAGATTAATAGCTATTATCAAACATTAATTACCACAATATGGTCAAACTCTCTAAAGGCCCAAACGTTTGTTTGTCTCCCCAAGGGTCTGCCAGTTCTGGGTCGACATGTATTACTCTATGAGTGATGCCTGCCTAAGACCGATGTATCCCTTCATTAATAACTTGCGTGCTACACAGTGTAGCGCAAGGTCAGATGTGCTATTTCAGACTCGTTTGCTCCGTTCGCTCTCATGTTGTTCCATGTTGCTGTCCGCTGGAGATATTATAGTCATCACGTAACTCTACCAATGCTTCCGAATCCTCCACCCCCTCACTTAACCCCACTCGATCCCCGCCCAACCCTGTCAGGATTTCTTGTCGGGTTATAGCAGTAACTATTGTGCCACTTTGCCCCCGCATTTTCATTCATTATAGCTCACCCTTGGACACATCCAGCCGAAGAACAACTGCCCTGCAAGACGTATGAGCGTAGCGCTTGACAGAAGAGTAGGAAGTTTATGATAGATTGTTGGACAGTTGGGTTAAGAGGAAAGCATCTAGCAATTAGGAGAACAAGACAGGGGACAAGAGTTTTCTAATCGTCAGCAAATGGAGGCGGTAGACAGCATGGATTATGACGGACGAGCAAGCTTTCCGGTCAGCATCGCGAAGGCCATTATCCAGACGGAAGTCACGTGGCTTGTTGATTTTAGCAATCTTTGCAATGCGATGGTATTCTCAGATATAACCGATATTCTGATCAAAAAGAGTTGTCTCTGGATGAAAGTAAAACATAATAGTCGAAAGTAGAGTAAAATGACTTGAAAATAAATGAATCGACCACAATTACCAGAAACTTCAACGCACATCTGCTTTGGATTCAGTACGTGGAGGGCCGATAAAGTAAGAGAGACGAGCTTCAAGTGGTCCGTGAAGCGTCAAGCCCCAGGATAAATGACCTCTGCGGTAGGAACGCACAGGATATCAAAGGTCACTTGCATCTGCAAGTTATTGAATTCTAATTTAACCAAGGTCACTGGTTGAGATTATCTCGATTATTGATCGATCGTGTCGCAATGTTTAACAACGCTTGCTCGAAAACAACTGGAAACACTTAGAAAGCGATTAAGCATATGATACATCTACGGTTTATAATAGTCCAGTTCAATAGCAGAGCATGACAATTGGCTTCACGACATTTGTTCTGTGAGAGGTCCACGATGGCGATGAGCAAGGTGATGAATTGTCTCCCTAAGGCTTTCTCTCTCCCTACAAACATCAAAAAGGTCTTTCCCATCCATTGTCCAATGTCACATGAAAAACTAGCCGGGTTCATAACCCATTTGCTCCCTGTCACCGAGACTGATGACCCCCATCACCCCCAAACAGAACTAATCGAACACAAAGTCCGATTCTAAATTGTGCCTTCCTTCTCATATGACTTCTGTCAGAGCCATATCCACAGAGAGTGGATCCAATCTTCGCCGTTGTAATGTATCTTTAATGACAGACCCGTGTGACGGGAGCCGCGATCAGGCTGGGTTTATGCTGTTCCTATCAGACCTGTTCCTCCGTTGGGAAGGCCCTCATTTGTTGCCGGTCGCCCTAAAGCCACCTGCATTTTGCTGCCTCACAAGCTGAAGGTTGTGGGAAGGGCATTAGGTGCCCCCGTTCAAGCCAATCCGAATATCATTCATATTTCAGCTGAAGTCAGCAAAAGCAATGACCACCTCTCGTCGAATGCTATTCCTTTCTACCCCCAGTTAGGCAGCAAATTGCTCCCTGTTACCACCCGCGCCCAGAGGCTCCCATTTGTTTTCATTACATGGCCACTGGGTGGCGTTTTGGGTCTTGCTAATTGATTGAGGACCTCTAGAGAAACCATGGACATGACATGTACAGTAGCCCAATACAGTGGCCCTAGGCCTTATGGGTTCACTGGCAGGGTACCTATTAAATATTCGCCGGGTCCTATCCTTCCACCCCGGGAAGCTGGCGACGGCTGCGGAAAAGGGCAAGCCGAAGAACATGCAGTCAACTTTTTGGCCACTCCATCCTCTGACCTTTGACTGCATAGTTGGCAATTTGCACTTAATTGGCAGGCCGGTTAAGTGGCGACTGTGTTCTACCACTTGTTTGTTCAGTTGGCCAGACAAACCTAGATGACCTGGCCGCTTATAATACAAACGTAGGTGAGTTGACGGTATGCGGTTAACGCGCCGAGCGCTAGGCTTAGGAGCACAGGTTGGTGTATTCTTTAATTCGTGTTAGAGCTTGGGGCAGTAGTTAATGGAAGATTAGGTTCAGATCAATATGATTCGTGGTATTGCCAGAAGAACACTTGGTAGAAAATGACGTCATGCTGGTCTCTAGGGCGAGTGAAAACACATGTTTCGTCGTAAGAGGCGCGCTATGTACCATTTAGAATACAATAGTGGCGCGGTAGACTTAACCAGCGAAAAGCCCGGATTAGGACGGCAGCGTTATCAACTGAAACGAGCCACAGTGTAGGATACGTTATGATGTGACGAAGCAGCCGGATAAAGTGCTAAGGCAACTTGAAATCAGCGGAGATAGGTAAGAAGGAGGGACTGTTGGGAGGGGGATTATGACGGAGGTAGTGAGGTGTGGTGGGGTGGTGCGGGGATTATGATATAGGTTGTGAGGTGTGGTGGGGTGGTGCGGGGATTATGATTTAGGTTGTGAGGTGTGGTGGGGTGGTGGGGGATTATGATATAGGTTGTGGGGGTGGGGGGGGGGGGTGCGGGGATTATGATTTAGGTTGTGAGGTGTTTTTGGTGGTGCAGGGATTATAATTTAGGTTTTGAGGTGTGGTGGGGGGGTGGTGCGATTATGATATATGTTGTGGGGTGGTGGGGGGGGGGTGGGGGATTATGATATAGGTTGTGGTGGTGTGGTGGGGTGGTGCGGGGATAATGAATTAGGTTATCCCGTAATGTGGTCAATGTGTTTAGGTGTAACTTGATACAAATAACTTTATATATAGTAATAGTGAGATATAGAGAGGAGTATATAGAGATGATACAGATGACTATATATATATATATATATATATAGGATATATATATATATATATATATATATATATATATATATATATATATATATATATATATATATATATATATATATATATATATATATATATATTTGTATATATATATATATGCATATATATTTATGCATATATATATATATATATATGCATATATATATATATATATATATATATATATATATATATATATATATATATATATATATATGCATATATATATATTTACATATATATCAACATAGATATATGTATATATATGTATATATTTATATATATTGTGATTTTCATTGCTTGATTTGTTGTGATAGTTAAGTGTTGTTGCGCTGGATAGGCTAATAGTTCGAGAGTATGAAACATATCGGTCAGGGCCTTGTAATGAATGGCTCCACCACCCCTACCTTGTACACTAATAGAATCACTCTTTTTTCATATTCTACAGTAGCTACCAATTTATTTTGCAGTTGATTGTGCACTGTCTGTCATAACTTTAATATACATCGATGAGTGATATGCTATTATTTCCCAGTTAATGATTTCTTCAACAAAATCATCGACCAACGCTGACGTTTCTGGGTCAGGTGCGAGCGGTATACTTTCCAGCTTGATCTGTCAGCGGTGTGGGACCTTGGAGTCTGACGTGTCTGATATCCATCAGTATTCTCGATTCCATGCACTGACCTATTTCAGTACTACAAGTCTTCCACTTTTTTTCGTCTATGGAACTAATCGTACAGCTATGACTACCAAAAAGCTTGTGGCATAAATTCGGACTTATTTATTAATCACTGGTATAATCTCATATTGTGTACATTCTACAGATGATATTCTTGTCTTGGACAGGGTTAACTTTATAATGGGTATGTTGTGCACTCACATGGCACATTAATATCATGTTACATATTGGTTTTTGGTGATGCCAACGAAGTAGTTTGTTGCTATGCTATTCACAAATTTACTCAATATTTGAAAAAACAAAATCCTTGTATTTGTTATGTTATTATTGCTATGCCTACGTGTCATCATTAACTGTCAGTGGTGATAACATCTAGATGACTATTTAAATTTTTATGTTTATTACAAATTGTTATGCATGACAAGATTCATAGTAATATTGGATTGGTTTGTGGGTTTTCATAATTGCCAATGATTCATTGAAGTTGAGTGAAGAATCATTGCATTTAATGGAGACATGAAGGGCAGGGTGTGATACGATGGTTCTGGCAGGAGGGCATGAGGTAGGATGAGGTATAAGGGCTGAGGTTGTTATGTATTGTAAAGGGTTAGTTAGTGGGGTTTGGTCTCTAATAACTCTTTCTTCACTCGAAAGACAACTAGTTGTCTGTCTTTACATGAAAGACAACCAGTTGTCTGTCTTTACATGAAAGACAACTAGTTGTCTGTCTTTACATGAAATACAACTAGTTGTCTGTCTTTACATGAAAGACAACTAGTTGTCTGTCTTTACATGAAAGACAACTAGTTGTCTGTCTTTATATGAAAGACAACTAGCTGTCTGTCGTTACACGAAAGACAACTAGTTGTCTGTCTTTACATGAAAGACAACTAGTTGCAGTCCCGAATTGAAGTCCATCTTCATGTTAACTCCAGTCTTGCACTCTTTGATATTGTCACACCCCTAAAACATCCCCTTCACTCTACACTGTACATGGGGACAATGCTTGTGTGGGGATGAAATCCCCTTCCCTAGACGTAATATCCAATTACATTAATCTTTTGATAAGATGTCAATTACGTTCTAGCTACAAGAACAAATGATCCCCCCTGGCGTGTCAGTCTTCAGCGGGCCAGTTGACGCTGCCATCCGGCCTCTACAAGTAAGTCACTGCTGTTATTACTTTCTGCATTACAAGACCTTTATTGAAAGGAAGTGAAATGAACAGAGAAAAGCCTAATCGTACCAAATATACGATAGAAACTGACAGTCGGGTTATTATGAATGTGACGACTCATTAATCGGCGGATTTGACGGCTTTGGTGCTATAGGGAGGGACAAAAGCGTCCGGGGTGGGTAAGGGGGCGGCTAGAGGAGAACGACGGGGTGGGGCGACTGCTGTTCGTGTTTACCATGTACTTCAGATCAGTCATTTGGCATTGCGCAATACGTTCGTCATTCCTATATATATCCCATTTCGACACGAGAAACTCCTTGATGCACTACTTATAGCAATATAGCCAGCCACTGTGTTCTCGCAACATCTACGCCCTCTGAGCTACTGGTCCACACCGTAGTTATAAGAGAAATAAGTGCAGTCTTACCAAAATAGGGGTCTTATTACCGTCTGTTTAATAACGTCAAGCTATTGAATGCTTCCACAGATTGCTGTGGCCTTCGGACCCTTCCTAGTCGAGGTTTGCCCCCTTAACACGTAGGTCGACTTAACGCAGGTCTAATGGACATCCATGCGACGGTCAGTCATTTGGGGGCAATCATTTTCACGTGCACACGCCACTTAATAAAAGACATGGAGTGCATGCGCATGCGCAATTACTCCGGCGACAGTGCATGATTCGCACAGGCACTTGCTGTAATTGGGATGCGGGATATTTCGTAGGAGCTTTGTTCAAATCCTCAGCGCACACGTAGCACTCTCTATTTTGTGTTTTTGGATAGGGACGTTCGGCATATAAACTGTCTTCTTGACCCAGTTCGTTCGATAGAAGCTACCAGCCATAGATAATTAGTACTCACATCAACAGAGAGTTCATCAAACAAGTCACCTGACATAACAAAGATGGCCATTGGGGCATCTCGTGTCATCGATCCCTTAAAAGGTTCGACTCACTTAACAAGCATTACTGCGCCCCATCCATTCATAGCGCATGCCCCAAAGAAGCTGCTCATTTGAATGGTGCTCTTCTGGGTGCTGCTAAATCCAGCAACACATGTACCATCAAGAAAAAGGTGCTCGCCACTCACAGGTGAGAGGCACAATAGATCACTGCCTCGCTGATGCCCCTATTATCGCTCACACAAGTCTATTCAAAGCAGATCTCATACTATTATTACTCGCACAACCTCTCTACCTCGTGGGCCTTTCATTGTTCACACAATGTCCGTAACTGACACTCGCCTCGCCTGCAGCGGGGAAGAGAATGCTGCAAGTGCAACGAGTTTTGTACCGGAAGTGACAAAACATGGCTCGTGTGACATCGAGTTGGATCCTCTTTGTATGGAGTCAGTGTAACGAGTTATTCTTTTCAGTCCACGAAATGCGTAGTTCCCAGTCAAAGGAGTTCAATTGATGATAATGCAAGCAGGATGGGTTTCAATGGATGTAGAAAGCTCGTACCAACCAATGCATGCTACAGTTTCTAAACGCTTTGTGTGTGCTTTTATGGGGAGAGACTCAAGTAGGCGTTGATTCGCATTATCAGGCACCTCAGACTACAGCGCAACATCGGTTTTTTATACTATTATTTCAATTAGTACATTTTCTTAATAAATCATGCGATGGTTCTTTGCAGATTCAAGTCACGTCGACGTTTGTTGAAATCGCAATTTGTGCCAATTTGTTCAGCACAAGTTGCTATTCCAGTATAATCCGAGCGGTCAGAAACAAGTCAGGGCATGTCTTCGCATTTACACTGGACCATGTTCGCATTGTACTAAAGCTGACTTTTTGCCGAAACGGCGGGAATGAAACATACTTACTAGCCAAACTATTCACCATAAAAACCACAATAGTGATTCACAATCCTATTCAAAACGGTTATTTCAATAAGCTTGATCTTACTATCACCATTCCTTGATGGTAGTTAGTTCGTTGTGTTAAGGCTCTTCATATTGCAACGTAATTCCTCATCAGCGCCTATCACACTTCCAAGTGGTCGGTCCACATCCATTGATTGCTGATGAACTTAACCTGTCAGGAACCGTTGACATTATTTGCCGATCTACGCATAACAAAGTGAACAATTTTAAGGACAGCTTGACAGATATCTTGCCAATTATTTTTGACCGTCAGCAACCGACCATAGGGATTTTTATGATCCCTGGTCAGTGTCTGGTGTGTGAATGTGACCTCATCCGTTGTGTGTCGTGACCTTGACCCTAGGAAGCGTTTAGATGGCTATTGGATCATGTTAAGCTCTTGACCCTTTTGTAATACTGCAGTAGGAGGCCTGACAAGGTGTTGGGGGCCACTGCTGGGGTCAGAGGGAAGTGTTAAACAATTGAGCGGTCGGTCAGGAACTATGACTGCACCCCTGTGGCTGCCTGGACCCCGGGTGATCACCAGCCGACCGCCAAGCATGTGTGTTTGGTCAACAGTCATGATGGATACGTTGTCACATGACCATCACACCACCTGACCTCCGTTGACCTATTTGACCTCCCTAACCTGCGTGTCGACCCAACTACCACGCCCCTGACTTAGCGAGTGTCGACCTCTGACCTGTGCATCTCATTACCAGTGGGATGTGAGACGTTGAAGAGGAGGGATAATAGCTAGCGAGCGACGTTCGCCACATCTGGGGCCGATTTCCCTGGCTTCAAAGAGTTGCGACCAGGCCGGTACCAGCTCTCAACCCGTGTGCTCGTAACTGTCGTCCTGATCATGACATGAGACTCATGACAGTGGTCAACTACCCCTCGGTACACTTCAAGTTTGTCCTTCGCTTCTAGCACAACTGTGTAGAGAGAAGAACCTCAGGACCATGGGACAAGTCGCTCATATCAGAAACATACTCTGATATAACACTTGTGTTGTGACCGTATGGGGCGTGTTGGGTGCTGGGTTGGTGCAGGGCGCTGTAGGCTAGGCTGTCACAGGGAGACGAAGACAGGTGTGGATGGCGTCCTATATAACTCATCCGTCTATAAGACGTGGCCTACTGTAACCACCTGAAGCCAGACATGGAATCATGTCCTATCCACCACAAGGCAAATTCCGACTGCTCGGCTATGTAATAAAACATGAAGATAAATATGGCGTTGGGGAATAAGACTGCATAACTTTATCACGGCCGAAGTGCGCTACCGAACTCGCGCTTCACTTCATTAAGTACCTAAATGACAGGTGTTCAGGCTCGCGCATGCGTGGTCCCTGCGCGGTGCTAGCACGTGTGATGAGTGAGACATCCGTCATAATCGGCAGTGCTTGTTGACGTTTTTGCGCAAATCAACAATAGAATCCAGCGTGTTGCTTTACAAAGTTGCTGCACGAGCACTGCTGTCACGCCTTGCATGCTCACCGAGTGCTCGCCATTGTAGGCACCGAGCCCTTCCATTACTGCGCCCAGCCCTCTCATCGCAGTCTTCGTTTATTCATGATATCATATGATACACGCTGTCAGTTTTTTTGGGCTGCTTTCACCGTATCTACCAATGATACAGTATCTCTATTCTAGTGGAGATTCATCACTGATCTGCCCCATTAAAGCTACAACATACATTCGCCGTTAATGTTTTATGCAGGTATTGCTTACTTACCTGCAAGCGTGGCGCCCTCGCTCGACGAAAACTACAGCTATCAGTTCGTAGTATTGGTGTGCAGTAGGACACTTACAGCTAACTCGTCGCTAGATGGGTATCAATGGCTAGGATTTACAGACACCAGGTAATGAAAACATTGAGCAGGTAAGAGTAATCCCGCTTTGTTAGCATCGCATTTCACCACACATACCTGGGTCTGTTGGGAATTAGTACCTTTTTGAGGTCATGAGAAATGCATGTCGATTTATGGTAGCTATCATAGCTGCTGATGGGATGCCTGGATACGCACTCTCCCATCACCTGCCGTCACCTGCACTCGAGTCAGTCTCATGGTCAACTTCACATCCCTAGTGCATCTTTGATCAAATGTGAAAGGTTAATGAGGCGTAAAGGTAAGAGTGAGAGAACAAGGTGCGCTTGTAAAGAACACGTCCGTTATAATCGGCAATACATCGCCGCCTCATTTATGTATCACACAATGAATAATTACATAGTACAGGCTAGACAAGTGAAATTGATCCATTAATCTCGATTTATAATATCCTGACAAGACAACACGTTCGGATCTGTGTATATTCATTATACATTGGTGTTTTTTTCTGCGATGAAGCCGTTCTGGCTTAGCCTAACATGGTCAAAGTAACTGCTTAGTCTTTACCTGGATACAAAATATATATATATATATATATATATAGATATATATATATATATATATATATATATATATATATATATATATATAGATATATATATATATATATATACATATATAGATATATGTTCATATGTTCAGAGATATATATATATATTCATATATATATATATATGTTCATATATATATATAGAGATATATATATATATATATATATACATATATATATATATATAGATAGATATATATATATATAGAGAGATATATATATATATAGATATACATATATACATATATATATATATGTTCATATATATATATATGTCATATATATATATGTGGGTCATATATATATATACACATATATAAAAATATATTTATATATATATATATATATAAACATATATATGTATATATATGTATATATATATGTATATATATGTTTATATATATATGTATACATATATTTTTTATATATATACATATATATACATATATATATATACATATATATTTATATATATACTTATATATATTTATATATATACATGTATATATATATACTTACTATATATTCATTCATATATATACATATATATATATGTATATATATATATATATATATATATATATATATATATATATATATATATATATATATATATATATATATATCTATATATTTATACATATATACATATATTTATATGTATATATGTACATGTTCATATGTATGACCTTCAAGTTATTGATGGAGATACAATGCACTTTCGGTCGCATTCCTTTTGGAAGAATCCCTGTGCTCAAATTCACTCGAGAGCTCTGTATCTAATACGATCCCATAAACGCGTTAAGCTATTTTTACAAGAGTAGGGCAGCATAAAGTCTGATATTTGACCATAGCCACCCCCACCTCCCTGACGGCAGAGGACGAGTCCTTAATTGTGAGCGACTCCCTCGTTACGAGAAGCTCATATCTCATTGAGTCAATAACAAGCGATCTTAAACTCTGTAGTATCCCCTGTCAAACGCCAAGAGGACTTTCAAGTCTCTCCTCCCAACATGCGTGTGATCTCTTTGAAAGTTAACGCTATATCTGACTCAACCTCGTCAACGAAACACCTCTTAGCTTTGACGAGAGGACCAGAGGTTCACATGACAGTCTCTTTAAGGCTGTCATGTCGCCATAGCGGGCGCATGTAGTTTAAAAAGAAAACCGGAAGTTGCAGATGACCAGTCGTAGCTCGAGGGATCAGTTAATCAGATAACCGGTGAGGGTCAGGTTATGGATGTATGAAGTGAAACTCTGTAGCTTGATCCAATGGGCATATAGTCACAGGAATACATAACGAGTTGTACGGATGCTTTGTGTTGAAAAATTATCATACGGGTTAAATTTGCGTCATTCCAAACGAGCACCATATCTACATTCTATTTATAACCTATTGATTCATAAAAGACCTCGACTTTCGTCCCACTAAATGGCTATTACATGGTTGAAACACAGAAGGGATAGCGCCCATGATGACAGTATCACGAAGCGACTGGCGAGATCACTACATCGCCTTTATGCTCGCGTGTGATTTATTGTCGATGTGGAGGGTTAAATCACAGGGCACTTTCACACAGCGGAGAAGGAGGGCGTTGTTAGTGGTAGTGTTTAAGGGGCGGGAGGGAGATTAAGATAAAGATAGAGATGTGAGGAAGCGATGATTGGCCCGCTGGACATGATGACGTGTTGAGTGGCGGAGTGGGGCGGGTGTGAGGTGGCGGGGTGGGGGGGATGGGGAGCGAGTGGTTGGTTGGGGTGAGAGGTAGGGAGAGCTGAGTGCGATGACTATTCTGGTGATGATGATGCGTATAATTTTGATGACGATGACAGTGATAATGACAGCGACAACAATGACTACAGTAATACAGATTGTTACAAATGTGCGGACGACGCTAATGCGTATGATGATGATGCCGATTATGACAACGCTATCACACCTGATGACGATGATGATTATATGATAATAATCATTATTGTCATGGTGACAGTGTGTGCTGCTTCATCACCATACTAAGCTAATATTGCCGTGTGGATTTCTGACTGATCTCGTTTGCTCATCATCATAAGTCACAAGTGGCTGCAGATGAAAAAATCTACGGTGATTCAAGAAAAGCAGAGCCCTCTGGAGGGAAGAACATGAGGTTAGTTGAAATGTCATGGGGATAGCCAGCCATGATGAGCGTAGTTTATTAATTAACCAGGGCTTCAATTGAGTGCCTGGGTCTAGGGGGGGCAGAATGCGACCCAGCAGAGAGGTCAGGGCGAAATTATGTTACAACCACACAGTCGTAATGGGGTTAATTGCATCAAATTCCGCCGTAATTCACGCGATGCAGAGCTGACAGTCCGGTGGTCTGGCGTCGTAACCCCATCATCCCCGGACAGTTCACCTCGGACATCCTGGGCATTCCCCATGTTCACAATCCTTACCGCAGGTTCTCTTGTTGAAGATCCAGGGCTTCTCACTTTACCAAGGCTGGACGGTTATTTAAGTCACAAGAGACTTTGTCGGCAGCGCCAGCTAGGGCCCAGGGACCGTATGGTCGCTGTGAAGACTGTGTCTTTCTTGAGTTTAATGGGACCGACGGACCATAAGAGCTAACGCAACCGTCTTCTTCTCCTCCTCCCGATATTCAGGTGCATGTTTTGGCTCTCAAAGAACGTAGATAGCTCAAACCTCATATGTCAATATATATATATATATATATATATATAGATATATATAGAGAGATAGATAGAGATATATATATATATATAGATATATATATATATATATATATATATATAGATATATATATATATATATATATATATATTTATATATTTTATATATATATATATATACATATATATATATCTAAATACAATATATATATATAATATGTATATATATATACATATATATATATATATATATATCTCTATATATTTACATATATATATTTATATATTATATATATAATAACTGTATTTTAAGCATATATGTGCAGGGTTTACTATCAAATTTCTTGATCGGATGGCTTTCTGCATTCACGGGAGCGCGCATCTTACACTATTTGTTCAGGCCGATACTCAACTACTAATACTCAACCTTCTATACCAAATTCCAACAACGAGAAAGAATTGCACGAAAATGTCACTTTTTTCATACTTGTCCATTTCCTCAGTGGTTACCCTGGAGACCAGCGAGAAAGCGAGCGCTCCCCTGGTCAGCGTCTTTTAGCTACTGTCATGTCTGTGACAATGCTTGTTCCTGGTTTCCCTTTAATTCTGAACGCTTCCTACAAACCATGCTGATATCCATTGAAACGGACATAATGGCCAAGAAAAAAACCCTCTGCCTATTCAAATCGTCACCTATGCTCTTCTAATCAGAACCAGACCTCCCTCAGACATTTTAATTTGTCACCACTGAAAACCACAAAATAATTGCTCCACGGATTTCCATCTGTGGAAATTCAAGAACGCAGAAGAAAAGAAAACACATTGCACACGCGCGGGGCACAGGAAAGAATAGAGAGTCATAAATGAAAATATATATATCCAAAATATAGGTCAATGTAGCCTGGGTGAAATTGGTTTGAGGCGAAACAAGAAATATGTCACTTCATGTATGCAATTATCTTAATCAATTGCGTAACTTTGCTGCTCAATCTATTCTATTGCCCCACTATATATTGGAACCAGTAAATCCCGCTGGTCAGGGCAAGTCTCTAGGATTCTTGTGCAGAAGGGATTTTGAATGATTCCGCCAACCAATTCCAACACGCAGACTCAAACCAAGGTCACTTCGTCGAGTGAACAATATGGGCATATGTCTCTGAAGCGCATCGTTTTGGTAAAAGCGCTGAGCATTTGTTCCCCTGCGTGTACAGAGCGAGGAGACGATTGTGATTTCAATTGTTGGGGAAAACGGCGGATTGTTGGGAGGCTATTGGATTACGGGATTGTGGGTAACTCCCGAGCAGAGAGTACCGTTAACGATGTGGTTTCATGGCATGAATAAGGAGGGAGAGAGGCGGTTTGAGGGAGGGTTTTACGAGACTGATTCCGCTGTCCCCTGAGGCTCGCCACCAGTAATGATGGGCGATACACAGCGCTGACCAGACATGCTGACCATATTAGCTTCACTCAGCACATGCTTCTAATATAGGGGAGGGGTTCCTAACTGGCTCGCCCTCTCATCGAGAGCCAATCTGCCGGGCAGTGATTACCATGTGGCAAATTTGGATGAGGTCACAGCGTATTTACGAAGTGAGCGCGCGGGGAGCGGTGGGCAGCAGAGCAGGGATGGCTGGGAGAATTTTCATCCGATTGTCGGCAGCGTCCCGAAGACTTCCGATTGTAGTCAGCGTCCCGAAGACTTCCGATTGTCGGCAGTGTCCCGAAGACTTCCGATTGTCGGCAGCGTCCCGAAGACTTCCGATTGTCGGCAGCGTCCCGAAGACTTCCGAAGAGGAACATGATAATAATGACAAAATGAAATTCAAAATAACACTAATGCTGTTTATTGTCCAGTTTATAAAATCATATATATCTAAGCATACTTGTCCATATATACGTACATACATTGACAACAGAAGCAGAAACTATCAGTTAATGTGCTTCTTCTAATTCTGTTACTTTGTAACATTACATTACGAAGTTGTCATCATAACAAGGTTACCAATTTAATCGAAGAAGAAATAATATATATGCAATATAGATAATCAACACGTGATGTTGTAATCATTAAGATACCCACCCACGAGGTTACTGTCTCCGTCGAATACAAAAAGCATAAGGGGACCGGATACACCTAACAAGGGCTTATCAGTGACTCGTAGCGATGGATGAATCAGAGATCCCCACCTAATCTGCCCCAGCAGATGTTCTGTGGTCTCTAACCTACCACACTGTAATTAGCACTCCAAAAATATGCAAATCAGTCAGCAAGCTCGCCTCTATCTCCAGCAGGCAGCAGCACTCAGTCCATACACATTTTATTGTCAAATATGAATATTGTAAGCGGTCGTTGTGAGATACAATCAAGTCCGACGCGGCCGCCATTGTGTGGTGCGGAGCAGAAGGGGTCGGTATACCAGACAGACAAGGCAGGCCAACTCTCTGACGACAGCCGAGTCACAACTACAATTTAATCATAATTACAAGCACCGGAGAAACACACTGTAGCCTTTTCGACGTGTCTCTCTTGTTGTGAGAGGGCGGAGGCCATGCAGTGAAGTGAGGCGGCCATGGCGGGATTTTTTTTTTGCGCGTGACGCATTATGGGATGTACGCGCGACGAAGCAGACGTCGACAGACTGAGTTCTGGCGCCGTTGATGATCGTCTAATAGACATGGTACAGCTGGGAAATAATTCCCCTCAACGAGAGCTATTTGTGTCAAGTCGGGGGTAGGGGGTAGTGGTGGGGGTGGGGGTTATAGGGATATCATTCAGCCCTCACCCCTCACTCGCTAATACAGCGTCACCGAACAACAGTATGTGTAACTCGACGACTGATAACTTATCTGTAGGTTATCCGTATCTTTTAAAATTTGAAAAATAATCTGTGTAGAAAGGTGAATATGTATTCACGAAAACATTTCAGGCAAAGGATTTGTCAACATTTCACTGGGGCCATGATGCGTCCCACGCACGGAATGATTTGAATTTCCTTAATTACAAGTAAATTTAATTTTAGAAAGTCACGCACATGACCAAAAATGCCATATAATGTATTTTGCCCGTGTGTTTAAGAAACTCGGTATCCCTAAATGATGCTGTGCGTGTAGTTCTGGCATTATCATGAAACAAGCGTGTTTATAACGTGGAAATTATGGTTTCTGGCGGAAAGGGAAGATCGACACGTTAAACAGCTACGTTGAATGCGAATGACCGTCTATTACTGTCACATGTCACTTAAATAAACAATAAACACGAAGAATATCGGATGGTCGAAATAGTTTGCTACAAATGATTTTATGACGACTTCTATAACTGCTTTGGCGACAGCGGGGTGTTTGGAGAAGTGGAATTTCATTGTAAAATGGAACTCGATACACGAGTATATGAGCATACCGGAAGCAGATGCAGTGATAAGAGTTAATAAGTTCTTCACAACAACCTTTTGAACCCCTTCTATTCTGCGAACAGCCGTCCACATACAATAGCATCACCTACGCTCTCCACATCAGGTAGACTTCGTGGTGTGCTATTAATCACCGTGCGCTACACAGTCCAACCAAACCCGCTGTCCATCACTGCTCATCCGACCAGACATGACCACTATTCACAGGAGTGGGCATCGACCCACACAACGCCGGCAAGACTGACTGACTTAACAAAAGCACACTCACTCGACGCCATAATGGCATATTAAGAGAGTTCTCTGTCCGTATAGAGCCTCGTGTTACCTCGGCGACTACCTTCCAATTAACGCAGAAGACATGTCAAGCAACCATGACAAATTTCACCTGGACCATAACCTCTGACCTCTGTCTTTGAAAGCCCTCACAATTACGGCCAGCAAGAACGAATACCTCCCCGGGGAAGAGGCTTAACAGGCTGCAGCAAAATTAGCCAGTCGATGCAGGTACGGTAAGGGTCTGTAAGGCCGTTTGGCGAAGCGAGGTTGGAACTAGACCACGTCATTATGCACCGATGTCCTCATAAATGTTCAATTCATGGAGGTCATTGTTGACAGCGGTCAGGATAATCTGGCGGAAAGAACTTGGTTAACCACCATGGCGCAATAGGGAGCAGAAAATGTGGAAGGTAATACTGAACGCTTTTCAACGTAAAGAAGAGCATTTTAATAGCACTAAAAAATGAACAATCGTTAGACACCCACTCCCCACTTAAGTCACCCACTCCCAATATAAGTCACTTCAATTAATAAAAACAATTAAAAATAATGAGGCAACAACAGGTAATGTTAATAGCAGTTAACTTCATCTCTGCCATAAGAGAAAGCTATATATAGACTTTCTGCATGATGAGATTGCTTCTACAATATGTAGCGTATAGAAGACCCAGTTCCATATGTTGGACATTTAACCTCGCTCTTCAGAAGGGCAGGAGACGAGGCCAGAAGTCCACGTCTGTGGTCTCGTTATTACTCGCTGCCCGAGAAGTCAACATCATGTTCATAAGGTGTGCCTTGGGGCAGTGTGTGTCTGGTGTGGCCGAGCATCGAGGACAGCGGTCCTTCAAGTCGAGCCCCGCGGCTTACGCTCCCTCACCGGCTAATGCGGTAAGAGAACAGTGAATAGTCGGGTCAGTGAGGGCATCCCAATCAACCATTGAGGGTGAGGGTGTCGTGGTGAGGAGCAGAGGATGCAATAGGGCGCAATGATGGAGGCTAATGGTACATGAGACATGCGCTGTGAGGGAGTGGACGTGTAGGGTGTGTCGCATGCGTGATTGACACAAATGCCCTCATCTCAGACCCGCTGCCTCACGCGCCCTCCAACGTCTTGATTGGGGCATCCCCCTCTTTATTCCACCCGACCTCTGACATGTACCTCATCCTCCAACCCCCTTTTGCGCTTCGAGCAATGTTACCCCAATTAGTCTGACATTAGTCTTTTATGTTACAAGCTCATATCAAAGCAAGTATGGTGTTCCTCTCTGGGGCATGACTTAATTACTGCATTGTAGAACTTGTACTTTCTCGCAGATCTATAATTATAATGTGTCTCACCTCTACCACCACCCCCCCCCCCCCCCCCACCCACACACACACGCCCCATACACCCACAAACCTAAGACTCGACCACCATTTTCATCAATCGAGTACTTCCCGCGACAATGGTGATGTGGTGACTGGACAGAATATGAATTTCTATCTCACTGAAAAGTGCTCCATAATTGTGTTTTTGCCTTCAAAGGGAAACTGACCAGCACAAATCCCTGACCAACTGCAGCTGGTCATTGCGAACCAGCCAACCATATAGAGCCTGCCGGTAGCGGCCTGGACACTGCAGAACCCACCAAACTCCACAGCTCATGGCCGCCTCCAAATCGCATCAGCCCAATGCCTGAATGAGCTTCTTTTGATTTGGAATTAATTGGACATAATGCAGAGTTGCTTTTCAATTTCATGTGGGATGTCAAGGGAAACGACAAACGTACTTTACATAACAAACAACACTTTAAGTGAAAAAAAGAATTATGACGATATAATAAAACCAGATTATTATGAAAGTAGCCACATAACAACAACTCAAAATGATACCTTATAAGGAGTATTCCGTGCTAACTTTTGTGCGGGTCATGTGACCGATGACACATCATCTCATATTGCTGACGCGCTAATACAACGTTGATTAGCGGAAATATTACCGGGAGGGAAGGGGACATCACTACCTCTCGTTTACATTGCAATTCTCGCCATCCAATAAACTCGCGTCAATTTTCCCCATGTCAATCATTTCAATTAATACAAATCAACTTGGTGAATCGTACCACGTTGGTGAGTGACGTTTCTACTTGCCGCGGGTCACCGAGCCCCTCCACATAGCTTCACCACAGCCTCTGCTCTGACAATGCCGAACATCACTCGCCGCTGATGGACACAAAAGCTTAGCCTGCAATTGACATGTGTTATCATGGTTCAAGCGACGCACTCTAACTAGCATAATGTGTGGTCGCCATTTGAATCTGTTCCGCTTGCCCAGGTCGGATGCGCTGTATCCGGGGTGAGATGCGAATAGGGTGGCGTGGAGAAGGTGGTGAGGTGCATCGCGCCTCGCGTACAGTCGGCGTCATGACAGCGGCGTCATGTCAGCTGCGTCATGATAGCGGCGTCATTACAGCAGCGTCATGATAGCGGCGTCATGACAGCAGCGTCATTGCAGCGACGTGGTACTATAATCTGGTACATATGACATGGTATATATGACATGGTATAGTTGACATGATATACATGACATCGTATTTTAGACATGGTACATATGACTTGGTTTATACGACATGGTACATATGACCTGGCATATATGACATGGTATATATGACATGGTATATATGATATGGTATATATGACATGGTATATATGACATGGTATATATGACATGGTATACATTACATGGTATATATGACATGGTGTACATGACATGGTATATAGGACATGGTATACATGACATGGTATATATGACATGGTGTACATGACATGGTATATAGGACATGGTATACATGACATGGTATATATGACATGGTATACATGACATGGTATATAGGACATGGTATACATGACATGGTATATATGACATGGTATACATGACATGGTATACATTACATGGTATATATGACATGGTATACATGACATGGTATACATGACATGGTATATATAACATGGTATACATTACATGGTATATATGACATGGTGTACATGACATGGTATATATGACATGGTATACATGACATGGTATACATGACATGGTATACATGACATGGTATATATGACATGGTAAACATGACCATGCATACATGACATGGTACATATGACATGGTGTACATGACATGGTGTACATGACATGGTATACATGACATGGTATACATGACATGGTATATATGACATGGTATACATGACATGGTATATATGACATGGTATACATGACATGGTATATATGACATGGTATACATGACATGGTACATATGACATGGTATATATGATATGGTATATATGACATGGTATAGATGACATGGTATACATGACCTGGCATATATTACATCGTATATATGACATGGTATATTTGACATGGAATATATATGACATGGTATACATGACCTGGCATACATTACATCGTATATATGACATGGTATATGCGGCATGGTATATTTGACACATGGTACATACGACATGTTATATAGGATATGTTATATATGACATGGTATAGCACATGCGACATTGTGTCATGTCCTACACCTTGCTTCATGATTCTCATCACTTGGTTTCCTGTTTTGTATAACGCATAACGCCTACAGTACAGGCGCGATGCTGTCCAATGCTGACAGCGTCACGACGCAGAGGCAAGAAGCAGTCTGGAACGCGCTGCACATGAAGGTTAGAATAGGTTGGCGTGAGCGGTTGAGAAAGTGGGGGAGGGGGGGGGGAGGGGGTTGGGGTCATTGGTATGGGAGATGGGGATGGGAGTGTATAGGGCCGTGAGATGGCGCCAGGAAAGCTGCGAATCACCAGAGCGTCAACACAAACGAACTCGCCATAAGTCTGATGAACAAAGTCAACATAACAGTCTCCCCATATGGTTCCGTGCAAGCCGACATGCTCACTGGAGACCCCCACCGCTCCCTCCCCATTCTCCAAATCGCCTTCCGTATTATATACATTTACATACACACAATTAACCAATAACTGTATTAATCAAGAAATAATTTATCCATGAAGTCATTTTTAAAAGTCTTGAGAATTTTCGTATCCGAAAGCAAATTTGAAATCAGTTGTTGACGCATGCACCTACGTGCCCCATCAAAGTGCACCGACGCATGCCACGAGAAGCTGTGTTCTATGGTGCAGATTGAGAGAACCAGCTACACCAGGGAGCGTCGGGGTGGTGGAGTTATCGGACCTAATTGTTATTAGAGGTATTCGCAGGTGATGATTTGCTGATTGTCATTTTAGAGGAGCGTCAGGTAATCTACCTGGGGGCGTCAGGTAATCTACCTGGGGGCGGCAGAATAACGAGGAACCTGGCCAGAAAATGTCAGCGTGAAGGAGGTGTGGGTTTGTAGATGATTCCGAGTTAAGCTGACAACAAGAGATGACTTCAGGATGGTGTCCTATCCCATCATACCCACTCCTGGACTCCTCTTCAAGTCTCCAACGAGGCATCGCGTCATCTGTAACGAAAGGTGAAGAGCTTCTCCTCCACACCAACATAACGCCCTACCCACTTAACGCCCGCTCACATCTACGCAGGGTATGACAAAGAGTCGAGGTACAGAGGCTGAGTCAGCTAGGTGATGCCTGCTGACAGAGATATCTGACAAGCACGGTGATCAAGCCATCTCATCGTGCTCTTCATTTCTTAGCGGCTACCCGAGGTCTTTGCTGGATTAATTGCCCCGTTTTATGGACACGCAGAAGGTATCACGAGGTGCGTCGAGGCGCCCGAAGGCTTTGTTCTGCCTCTCTGAATGCTGATTACAAAGGTACAATAGGTGACTATAAAATACGTACAACATAGGTGTTCTGTCATTAATTACTCATTTATCATTGATGATGATAATGATTATGAAGTGGAAGTTCAATGTCAATTTATATTACATCACGTGATGACAACCACGATCACGTGATGATAAGGTTACGTCGACAAATATGGTGATGACGATGAATGTAATGGTGACTGCGATGATGATGATATATGTGTATATATACGTATAAATAAGCAAATATACACAATTATATTAATATTTAAATATATACACGCGCACACACACACTTATATATATATATATATATATATATATATATATATATATATATATATATATATATATATATATATATATATATATATATATATATATATATATATATATATGTGTGTGTGTGTGTGTGTGTGTGTGCATGTGTGTGTGTTTTCGTATATGTGTGTGTACTTGCGGGCTATTCCTTCGTACTTAACTTTTAACGAGGCGTCACATTTACACAATCCTTTGTTACCTAGGGCTTGCTATGAACTTCCTTATCAAACAAAAAACAATGCCATCTGTGCGCTAAAGGTTGGGAGGCATCAACCATCTATAGTAAGGCCCCTCTGGTGAGACAGGACCTTGTCTACTTTTAATCAGCATCGAGGACACATAAACACTAAAAGATTGATCATAGTGTTTAAGTAAACAAGAGAATGAATATTCCCAACCTCCCAACCCTTCAACCCTGAGAGAAATAATCTTTGCTCCATATCCCTGCGAAGGGGCTCCTTACTGTCAGCCCTTGATGACTTTCTTGACATAATCTTGGCTGGCTTCAACTCATATCCCTCGTCTGGGGAAATTAACATTGACCTGTCCTCACCTCAATCTCTACAAAAATCCACTGGGCGATGATGTGGGTGTGCTAATCGAGCCTTATAACATCAAGGCACCAGAGAAAACCACATAAGGATGCTAGTTGAGGGACTACGAGGAAGTAGTTTGACATCCGTGTGTAGCCGTGATCACCAACACGGTGGAGGGAGAATACACCTCTGCTTGGACCCAGTGAGGTCAGGGGTCGGGATATTCTGCAAGTCAGCCGGATATTATGGTGGTTTCTAGTGGAAGAGGGCGTTTGGATATGCGAGGTGTGTGTAGATATTTGAGGAGCATCAGCAGGGAGAGGAAGTGAGGGTGTCAGTGGAATAGGCCTAGTCATCTATCATACTTTGAGTCGCACAATCACAGTCTAAAATGCACTCATCGATGTCATCTCCCAGACCCCGACTCAGTGCTAGTCAAACGTACGCACTGCTTCAATTGAAATAAGCCTTTTTTAGCTTGAATTGTCCACGAGAGTTGACCAACGTTCATAAGTCGGCAACATTCCTTCTGTTTGCAACACTCAGACAAGAAAATGTAAATTTTGTGAAGTTCTCATGCGGTAAATATAGAGTTTTTTTGTGTGGAATTGTATTAATGCGCGTATGGTGGTATCTTGTGACGAGAGGAACATGGTGGATAAAAGTCGGTGTAGTCCAGAGTTTCACAGAATTATGAATCTAGGCTCCGCATAATCACGTCTGAAATTACATCCTGGTATAGTCTTGCAGGAGTACCTCTATGTACTGGTGCCTGCACGGCGTAAGCAATGGACGGTCACTATTACATTTAGCCATAAAGAGAATGACATTCCATATTCCCAAAGGACTTTGGCGTCTAGACCTTTGGTTAACCTTCGTTGTGTGACTGGCAGCCCGAGGTCCGGAGACCTCTACCCCGGGGGCTCACGAGAACACACACGCATGCAGTATGGGTCGCAGAAGGTGTATTTACTGGGGTCGGGAGATGTGCCCCTGCTGGTGGAAAGAGAGGGCATGTCAATTGCCTGAAGTCTGAAAGCATAAAAAGTTCATGGCAATCCCATAATCCGAAGAATCCATTACTCCTATTGGAAAATTATTTGCAGAGCAGTATTAGAGTGTGTTCAGCTTGCATCACAGCTTCTGATTGGAACACGATATTATGATACGAATGCTCTGTACTATAAGTGGAATGAGTTCGCAATAAACTGTCTGTCACTTGATATCGTGATACAATGATTGTCTGGGGTAATTTGCATCATCAATGACTAGTGATGCAATCATTTCATCGACCCAAGAAAAACATCCTGGATCTTCCCTGAATTAAGAAATCATTCCCCCTCAAAACACCCTTAGGGCGTAAAATACATTGTTATTACGTGGAGCGCGCGCGGAATCAGATTGTCTTTTTCGTGTTGCACAGCCATATGTTACACTTGCGCAGTTCAGAAATTTGACACAAAAGACCTTAAAATAAGCGGGAATGAGGAAGCCATTTGTTCGCTGATTGCATTAGCGCCATGCGCATGCGTGACGCAACCTGCTTATAAAATGAAATCTCGTATCGTCATGTGGTCTGTCATTGTGATAGCGATATCCACAGCGGGCAATAGTAGTGTTACTTGACATGAATGTGCCCGATAGATAATCCAACAGATCGCGGCTGATCTATTTAATAGTTTGGGTCACGCAGAGTAACTACCAAGCAGACTGGTGTTCAATGACTGCTGGTTGGTGGCCCTTATTCTGAATAGCAGGTACATACTTGGGGACAACACCGGATTATTGACCAAGGGCTCGGGAACAGCCATCGTCTCTGCATCTGTATTGTTAATACCCCCCACCTCTTGAATACATACACACACACACTCACACACACACCACATGCACACTCACACACTCACGCACAAACCAAAAACACAACACTTACACACATCACATACAAACTCTCTCACACACACACACACACACACACACACACACACACACACACACACACACACACACACACACACACACACACACACACACACACACACACACACACACACACACACACACACACATATATAATATATATATATATATATATATATATATATATATATATATATATATATATGTATGAGTGTGTGTGTGTGTGCGTGTGTGCGTGCGTGCGTGCGTGGGTTAATACATGTATGTTTTGAACTGATCACCCTTCACGAGCTTCTGTGAGCGGAACTGGAAGGAGAACGAGGCGAGTGGTGGTTGTTTGACAGAAGCCTACGCGGAAGACCTCATGATGGGTCGTTTTCCGTGTGAGTGCCTCCAGTGCCAACGAGCTAGGAGGAACCCCGTGAACCTACTCACAAAATCTCATTACGTTTAAGTCACAGACCTCTGACCTTCAAAGGCGAAAACAAACGGCTGGAAGCAATCCGAGAGATCGCAATAAATGACTCGTACAAATCGGGAAGATCAAACCCTCATTGGTCATGAGCGAACACAGGAAACGCGAAGGTGAACCCCAAATTGCTTCACGCCTCACACATTCGCACGACCAATTGAGAAAATCAAGTTAAATTAACTTGTAAATTGAAAAGGGCCTATAGGTGTAAGGAACCGCCTTGGAAGGGATGCAAATAGAAACACAACCATTCATTGACACGAATGACCTCTCATCGAGAGGAGCCACAACGATCGTGTAAGGATATATCTTAGAAAACAGATAGAGATGGCTATGTTACCAGGAAGGATCAATGATCTCGTCACCCCGCCGAGTCTTATATGCCAGGTCATACACCCGCTCGAGGAATATCACGGTCCACAGAATCGACCACATTTTTTTACCTGTAAGTTATTACCCGCCCAACTCTATCCCTTGTGCAATAATAACAGCTTCAAGACGACTTTTTTTCACCAGGTGACTGTTAGGTGATTTTGTGGGGCTATTTGTGGTTGAAGTTTCTGGAGTTCGACAGTGACATATTCGCTGGCTCGGAGTGGTCTTTTGTTCGTGATGTGGGAACCTTTGGCCCTATCATTATACTCGTGTCATGTCCACGATATGCCTCACCTGACTGCACAGGAATGCCTCTCTCGTTGAACCACCAAGATCGCTTCGTGTTCGGCCGATCTTCTCCCCAGTCACAAGCTACCATCTAATACTATTGAGGTCTTTTCCGCACCATGTCCATTTCTTTTGTAGTAAGTCCTCTCATTAACTCAGGTAAGAAATCGTGATATTCAGAGCCGCCTGTCCAGGTGAAAAAAATCCTAATAAGGATAAAAAAACATCCGTCCAATCATATTTCACAAGTCAGAGGGCAGGTAAATTTAAAATGGGCCCGGATTAGGGGGTGTCATCAGGTGTGTGTGGTGGACATAGAGTTCAAAGGGGGAAGAAGATGACAGCAGAGATGACCTGAGTTATCACTGGCCCATAAAAGTGTTATCGCGATAGCTAAAGTGCTGCTGGGGGGGAGGCAGACAACCAGAGGTGGGACAGGATTCGAGTTTCAATCTCACGGAAGTGCTGATAAAACACAACGCATTATAGGTTTGACATAAAGGGAATAATTTTAAAGCAGATGAAAAAAAAATAATGAGATGACCAGCTTTGAAGTTTTCCGAAGTGATGATAAAAATCCTGAGCGGCGATGGAGTGAGGGATAGAAATGATGGCATTTTATAAAGCGCTATATCGGCGGCGGTGAATTAATTTTCTTGAATGAAATTAATCTATTAACACACACTCATATACACCCACATACAAGTGTACATGTGCGAGTGTATACATTCATATACACTTATACATGTATATATACATGGACATCCCCCAACACACACACGGAGACGCACACACACACACACACACAAACATATATATTTACATATATAAATACATATATATATACATATATATATATCTATATATATCTATATATATATATATATATATATATATATATATATATATATATATATATATATATACGCATATAAATATATATGTATACATAATTATATATATGTATATATATAAAAATATACTATATATATATATATACAAATATATATATATATAAATATATGTATCTCTCTGTATAAATATCTATATATATATATAAATAGATGTATATATACATATATATATATTTATATATATATATATATATATATGAATTCATACATATATATATACACATATATATATAAATATACATATATATATTTATGTATGTAAATCTATATATACATGAATAAATATATGAATATACATATATACATTCATATATATATAAATATATATTTATATACATGTTTATATATATATATATATCTATATATACATATATATATATATATATATATGAATATATATATTTACATATAATATATATATATATATATATATATATACATATTTATACATATATATGCATATTTATATGCATATTCATCTGTGCATATTCATGTTTTTCTCGGGGAAATTAGTCGTTAAGATATGGCCATCGCCCCTCTAGCGTAGCGTTATGACCTTATAATCTAAGCCATTATGATGGCTTATTGCGTCGTTCCCTCTGTTATGCCGCTGTTCCGGGAGATCCAAATTCAGAATAGCTTCACAGTTTATTAACTGACTTCTTTGATTGACTATACCAAATAGTTTCAAATACTATATCGAACGGAACAAAATTATGCAATAATATATTTATCGTAGATCTTTTTGGCCATCGCCACCCACCAATAACATTGCGTCTGTGGACCGCATGTGGTCTTTAGGTCCTCGCCACCCACCAATGATGTAGCACCTGTGGACCGCATGTGGTCTTTAGGTCCTCACCACCCACCAATGATATAGCGCCTGTGGACCGCATGTGACCTTAATGTCCTCACCACTGACCTATGATATAGTGCCTGTGGACCACATGTGGTCTTTAGGTCCTCACCACCCACCAATGATATAGCGCCTGCCGCTCAAGGTGTGCATGGTGCCTAAACATTGACAGTCATGCTGCCGCTGAATCTGTGCATGGAGCACAACACCCAGACAGATAGGCTACTGCTCAAGATTACATATAGAACAAAACTTAGAGTGTCACGCTGCCTCACAAAGTGTGCATGAAGCGCAAACCCTAGATAATCACGCTTGCGCTTAAGGCGTGCATGGTGCACAAATCCTAGACAGCCCAGGTACTGCTTATGGCACACATGGAGCACAAAACAATGACAGTCACGCTGCCGTTCAAAGTGTGCATGGAGCGCAAAACCTGGACAGTAACGCTGGCGCTGAAGGTGTGCATGGTACACAAAACATGGGTAGTCAACCTACTGCGCATTGTATACATTAAGCACAAATCCTAGAGAGCCTAGGTAGTGCTTATGGTACACATAGAGCATAAAACATTGACAGTCACACTATTGCTTATTGTATTCATGGAGCACACAATGCAGACAGTCACGTTACGACACATGCTACATATGGAGCACAAAACAAAGACAGTCACGTTACTGATTATGGTATTCATGGAGCACAAAATGCAGAATGTAACGCTACTGGTCATGGTAAACGTGGAGCATAAAACACCGACAGTCGCGTTGCTGCTCAATGTGTGCTCGCAGTTCAAAACCTAAAAAGTCAAGCTGGCGCTCAAGGTGGGAATGGAGCACCTAACATAGACAGTTAGGCTGCTGCTCAATGTTCACATTGAGCACGAACCTAGAAAGTATCGCTGGCGTTCAAGGTGTGCATGGAGCATTAAACAAAGTCAGTCACGCTACTCCTTGTTGTAAACATGGAGCACAAAGGAGAGGAAATCCCGTTACTGCTCCCAGCACACATGGAGCACAAAGGAAAGGTAGTCACGATACTGATCCCAGTACACATGGAGCACAATGGAAAGACAGTCACGTTATTGCTAGCAGTCCACAAGAAGCACAAAGGAAAGGCAGTCACGTTACTGCTCCCAGTACACATTGAGCACAATGGAAAGGCAGTCACGATACTGCTCCCAGTACACATGGAGCATAAAGGAAAGGTACTCACGATACTGCTCCCAGTCCACATGGAGCATAAAGGAAAGGTACTCACGTTACTGCTCCCAGTCCACATGGAGCATAAAGGAAAGGTACTCACGTTACTGCTCCCAGTCCACATGGAGCATAAAGGAAAGGTACTCACGTTACTGCTCCCAGTCCACATGGAGCATAAAGGAAAGGTACTCACGTTACTGCTCCCAGTCCACATGGAGCATAAAGGAAAGGTACTCTCACGTGGAGCATACTGTTACTCCCAGTCCACATGGAGCATAAAGGAAAGGTACTCACGTTACTGCTCCCAGTCCACATGGAGCATAAAGGAAAGGTACTCACGTTACTGCTCCCAGTCCTCCCACATGGAGCATAAAGGAAAGGTACTCACGTTACTGCTCCCAGTCCACATGGAGCATAAAGCTCACGTTACTGCTCCCAGTCCACATGGAGCATGGAGGTACTCACGTTAAACATGGAAAAAGGTACTCACGTTACTGCTCCCAGTCCACATGGAGCATAAAGGAAAGGTACTCACGTTACTGCTCTCCCACGATACTGCTCCTAGATCACATGGAGCACAAAGGAAAGGTACTCACGTTACTGCTCCCAGTCCACATGGAGCATAAAGGAAAGGTACTCACGTTACTGCTCCCAGTCCACACGGAGAACAAAGGAAAGGTACTCGCGATACTGCTCCTAGATCACATGGAGCACAAAGGAAAGGCAGTCACGTTACTGCTCCCAGAACACACACAGTACAAAGGAAAGGCAGTCACGTTACTGCTCCCAGTCCACACGGAGCACAAAGGAAAGGTAGTCACGTTACTGCTCCTAGAGTACATGGAGCACAAAGGAAAGGTAGTCACGATACTGCTCCCAGTCTATACTGAACACAATTGAAAGGCAGTCACGTTACAAGTGATGGTACACAATGGAGCATAAAACATAGACGATCACGCTACTGCTTATGGTATTTCTGGAGCACAAAAAACAGACAGTCTAGGTACATGACAGACATTAATAAGTCAATCGTCGCATTGGTCTTTTGTTTCGTAGAAGATGTGTCAATATCTTGAAGAGAGTGGAGGTCGATTTGCATTTGGTCTACATTTATGAGCCATCATTGTTAACAACTCTATACACATGCTGCACCCCCAACAACGCTTTTAGGTCGGATATTGTCC
Organism: Urechis unicinctus; assembly: GCA_034190875.2. NCBI lineage: Eukaryota > Metazoa > Annelida > Polychaeta > Xenopneusta > Urechidae > Urechis > Urechis unicinctus. Next base: position 58,146,746 of record CM067354.1, read on the forward strand.
ATTTTTAGCATGTGGAACAATACCCGGATATAAACGTTGACTGAGTGCTGGGGAGGGGTCTCATATTGCACTACATTTCTAAGGTGGGACTTAAAAGGTGGAAGCGGGCATCCATATGTGCTGTGTGTCGTGTAGCCATGGTGCCAGTGCATCCCTGGTGTCAGTGAGTCGTGTAGCCCTCATGTCAGTGAGTCGTGTAGCCCTGGTGTCAGTGAGTCGTGTGGCCCTGGTGTCAGTGAGTCGTGTAGCCCTGGTGTCAGTGAGTCGTGTAGCCCTGGTGTCAGTGAGCTGTGTAGCCCTGGTATCAGTGAGTCGTGTAGCCCTGGTGTCAGTGAGTCGTGTAGCCCTGGTGTCAGTGAGCTGTGTAGCCCTGGTATCAGTGAGTCGTGTAGCCCTGGTGCCAGTGAGTCGTGTAGCCCTCGTGTCAGTGAGTCGTGTAGCCCTGGTGACAGTGAGTCGTGTAGCCCTCATTTAAGTCAGTCGTGTAGCCCTGGTGTCAGTGAGTCGTGTGGCTCTGGTGCCAGTGAGACGTGTAGCCCTGGTGTCAGTGAGCCGCGTATCCATGGTGTCAGTGGGCTGTGTAGCCCTGGTGTCAGTGAGATGTGTAGCCCTGGTGTCAGCGAAATGTGAATCCCTGGTGTTAGTACGAAGTGTATCTCATATAAATATATATATATATATATATATATATATGTATCCCTATATCAGTATATATATATATATATATATAGATATATATCCCTATATATATATATATATATATATATATATATTATATATATATATATATATATATATATATAGACACTCAAAATGACGCGCTAATTGTTCGCAAAGCATGGGCAGTCAAGCAACTGTGCATGGTATACACGAAGAACACAAACTCATTGCATGCATGGAGCGCAAGTTCTAAGCAACGTCAGAACTGCTTGCGGTACACATGCAGTACAAAACCTCTACAGGCACGCAACTGTTCATGGTATACGCGGCGCACACAAACTCATTGCATAAATGGAGCCCAAGTCCTAGACAGCATCGGAACTGCTTGCGGTATACATGCAGCACAAAACCTCTACAGGCACGCTACTGTTCATGGTATACACGGACACACAAGCTTACACAGTCACGCCGCTGATCATGAAAATCATCCGCAAATGGTTCTGACCCAACTGCAGATAAGAAACTCATTAAAAAAATTTAACAGATACTTATTTATTTCCGCTATGCGCAACATAATGTACGACAATTTGTGCCGTAGTGCCAAATTCTAAGCACTACAGCGAAAACATAATATAGAATAAAATAATCTTCAGATGGTTCTGACCCATCTGCAGATGGGTCAGAATCATTTGCAAATGCAGAAGGTTCTGACCCATTCTGAGGTTGGATAAGACCCAACTACAAAAAAGTATCACATCATGATTATCATAATCGACATTTATTAATTTGTTTGTGCAACAAAACCAACATCCAGGGATGAAAGCAATTGTGTCAAATAGAAACACAACATAGTATGTGGAAAGAAAAGCATTATCAAAAGTAATAGAAATCAACAACAATATCAAATCCAACACCAACAGATATCATCATTGACAAGAATCAGTTTAAGCAAAAGCCATTTTTAAGTGACTTAAGTATGTTCGGTGTCCGCATCACTATGGCAGATGGGAATGGAGGCAATTCACCAGCTGGCAGTGAATCCGCTATTTTCGTGACATGTTTCCACTAAATATCGTGTTTATAATTGACTATGCTGAGCTTCACATCAATCAAGCAGTGCGAATAACATCACTAGCAACAATACACAACATTTCAACAGGAGTCCATTTTACGATCATAAGCAACTTATTATATCCTTAAAATTGTCATCATAATTAGCAACATTATTGGCTGAACTGCCAAATCATTTACAAGGTTTACATTGCAGAAGGGATGCTGTAGGAATTACGGTTATGTAATGCTGGGATGTTTTGACAATGCATTATTTACAATTACATGTATTTAGAAACAGTATGCGTAATCGTCCAGATTATCTAAGCATTTGAAAAATCTAAATGTTATGCATGGAGATATGTGGAACTAAACTTATGACTTTTTTCATTACCTTTGATGCGTTTTTAACCGGAAGTGACGTCAACGACTGAAGCTATCACTGACAACATTATACCTATTTTTCATTACCATCGTACTTGTATTGACGAAATATTGATAAAAACTTGTTTTAAACATTTGGACTGATATCATGATTTTGGGGAAAGCTATGGGTATTTTACTATATAATTACATATAAGTATACATAATTATACAATTTATTACATATAACTAGAACATTTTTACCATCGATTTAAGCTACAAAATGATGTCAATATTCTTGGTTGTAGATTTTTCCATTTACAATATTTCGACCTAGACCTCAAACTAAGCGCCACGTCGAAGCAAAACGTCAGGGTTTTGCGCATCATTGAAGCAAATATCGCGGCGACAAAAAACGTTTACAAACAAACAACCATACATCGCCACAAACAGCACTGATCAAGATAAGTTGGCGAAAGCATTCGCAAAGTTAAGAATACCTTTACAAACAAACGACCATACATCGCCACAAACAGCACTGATCAAGATAAGTTGGCGAAAGCATTCGCAAAGTTAACAATACCTTTACAAACAAACAACCACACATCGCCGCAAACAGCACTGATCAAGATAAGTTGGCGAAAGCATTCGCAAAGTTAACAATACCTTTACAAACAAACGACCATACATCGCCACACACAGCACTGATCAAGATAAGTTGGCCAAAGCATTCGCAAAATTAACGATACCTCCAATTTAAGACAGGTGTACATTCGATCGAAAAGTTTCGAATAAGAAATTTGTGTTTGATGACCGGTGTTAACTTCAAAATAGACTGTGAACAACGTGGTGTAAGTATGAAACCTTCATAGATGGTGTTTTTTTCCTTTGGTTCACTTCTTTTCCATCGCCTAGTGGAAGTCTTACTTGATGCCATCGACAAAAGGGAATGGAATATCTGTTAAAAAAAACCCCAGCATAAATCCAAGTTTTCGAACTATTATATGATAAACATTATATACATTTAAAGGAAACAGTAAGATTAAACACTAAGACACCTTACCTAGATCAGGCATAAAGATCGGGAAATATCCTGAGAACTCTGACGTCTGCTTTCTGGCTTGCATACTTTTTTCGTTTCTCTTTTTACTACTCGAGCCAACAAATAATGACGAAGATCATATGCCCCAAAAGACCAGTTTTTAGTGATTCCTCAATGTTGATCGGGCGCGGTCGGGTGTGTCGCTGGCTATATAGTGGCAAGTCCCGACCTATATAGGTGTTCAAAGGTGATGAATTTCTCACTTGCCTCGTTAAGTTGGTTAATTGCATCGTTAGTGTCGTGAGGGTACCGTCAACCCCAACAGCGCATTAGGGTAGGATATTTTCTATTTTTTTTACAGCATGTGGAACAATTCCTGGAGATTAACGTTGATTTAGGTTGTGAAGTGGTGGGAGGGGGTCTCAAAAAGCACTACTTATGTTTAACTTACAAAGCAGGAGCGGTCATCCATATGCATTGTGAGCCGTGTGTCCCTGGTGTCAGTGAGCTGTGTAGCCCTGGTGTCAGTGAGCTGTGTATCCCTGGTGTCAGTGAGTCGTGTAGCCCTGGTGTGAGTGAGTGTGTCCCTGTGAGTGAGTGCCCTGGTGTGAGTGAGTCGTGTAGCCCTGGGTGTCAGTGAGTCGTGTACCCTGGTGTCAGTGAGTCGTGTAGCCCTGGTGCAAGTGAGCTGTGTAGTCCCTGTGTCAAATGAGTCGTGTGGCCTTGGTGGTCAGTGCGACGTGTAGCCCTGGTGTCCGTGAGCTGTGTAGCCCTTGTGTCACGTTACTGTGTGCCTGTGAGTAAATGTGTATCCCTGGTGTCAATGAGATGTGTATCCCTGGTGACAGTGAGATGTGTATCCCTGGGTGTCAGTGAGATGTGTATTCAAAGCCCAGGTGTCAGTGAGTCGTGCAGCCCTCATGTCAGTGAGTCGTGGAGTCCTGGTGTCAGTAAGTCTAGTAGCCCTAGTGTGAGTGAGTCGGTGGTGCCAGTGAGTCATGTAGCCCCCATGTCAGTGTAGTCCTGGTGTCAGTAATTCTAGTAGCCTTGGTGTCAGTGAGTCGTGTAGCCCTGGTGTCAGTGAGTCAAGTAGCCCTGGTGTGAGTGAGACAAGTAGCCCTGGTGTCAGTGAGACGTGTAGCCCTGGTCTGAGAAAGTCGTGTAGCCCTGGCGTGAGTGAGTCGTGTAGCCCTGGTGCCAGTTAGTCGTGTAGCCCTGGTGTCAGATGAGACGTGTATCCCTGGTGTCAGTGAGCTGTGTAGGCCTGGTGTCAGTGAGATGTGTATCCCTGGTGTCAGTGAGATGTGTATCCCTGGTGTCAGTGAGATGTGTATCCCTGGTGTCAGTGAGATGTGTATCCCTGGTGTCAGTGAGATGTGTATCCCTGGTGTCAGTGAGACGTTGTATCTCTGTAGTGAGATGTGTATACCTGGTGTCAGTGAGATGTGTATCTCTGGTGTCAGTAATATGTGCATCTCTGGTGTCAGTGAGATGTGTATCCCTGGTGTCAGTGAGATGTGTATCTCTGGTGTCAGTGAGATGTGTATCCCAAGCGTCATTGAGATGCGTATTGATTTCTACAAAATCTCACGAGCACTGACACACTTGCCGTTTATTGAATACCAACATCAAATAAATATACAACAAATATTATAATTGACACCAGCCAATGACATCACTAGCATGGCTGCATTGACAAAGTAGAAACAGTGGCTTGACTTCGTGTTTAAATCATAATACAGTATATTTAAAAATCAAAAGAATGTTCCAAAAGTAAGATAGAAATCAATAAGCAAGCCATCATAAGGTATTCTAAAACTGTGATGTTTTTTTCATTTCGTCTTTCTCATGTAAACAAGAATAAGCCACAGTACGCTACTTCTTCACTGCAGCTTTATGGAAATTTGGCAATTCACATGAGCAAGACCAATTGCCGGCTATTTTTGTGATATGTTTCCACTAAATATCGTGTTAATAAATGACTATACTGAGCTTCACATCAATCAAGCAGTGCGAATAGCATCTCTAACAACAATACACAACATTTCAACAAGAGTCCATTTTAAAAATCGTCAGCAACTTATTATATCCTTAAAATTGTCTTCATAATTAGCAACATTGTTGTCTGAACTTCGAAATCATTTGCGAGGCATTCATTGCAAAAGGTATACAGTTATGTCATACTGGGATGTTTTTAAGAATGCATCATTTATGACGTCACCGACATCCATGAAATCTTATAATACGACTGAAGCTGTCACTGACATCATTATATGTATTTTTTATTTACCATCGTACTTGTATTGACGAAATATTTGTAAAAATGTTTTTAATATTTGGACTGATACAACGATTTTTGGGAAAGCTATTGATATTGTTACAATATTACTTAATCTAAATATGCATAATAATACAATATGTTGCACATAATTATAATTTTTTTACCATCGAATTAAGCTACATAATGATGTTAAAATTCTTGATTCTAGATTGTTCCATTTTCAGTATTTTGACCTTGACTTCAAACTAAGGGCAAGTTCAAAGCAAAACATCAATGTTTTGCGCATCATTGAAGCAGATCTTTAAAAAAAAAGATTGCTGCGACAAAAAACGTTTACAAACAAACAATCATACATCGCCACAACAGCACTTAATAAGATAAGTTTGCGAAAGCGTTTGAAAACATAACAATACCTCCAATTTATGACAGGGGCACATTCGATCGTTATGTTTCGGATAAGAAATTTATGTTTGATGATCGGTGTTCTCTTCTTCTCCATTGCCTAGTGGAAGTCTCACTAGTTGACGCCATCGACAAAAGGGAATGGAATATCTGTTAAAAAAACCCAACCTTAATCCAAGATTTCAAACAATCCAAAACCGGATATATATGAAATACATTTTATACATTTAAAGAAAAACAGTAAGATTAAACAATAAGACACCTTACCTAGATCAGGCATAAAGATCGGGAAATATCCTGAGAACTTTGACGTCTGTTTTTCTGGCTCTCATACTTTTTTCCTTTCTCGTTTTACTACTCTAGCCAACAAATAATGACGACGATCACTTGCCGCAGTAGACCAGTTAGTAGTGATCCCTCAATGTTGATCGGGTGCGGTCGGGAGTGTCGCTGGCTATCGTTACAGCTAAGTTCCGACTTATATAGTGCCAAAGCACGCCACTTGTACACAGGTGTTCAAAGGTGAGGAATTTCTCAGTCGTCTCGTAAGCTATTCTTAGTCGGTCAGTGTGAGCTGTCATTAGTAACCGCCACCCCCAACAACGCATTTAGGGTGGTTATTTTCTATTGTTAACATGTGGAACAATGCCTAAGTCTCATATAGCGCTACATTTCAAATGTTTGACTTAAAATCTCAGTGAGCCGTGTAACCCAGGTGTCAGCGAAATGTGAATCCCTGGTGTTAGTACGATGTGTATCTCATATAAATATATATACATATATATATATATATATAATATATATCTATATATATATTATATATATATATATATATATATATATATATATATATATCTATATATACATATATATATATATGTATATATATATATTTATATATATATATATAGACACTCAAAATGACGCGCTAATTGTTCGCAAAACATGGGCAGTCAAGCAACTGTGCATGGTATACACGAAGAACACAAACTCATTGCATGCATGGAACGCAAGTTCTAGGCAACGTCGGAACTGCTTGCGGTACACATGCAGCACAAAACCTCTACAGGCACGTTACTGTTCATGGTATACGTGGCGCACACAAACTCATTGCATATATGGAGCCCAAGTCCTAGACAGCATCGGAACTGCTTGCGGTATACATGCAGCACAAAACCTCTACAGGCACGCTACTGTTCATGGTATACACGGACACACAAGCTTACACAGTCACGCCGGACTGCGCTGCTTTTCATGAAAAATCATCCGCAAATGGTTCTGACCCAACTGCAGATAAGAAACTCATTAAAAAAATTTAACAGATACTTATTTATTTCCGCTATGGCGCAACATAATGTACGACAATTTGTGCCGTAGTGCCAAATTCTAAGCACTACAGCGAAAACATAATATAGAATAAAATAATCTTCAGATGATTCTGACCCATCTGCAGATGGGTCAGAATCATTTGCAAATGCAGATGGTTCTGACCCATTCTGAGGTTGGATAAGACCCAACTACAAAAAAGTATCACATCATGATTATCATAATCGACATTTATTCATTTGTTCGTGCAACAAAACCAACATCCAGGGATGAAAGCAATTGTGTCAAATAGAAACACAACATAGTATGTGGAAAGAAAAGCATTATCAAAAGTAATAGAAATCAACAACAATATCAAATCCATCACCAACAGATATCATCATTGACAAGAATCAGTTTAAGCAAAGGCCATTTTTAAGTGACTTAAGTATGTTCGGTGTCCGCATCACTATGGCAGATGGGAATGGAGGGCAATTCACCAGCTGGCAGTGAATCCGCTATTTTCGTGACATGTTTCCACTAAATATCGTGTTTTTAAATGACTATGCTGAGCTTCACATCAATCAAGCAGTGCGAATAACATCACTAGCAACAAAACACAACATTTCAACAAGAGTCCATTTTACGATCATAAGCAACTTATTATATCCTTAAAATTGTCATCATAATTAGCAACATTATTGTCTGAACTGCCAAATCATTTACAATTGAGAAGGGAGGCTGTAGGAATTACGGTTAGGGTAATGTTGGGAGTTTGACAATGATTATTTACCAATACAGGGAGAGAAAAAAAGGATGCGGAAGCGGGTCAGGAGTGGAGAGAAGCAGGTGAAAAAGCGAAATGGGAGGCAGGGAGAGAGGAGGAACGAAACGGAGGTTTACATTGCAGAAGGGATGCTGTAGGAATTACGGTTATGTAATGCTGGGATGTTTTGACAATGCATTATTTACAATTACATGTATTTAGAAACAGTATGAAATCGTTCAGATTATCTAAGCATTTGAAAAATCTAAATGTTATGCATGGAGATATTAGGAACTAAACTTATGATTTTTTTTCATTACCTTGATGCGTTTTTAACCGGAAGTGACGTCAACGACTGAAGCTGTCACTGACAACATTATAACTTATTTTTTCATTACCATCGTACTTGTATTGACGAAATATTTATAAAACTGTTTTAAACATTTGGACTGATATCATGATTTTGGGGAAAGCTATGGATATTTTAATATATAATTACATATAACTATACATAATTATACAATTTCATTACTTAAACTAGAACATTTTTTACCATCGATTTAAGCTACAAAATGATGTCAATATTCTTGGTTGTAGATTTTTCCATTTTCAATATTTCGACCTAGACCTCAAACTAAGCGCAACAAAAAACGTTTACAAACAAACGACCATACATCGCCACAAACAGAAATTTATGTTTGATGATCGGTGTTTCTCTTCTTCTCCATTGCCTAGTGGAAGTCTCACTAGTTGACGCCCATCGACAAAAGGGAATGGAATATCTGTTAAAAAAACCCAACCTTAATCCAAGATTTCAAACAATCAAAACCGGATATATGAAATACATTTTATACATTTAAAGAAAACAGTAAGATTAAACACTAAGACACCTTACCTAGATCAGGCATAAAGATCGGGAAATATCCTGAGAACTCTGACGTCTGTTTTCTGGCTCTCATACTTTTTTCCTTTCTCTTTTTACTACTCGAGCCAACAAATAATGACGACGATCACTTGCCCGCAGTAGACCAGTTAGTAGTGATCCCTCAATGTTGATCGGGTGCGGTCGGGAGTGTCGCTGGCTATCGTTACAGCTAAGTTCCGACTTATAATAGTTGCCAAAGCACGCCACTTGTACACAGGTGTTCAAAGGTGAGGAATTTCTCAGTCGTCTCGTAAGCTATTCTTAGTCGGTCAGTGTGAGCTGTCATTAGTAACCGCCACCCCCAACAACGCATTTAGGGTGGTTATTTCTATTGTTAACATGTGGAACAATGGCCTAAGTTGCTCATATAGCGCTACATTTCAAATGTTTGACTTAAAAATCTCAGTGAGCCGTGTACCCAGGTGTCAGCGAAATGTGAATCCCTGGTGTTAGTACGATGTGTATCTCATATAAATAATATATATATATATATATATATATATATATATATATATATATATATATATATATATATATATATATATATATAGATATATATATATATATACAATATATCGTAATATATATGTATATATATATTATATATATATATATCGACACTCAAAAACTGACGCGCTAATTGTTCGCAAAACATGGGCAGTCAAGCAACTGTGCATGGTATACACGAAGAACACAAACTCATTGCATGCATGGAACGCAAGTTCTAGGCAACGTCGGAACTGCTTGCGGTACACATGCAGCACAAAACCTCTACAGGCACGTTACTGTTCATGGTATACGTGGCGCACACAACTCATTGCATATATGGAGCCCAAGTCCTAGACAGCATCGGAACTGCTTGCGGTATACATGCAGCACAAAACCTCTACAGGCACGCTACTGTTCATGGTATACACGGACACACAAGCTTACACAGTCACGCCGCTGTTCATGAAAATCATCCGCAAATGGTTCTGACCCAACTGCAGATAAGAAACTCATTAAAAAAATTTAACAGATACTTATTTATTTCCGCTATGCGCAACATAATGTACGACAATTTGTGCCGTAGTGCCAAATTCTAAGCACTACAGCGAAAACATAATATAGAATAAAATAATCTTCAGATGATTCTGACCCATCTGCAGATGGGTCAGAATCATTTGCAAATGCAGATGGTTCTGACCCATTCTGAGGTTGGATAAGACCCCAACTACAAAAAAGTATCACATCATGATTATCATAATCGACATTTATTCATTTGTTCGTGCAACAAAACCAACATCCAGGGATGAAAGCAATTGTGTCAAATAGAAACACAACATAGTATGTGGAAAGAAAAGCATTATCAAAGTAGTAATAGAAATCAACAACAATATCAAATCCATCACCAACAGATATCATCATTGACAAGAATCAGTTTAAGCAAAGGCCATTTTTAAGTGACTTAAGTATGTTCGGTGTCCGCATCACTATGGCAGATGGGAATGGAGGCAATTCACCAGCTGGCAGTGAATCCGCTATTTTCGTGACATGTTTCCACTAAATATCGTGTTTTTAAATGACTATGCTGAGCTTCACATCAATCAAGCAGTGCGAATAACATCACTAGCAACAAAACACAACATTTCAACAAGAGTCCATTTTACGATCATAAGCAACTTATTATATCCTTAAAATTGTCATCATAATTAGCAACATTATTGTCTGAACTGCCAAATCATTTACAAGGTTTACATTGCAGAAGGGATGCTGTAGGAATTACGGTTATGTAATGCTGGGATGTTTTGACAATGCATTATTTACAATTACATGTATTTAGAAACAGTATGCGTAATCGTTCAGATTATCTAAGCATTTGAAAAATCTAAATGTTATGCATGGAGATATTAGGAACTAAACTTATGATTTTTTTTCATTACCTTTGATGCGTTTTTAACCGGAAGTGACGTCAACGACTGAAGCTGTCACTGACAACATTATACCTATTTTTCATTACCATCGTACTTGTATTGACGAAATATTTATAAAACTGTTTTAAACATTTGGACTGATATCATGATTTTGGGGAAAGCTATGGATATTTAATATATAATTACATATAACTATACATAATTATACAATTTATTACTTAAACTAGAACATTTTTACCATCGATTTAAGCTACAAAATGATGTCAATATTCTTGGTTGTAGATTTTTTCCATTTTCAATATTTCGACCTAGACCTCAAACTAAGCGCAACAAAAAAACGTTTACAAACAAACGTTTAACAACACGACCATACATCGCCACAAACAGAAATTTATGTTTGATGATCGGTGTTCTCTTCTTCTCCATTGCCTAGTGGAAGTCTCACTAGTTGACGCCTTCGACAAAAGGGAATGGAATATCTGTTAAAAAAACCCAACCTTAATCCAAGATTTCAAACAATCAAAACCGGATATAGGAAATACATTTTATATACATTTAAAGAAAACAGTAAGATTAAACACTAAGACACCTTACCTAGATCAGGCATAAAGATCGGGAAATATCCTGAGAACTCTGACGTCTGTTTTCTGGCTCTCATACTTTTTTCCTTTCTCTTTTTACTACTCGAGCCAACAAATAATGACGAAGATCATATGCCCCAAAAGACCAGTTTTTAGTGATTCCTCAATGTTGATCGGGCGCGGTCGGGTGTGTCGCTGGCTATATAGTGGCAAGTCCCGACCTATATAGGTGTTCAAAGGTGATGAATTTCTCACTTGCCTCGTTAAGTTGGTTAATTGCATCGTTAGTTGTCGTGAGCAACCGTCAACCCCAACAGCGCATTAGGGTAGGATATTTTCTATTTTCAGCATGTGGAACAATTCCTGGAGATTAACGTTGATTTAGGTGTGAAGTGGTGGGAGGGGGTCTCAAAAAGCACTACTTATGTTTAACTTACAAGCAGGTAGCGGTCATCCATATGCATTGTGAGCCGTGTGTCCCTGGTGTCAGTGAGCTGTGTAGCCCTGGTGTCAGTGAGCTGTGTATCCCTGGTGTCAGTGAGTCGTGTAGCCCTGGTGTGAGTGAGTCGTGTAGCCCTGGTGTGAGTGAGTCGTGTAGCCCTGGTGTGAGTGAGTCGTGTAGCCCTGGTGTCAGTGAGTCGTGTAGCCCTGGTGCAAGTGAGCTGTGTATCCCTGGTGCAAATGAGTCGTGTGGCCTTGGTGTCAGTGCGACGTGTAGCCCTGGTGTCCGTGAGCTGTGTAGCCCTGGTGTCAGTGAGCTGTGTATCCCTGGTGTGAGTGAGATGTGTATCCCTGGTGTCAATGAGATGTGTATCCCTGGTGACAGTGAGATGTGTATTCCTGGTGTCAGTGAGATGTGTAGCCCAGGTGTCAGTGAGTCGTGCAGCCCTCATGTCAGTGAGTCGTGGAGTCCTGGTGTCAGTAAGTCTAGTAGCCCTAGTGTGAGTGAGTCATGTAGCCCTGGTGCCAGTGAGTCATGTAGCCCCCATGTCAGTGAGTCGTGTAGTCCTGGTGTCAGTAATTCTAGTAGCCTTGGTGTCAGTGAGTCGTGTAGCCCTGGTGTCAGTGAGTCAAGTAGCCCTGGTGTGAGTGAGTCAAGTAGCCCTGGTGTCAGTGAGACGTGTAGCCCTGGTCTCAGTGAGTCGTGTAGCCCTGGTGTGAGTGAGTCGTGTAGCCCTGGTGCCAGTTAGTCGTGTAGCCCTGGTGTCAGTGAGACGTGTATCCCTGGTGTCAGTGAGCTGTGTAGGCCTGGTGTCAGTGAGATGTGTATCCCTGGTGTCAGTGAGATGTGTATCCCTGGTGTCAGTGAGATGTGTATCCCTGGTGTCAGTGAGATGTGTATCCCTGGTGTCAGTGAGATGTGTATCCCTGGTGTCAGTGAGACGTGTATCCCTGGTGTCAGTGAGATGTGTATCCCTGGTGTCAGTGAGATGTGTATCTCTGGTGTCAGTGAGATGTGTATCCCTGGTGTCAGTGAGATGTGTATCTCTGGTGTCAGTGAGATGTGTATCCCAAGCGTCATTGAGATGCGTATTGATTTCTACAAAATCTCACGAGCACTGACACACTTGCCGTTTATTGAATACCAACATCAAATAAATATACAACAAATATTATAATTGACACCAGCCAATGACATCACTAGCATGGCTGCATTGACAAAGTAGAAACAGTGGCTTGACTTCGTTTTCTTCATAATACAGTATATTTAAAAATCAAAAGAATGTTCCAAGTAAGATATTTTCAATAAGCAAGCCATCATAAGGTATTCTAAAACTGTGATGTTTTTCATTTCGTCTTTCTCATGTAAACAAGAATAAGCCACAGTACGCTACTTCTTCCTGCAGCTTTATGGAAATTTGAATTCACATGAGCAAGACCAATTGCCGGCTATTTTTGTGATATGTTTCCACTAAATATCGTGTTAATAAATGACTATACTGAGCTTCACATCAATCAAGCAGTGCGAATAGCATCTCTAACAACAATACACAACATTTCAACAAGAGTCCATTTTAAAAATCGTCAGCAACTTATTATATCCTTAAAATTGTCTTCATAATTAGCAACATTGTTGTCTGAACTTCGAAATCATTTGCGAGGCATTCATTGCAAAAGGTATACAGTTATGTCATACTGGGATGTTTTTAAGAATGCATCATTTATGACGTCACCGACATCCATGAAAGCTTATAATACGACTGAAGCTGTCACTGACATCATTATATGTATTTTTTATTACCATCGTACTTGTATTGACGAAATATTTGTAAAAATGTTTTTAATATTTGGACTGATACACAACGATTTTTGGGAAAGCTATTGATATTGTTACAATATTACTTAATCTAAATAGGCATAATAATACAATATGTTGCACATAATTATAATTTTTTTTACCATCGAATTAAGCTACATAATGATGTTAAAATTCTTGATTCTAGATTGTTCCATTTTCAGTATTTTTGACCTTGACTTCAAACTAAGGGCAAGTTCAAAGCAAAACATCAATGTTTTGCGCATCATTGAAGCAGATCTTTAAAAAAAAAAAAAGATTGCTGCGACAAAAAACGTTTACAAACAAACAATCATACATCGCCACAACAGCACTTAATAAGATAAGTTTGCGAAAGCGTTTGCAAACATAACAATACCTCCAATTTATGACAGGGGCACATTCGATCGTTATGTTTCGGATAAGAAATTTATGTTTGATGATCGGTGTTCTCTTCTTCTCCATTGCCTAGTGGAAGTCTCACTAGTTGACGCCATCGACAAAAGGGAATGGAATATCTGTTAAAAAAACCCAACCTTAATCCAAGATTTCAAACAATCAAAACCGGATATATGAAATACATTTTATACATTTAAAGAAAACAGTAAGATTAAACAATAAGACACCTTACCTAGATCAGGCATAAAGATCGGGAAATATCCTGAGAACTTTGACGTCTGTTTTCTGGCTCTCATACTTTTTTCCTTTCTCGTTTTACTACTCTAGCCAACAAATAATGACGACGATCACTTGCCGCAGTAGACCAGTTAGTAGTGATCCCTCAATGTTGATCGGGTGCGGTCGGGAGTGTCGCTGGCTATCGTTACAGCTAAGTTCCGACTTATATAGTGCCAAAGCACGCCACTTGTACACAGGTGTTCAAAGGTGAGGAATTTCTCAGTCGTCTCGTAAGCTATTCTTAGTCGGTCAGTGTGAGCTGTCATTAGTAACCGCCACCCCCAACAACGCATTTAGGGTGGTTATTTTCTATTGTTAACATGTGGAACAATGCCTAAGTCTCATATAGCGCTACATTTCAAATGTTTGACTTAAAATCTCAGTGAGCCGTGTAACCCAGGTGTCAGCGAAATGTGAATCCCTGGTGTTAGTACGATGTGTATCTCATATAAATATATATATACATATATATATATATATATATATATATATATATATATATATATATATATATATATATATATATATATATATATATATATACATATATATATATATATGTATATATATATTTATATATATATATATAGACACTCAAAATGACGCGCTAATTGTTCGCAAAACATGGGCAGTCAAGCAACTGTGCATGGTATACACGAAGAACACAAACTCATTGCATGCATGGAACGCAAGTTCTAGGCAACGTCGGAACTGCTTGCGGTACACATGCAGCACAAAACCTCTACAGGCACGTTACTGTTCATGGTATACGTGGCGCACACAAACTCATTGCATATATGGAGCCCAAGTCCTAGACAGCATCGGAACTGCTTGCGGTATACATGCAGCACAAAACCTCTACAGGCACGCTACTGTTCATGGTATACACGGACACACAAGCTTACACAGTCACGCCGCTGTTCATGAAAATCATCCGCAAATGGTTCTGACCCAACTGCAGATAAGAAACTCATTAAAAAAATTTAACAGATACTTATTTATTTCCGCTATGCGCAACATAATGTACGACAATTTGTGCCGTAGTGCCAAATTCTAAGCACTACAGCGAAAACATAATATAGAATAAAATAATCTTCAGATGATTCTGACCCATCTGCAGATGGGTCAGAATCATTTGCAAATGCAGATGGTTCTGACCCATTCTGAGGTTGGATAAGACCCAACTACAAAAAAGTATCACATCATGATTATCATAATCGACATTTATTCATTTGTTCGTGCAACAAAACCAACATCCAGGGATGAAAGCAATTGTGTCAAATAGAAACACAACATAGTATGTGGAAAGAAAAGCATTATCAAAAGTAATAGAAATCAACAACAATATCAAATCCATCACCAACAGATATCATCATTGACAAGAATCAGTTTAAGCAAAGGCCATTTTTAAGTGACTTAAGTATGTTCGGTGTCCGCATCACTATGGCAGATGGGAATGGAGGCAATTCACCAGCTGGCAGTGAATCCGCTATTTTCGTGACATGTTTCCACTAAATATCGTGTTTTTAAATGACTATGCTGAGCTTCACATCAATCAAGCAGTGCGAATAACATCACTAGCAACAAAACACAACATTTCAACAAGAGTCCATTTTACGATCATAAGCAACTTATTATATCCTTAAAATTGTCATCATAATTAGCAACATTATTGTCTGAACTGCCAAATCATTTACAAGGTTTACATTGCAGAAGGGATGCTGTAGGAATTACGGTTATGTAATGCTGGGATGTTTTGACAATGCATTATTTACAATTACATGTATTTAGAAACAGTATGCGTAATCGTTCAGATTATCTAAGCATTTGAAAAATCTAAATGTTATGCATGGAGATATTAGGAACTAAACTTATGATTTTTTTTCATTACCTTTGATGCGTTTTTAACCGGAAGTGACGTCAACGACTGAAGCTGTCACTGACAACATTATACCTATTTTTCATTACCATCGTACTTGTATTGACGAAATATTTATAAAACTGTTTTAAACATTTGGACTGATATCATGATTTTGGGGAAAGCTATGGATATTTTAATATATAATTACATATAACTATACATAATTATACAATTTATTACTTAAACTTGAACATTTTTACCATCGATTTAAGCTACAAAATGATGTCAATATTCTTGGTTGTAGATTTTTCCATTTTCAATATTTCGACCTAGACCTCAAACTAAGCGCAACAAAAAACGTTTACAAACAAACGACCATACATCGCCACAAACAGAAATTTATGTTTGATGATCGGTGTTCTCTCTTCTTCTCCATTGCCTAGTGGAAGTCTCACTAGTTGACGCCTTCGACAAAAGGGAATGGAATATCTGTTAAAAAAACCCAACCTTAATCCAAGATTTCAAACAATCAAAACCGGATATAGGAAATACATTTTATACATTTAAAGAAAACAGTAAGATTAAACACTAAGACACCTTACCTAGATCAGGCATAAAGATCGGGAAATATCCTGAGAACTCTGACGTCTGTTTTCTGGCTCTCATACTTTTTTCCTTTCTCTTTTTACTACTCGAGCCAACAAATAATGACGAAGATCATATGCCCCAAAAGACCAGTTTTTAGTGATTCCTCAATGTTGATCGGGCGCGGTCGGGTGTGTCGCTGGCTATATAGTGGCAAGTCCCGACCTATATAGGTGTTCAAAGGTGATGAATTTCTCACTTGCCTCGTTAAGTTGGTTAATTGCATCGTTAGTTGTCGTGAGCAACCGTCAACCCCAACAGCGCATTAGGGTAGGATATTTTCTATTTTCAGCATGTGGAACAATTCCTGGAGATTAACGTTGATTTAGGTATGAAGTGGTGGGAGGGGGTCTCAAAAAGCACTACTTATGTTTAACTTACAAGCAGGTAGCGGTCATCCATATGCATTGTGAGCCGTGTGTCCCTGGTGTCAGTGAGCTGTGTAGCCCTGGTGTCAGTGAGCTGTGTATCCCTGGTGTCAGTGAGTCATGTAGCCCTGGTGTGAGTGAGTCGTGTAGCCCTGGTGTGAGTGAGTCGTGTAGCCCTGGTGTGAGTGAGTCGTGTAGCCCTAGTGTCAGTGAGTCGTGTAGCCCTGGTGCAAGTGAGCTGTGTATCCCTGGTGCAAATGAGTCGTGTGGCCTTGGTGTCAGTGCGACGTGTAGCCCTGGTGTCCGTGAGCTGTGTAGCCCTGGTGTCAGTGAGCTGTGTATCCCTGGTGTGAGTGAGATGTGTATCCCTGGTGTCAATGAGATGTGTATCCCTGGTGACAGTGAGATGTGTATTCCTGGTGTCAGTGAGATGTGTAGCCCAGGTGTCAGTGAGTCGTGCAGCCCTCATGTCAGTGAGTCGTGGAGTCCTGGTGTCAGTAAGTCTAGTAGCCCTAGTGTGAGTGAGTCATGTAGCCCTGGTGCCAGTGAGTCATGTAGCCCCCATGTCAGTGAGTCGTGTAGTCCTGGTGTCAGTAATTCTAGTAGCCTTGGTGTCAGTGAGTCGTGTAGCCCTGGTGTCAGTGAGTCAAGTAGCCCTGGTGTGAGTGAGTCAAGTAGCCCTGGTGTCAGTGAGACGTGTAGCCCTGGTCTGAGTGAGTCGTGTAGCCCTGGTGTGAGTGAGTCGTGTAGCCCTGGTGCCAGTTAGTCGTGTAGCCCTGGTGTCAGTGAGACGTGTATCCCTGGTGTCAGTGAGCTGTGTAGGCCTGGTGTCAGTGAGATGTGTATCCCTGGTGTCAGTGAGATGTGTATCCCTGGTGTCAGTGAGATGTGTATCCCTGGTGTCAGTGAGATGTGTATCCCTGGTGTCAGTGAGATGTGTATCCCTGGTGTCAGTGAGACGTGTATCCCTGGTGTCAGTGAGATGTGTATACCTGGTGTCAGTGAGATGTGTATCTCTGGTGTCAGTAATATGTGCATCTCTGGTGTCAGTGAGATGTGTATCCCTGGTGTCAGTGAGATGTGTATCTCTGGTGTCAGTGAGATGTGTATCCCAAGCGTCATTGAGATACGTATTGATTTCTACAAAATCTCACGAGCACTGACACACTTGCCGTTTATTGAATACCAACATCAAATAAATATACAACAAATATTATAATTGACACCAGCCAATGACATCACTAGCATGGCTGCATTGACAAAGTAGAAACAGTGGCTTGACTTCGTTTTCTTCATAATACAGTATATTTAAAAATCAAAAGAATGTTCCAAGTAAGATATTTTCAATAAGCAAGCCATCATAAGGTATTCTAAAACTGTGATGTTTTTCATTTCGTCTTTCTCATGTAAACAAGAATAATCCACAGTGGCTACTTGTTCCTGCAGCTTTATGGAAATTTGAATTCACATGAGCAAGACCAATTGCCGGCTATTTTTGTGATATGTTTCCACTAAATATCGTGTTAATAAATGACTATACTGAGCTTCACATCAATCAAGCAGTGCGAATAGCATCTCTAACAACAATACACAACATTTCAACAAGAGTCCATTTTAAAAATCGTCAGCAACTTATTATATCCTTAAAATTGTCTTCATAATTAGCAACATTGTTGTCTGAACTTCGAAATCATTTGCGAGGCATTCATTGCAAAAGGTATACAGTTATGTCATACTGGGATGTTTTTAAGAATGCATCATTTATGACGTCACCGACATCCATGAAATCTTATAATACGACTGAAGCTGTCACTGACATCATTATATGTATTTTTTATTACCATCGTACTTGTATTGACGAAATATTTGTAAAAATGTTTTTAATATTTGGACTGATACAACGATTTTTGGGAAAGCTATTGATATTGTTACAATATTACTTAATCTAAATATGCATAATAATACAATATGTTGCACATAATTATAATTTTTTACTATCGAATTAAATTACATAATGATGTTAAAATTCTTGATTCTAGATTGTTCCATTTTCAGTATTTTGACCTTGACTTCAAACTAAGGGCAAGTTCAAAGCAAAACATCAATGTTTTGCGCATCATTGAAGCAGATCTTTAAAAAAAAAGATTGCTGCGACAAAAAACGTTTACAAACAAACAATCATACATCGCCACAACAGCACTTAATAAGATAAGTTTGCGAAAGCGTTTGCAAACATAACAATACCTCCAATTTATGACAGGGGCACATTCGATCGTTATGTTTCGGATAAGAAATTTATGTTTGATGATCGGTGTTCTCTTCTTCTCCATTGCCTAGTGGAAGTCTCACTAGTTGACGCCATCGACAAAAGGGAATGGAATATCTGTTAAAAAAACCCAACCTTAATCCAAGATTTCAAACAATCAAAACCGGATATATGAAATACATTTTATACATTTAAAGAAAACAGTAAGATTAAACAATAAGACATCTTACCTAGATCAGGCATAAAGATCGGGAAATATCCTGAGAACTTTGACGTCTGTTTTCTGGCTCTCATACTTTTTTCCTTTCTCGTTTTACTACTCTAGCCAACAAATAATAACGACGATCACTTGCCGCAGTAGACCAGTTAGTAGTGATCCCTCAATGTTGATCGGGTGCGGTCGGGAGTGTCGCTGGCTATCGTTACAGCTAAGTCCCGACTTATATAGTGCCAAAGCACGCCACTTGTACACAGGTGTTCAAAGGTGAGGAATTTCTCAGTCGTCTCGTAAGCTATTCTTAGTCGGTCAGTGTGAGCTGTCATTAGTAACCGCCACCCCCAACAAACGCATTTAGTGTGGTTATTTATATATATATATATATATATATATATATATATATATATATATATATATATATATATATATATATATATATATATATATATATATATATATATATATATATATATATATATATATATATTATATATTATATATATATATATATATATAGACACTCAAAATGACGCGCTAATTGTTCGCAAAACATGGGCAGTCAAGCAACTGTGCATGGTATACACGAAGAACACAAACTCATTGCATGCATGGAGCGCAAGTTCTAAGCAACGTCGGAACTGCTTGCGGTACACATGCAGTACAAAACCTCTACAGGCACGCTACTGTTCATGGAATACGCGGCGCACACAAACTCATTGCATAAATGGAGCCCAAGTCCTAGACAGCATCGGAACTGCTTGCGGTATACATGCAGCACAAAACCTCTACAGGCACGCTACTGTTCATGGTATACACGGACACACAAGCTTACACAGTCACGCCGCTGATCATGAAAATCATCCGCAAATAGTTCTGACCCAACTGCAGATAAGAAAATCATTAAAAAAATTTAACAGATACTTATTTATTTCCGCTATGCGCAACATAATGTACCACAATTTGTGCCGTAGTGCCAAATTCTAAGCACTACAGCGAAAACATAATATAGAATAAAATAATCTTCAGATGGTTCTGACCCATCAGCAGATGGGTCAGAATCATTTGCAAATGCAGATGGTTCTGACCCTTTCTGAGGTTGGATAAGACCCAACTACAAAAAAGTATCACATCATGATTATTTTAATCGACATTTATTAATTTGTTTGTGCAACAAAACCAACATCCAGGGATGAAAGCAATTGTGTCAAATAGAAACACAACATAGTATGTGGAAAGAAAAGCATTATCAAAAGTAATAGAAATCAACAACAATATCAAATCCATCACCAACAGATATCATCACTGACAAGAATCAGTTTAAGCAAAGGCCATTTTTAAGTGACTTAAGTATGTTCGGTGTCCGCATCACTATGGCAGATGGGAATGGAGGCAATTCACCAGCTGGCAGTGAATCCGCTATTTTCGTGACATGTTTCCACTAAATATCGTGTTTTTAAATGACTATGCTGAGCTTCACATCAATCAAGCAGTGCGAATAACATCACTAGCAACAAAACACAACATTTCAACAAGAGTCCATTTTACGATCATAAGCAACTTATTATATCCTTAAAATTGTCATCATAATTAGCAACATTATTGTCTGAACTGCCAAATCATTTACAAGGTTTACATTGCAGAAGGGATGCTGTAGGAATTACGGTTATGTAATGCTGGGATGTTTTGACAATGCATTATTTACAATTACATGTATTTAGAAACAGTGTGCATAATCGTCCAGATTATCTAAGCATTTGAAAAATCTAAATGTTATGCATGGAGATATTAGGAACTAAACTTATGACTTTTTTCATTACCTTTGATGCGTTTTTAACCGGAAGTGACGTCAACGACTGAAGCTGTCACTGACAACATTATACCTATTTTTCATTACCATCGTACTTGTATTGACGAAATATTTATAAAACTGTTTTAAACATTTGGACTGATATCATGATTTTGGGGAAAGCTATGGATATTTTACTATATAATTACATATAAGTATACATAATTATACAATTTATTACATATAACTAGAACATTTTTACCATCGATTTAAGCTACAAAATGATGTCAATATTCTTGGTTGTAGATTTTTCCATTTTCAATATTTCGACCTAGACCTCAAACTAAGCGCAACAAAAAACGTTTACAAACAAACGACCATACATCGCCACAAATAACACTGATCAAGATAAGTTGGCGAAAGCATTCGCAAAGTTAACAATACCTTTACAAAAAAACGACCATACATCGCCACAAACAGAAATTTATGTTTGATGATCGGTGTTCTCTTCTTCTCCATTGCCTAGTGGAAGTCTCACTAGTTGACGCCTTCGACAAAAGGGAATGGAATATCTGTTAAAAAAACCCCAACCTTAATCCAAGATTTCAAACAATCAAAACCGGATATAGGAAATACATTTTATACATTTAAAGAAAACAGTAAGATTAAACACTAAGACACCTTACCTAGATCAGGCATAAAGATCGGGAAATATCCTGAGAACTCTGACGTCTGTTTTCTGGCTCTCATACTTTTTTCCTTTCTCTTTTTACTACTCGAGCCAACAAATAATGACGAAGATCATATGCCCCAAAAGACCAGTTTTTAGTGATTCCTCAATGTTGATCGGGCGCGGTCGGGTGTGTCGCTGGCTATATAGTGGCAAGTCCCGACCTATATAGGTGTTCAAAGGTGAGGAATTTCTCACTTGCCTCGTTAAGTTGGTTAATTGCATCGTTAGTTGTCGTGAGCAACCGTCAACCCCAACAGCGCATTAGGGTAGGATATTTTCTATTTTCAGCATGTGGAACAATTCCTGGAGATTAACGTTGATTTAGGTGTGAAGTGGTGGGAGGGGGTCTCAAAAAGCACTACTTATGTTTAACTTACAAGCAGGTAGCGGTCATCCATATGCATTGTGAGCCGTGTGTCCCTGGTGTCAGTGAGCTGTGTAGCCCTGGTGTCAGTGAGCTGTGTATCCCTGGTGTCAGTGAGCCATATAGCCCTGGCGTCAGTGAGACGTGTATCCCTGGTGTCAGTGAGCCGCGTATCCATGGTGTCAGTGAGCTGTGTAGCCCTGGTGTCAATGAGCTGTGTAGCCCTGGTGTCAGTGAGCCGTGTGGCTCTGGTGCCAGTGAGACGTGTATCCCTGGTGTCAGTGAGCCGCGTATCCATGGTGTCAGTGAGCTGTGTAGCCCTGGTGTAGAGCCCCTGGTGTCAGTGAGCCGTGTGCTGTGTGCCAGTGAGCCGTGTATCCCTGGTGTCAGTGAGCTGTGTATTCCTGGTGTCAGTGAGCTGTGTAACCCTGGTGTCAGTGAGCTGTGTAACCCTGGTGTCAGTGAGCTGTGTCAGTGAGCCCAATGTGTCAGTGAGCAGTGAGAGCTGTGTAACCCTGGTGTCAGTGAGCTGTGTAGCCCTGGTGTCAGTGAGCTGTGTAGCCAATGTGTCAGTGAGCTGTGTATTCCTGGTGTCAGTTAGCCGTGTATCCATAATGTCATTGTACTGTGTAGCCCTTTGTGTCAGTGAGATGTGTGCGCCTGATGTCAGTGAGATGTGTGTCCCTGATGTCAGTGAGCCGTGTATCTAGGGTGGTAAAGCTACAAATTTTGCGCGGTGATGATGATGAAGCTGTTGATAATACATGACGAGGAAGATGTTTGTTTCAAAGAAGAAGATGATGTAGCTGCAGATTTTGCGCGGTGATGATGCTGTTTTCTAATAGATGATGATAAAGCTGTTGATATTACGCACCTTGGAAACCAAAAGTTTTAAGTTTTCAGACTTTCAGTCGCTACGCGGCGCTGTGGTCTCAGAAAATAGATCCTTACTTCGGCTGTCGCCATTTATGTTGTCGGACATTACCCTTCCTGCTTGTCGGTCTAATGTGTGCGCAAAGATTCCCACAACTTGAATGAGTGAAGATTTGATGAAGTCTACATTATGCAACTAAAGCGGAAGAATACACATCGATAGCGAGGTAAATTCAGAGCGCGTTATGATTTACAGCTAACATTCGTGTGGTTCATGGTTTTAGGGAGGCACCGTTATCGATGGAACGACTTAACTGAATAAAACAGATTTCCACAGTAGATCATGAATATTTCCAGTCAAAAAATACTGTAATTCAATTTTCCATCATGTAAACTTTGCGGCACAAATTAGAAGATGGCATTACTTACGTCATATATATATATATATATATATATATATATATATATATATATATATATATATATATATATATATATATATATATATATATATATATATATATATATATATATATATATATATATATATATATATATATATATATATATATATATATATATATATATATATATATATATATATATATCTCTATATATCTCTCTCTCTCTATCTCTCTCTATCTCTATACTCTCTCTCTCGGTCGTTAACCTTTTTGAGATACTCATTGGGTAATGACACACATGGTGGCTGCATCACTGTAAGGTTCTATATTAAGCACCTCTGAAGCATTCTATAAAGTGATGCATCATAAGTGGCAAGGATGAGGCCACACTTTGTAGGTTGATGTTGAATGTCTCTTTTCTATGATGACCTTCTTTTACCAGGGAAACGTCAACATATTCCGTTTGGGACCAAAGCGATAAGGCAGTGATAAGAGCTATCCCATCCACAGGGGTTAGCATTTGACCTGCCGCAGCTATTTTCTATGCTATAGGGGGACAACGATTTCGCAACCAGCTCACTCAAAACCTCGCCTCAACCATCCAAATTCGCGTTTACGAGCTTGTCGCGCCCCATATCCATTGCGAATATGTCATTCTACCTCGAAAATCCACCCAACCCGACATTTTCCACCCAAACGTGTACTTCGTTTGTATTCAAACGCTTTGAGTGTGTAGTTTTTGTGCTCCATGCACACCTTGAACGGCAGCTGACTGTCTAGGTTTTATGCTCAATGTATATCGTGAGCAGGAGATTGACTGTCTAGGATTTGACTTCAATGCACATCTTGGGCGGCAGCATGACTGTCTTGGTTTTGTGCTCCGCGTATTCCATGAGCAGTGGCGTGACTTGTGTACGTTTTGTGCTGCATGTGTACCGAGGCTGTCTAAGATTTATATATATATATATATATATAATAGATATATATATATATATATATAGAGATATATATATATATATATATAGATATATATATATAGATATATATAGACCTCTATATATATAGATATCTATGATAGAGATATATATATATATCTATATCTATATATATATATATATATATATATATATATATATATATATATATATATATATATATATATCTATATATATATATATATATATATATATATATATATATATATATATATGTATATATATATTGGATACACATCTCACAGACACCAGGGATATACAGCTCACTGACACCAGGGATACACGACACACGGTGAATATGGATGCCCGCTACAAGATTTGAAGTCAAACACTCATTGAGCTGTGATACCTGAGCTGAATACTTAACGAGAAGACCAAATTTCAATTTTGTTTTTGTTCTCTCTACCAGGTGTGGCAGTTTGCCCAACAGCACAACAACCGGTGCGATCAATTAGGCACTCGAGCTTGGTTCAAAAGAGCCACTTGTTAGTGATGATGAAGTCTGGTGCCCGCTGCTACTGCACATTCTGACCATATATCATAGCTTGGAAGGTTTTAACCTTGAACAGCAAAATTTCTCTCAGTTGGTCTTTACCTGGCATCAGCTGCCAATTGGAACACTTCACATTATTGCTGAATATAAATTCATGTTTGCTTCTTGTCATTAAGGTATCTGCTATAAATAAACAACATTGCTGTATACTCAACAGCTGTTCTAAATCAAGTGTCATCCATATAACTACTGAGAAACCTAAACTGGTCTGGCCTCTAGTGCCTGTATCAAAGCCTGACTACTTATAGATGGAGAGAGTGATATACTCGAGAGAGTTATCGGAGCCATTCCAGTCAAGGAAGTATATACCATCGTAGAACTGCCCCGCCGGCTTGTACGGTCCACCGTTGTAATACACACCGTTAGGTAAGAAGTAGGAACATTGGGTTGAACCACCAACCACTCTTCTTGTGGAAGGCACAGTTTGCCTGGTCTGGGCGGTCCGCTGTGTAGAAGTACATGCCGTTATTGGGAGTGAAGTCATTCACCAGACTGCCTGTGTGGGCGGAGAACAAGATTCTGGCATTGACATATTCCTGTTTAGATAACATTAAATTATTTCGGTTGATATGTGATGTTGCTGAGGGGCTCCCTCTGAGGCAATCATACTTTTATTGTCGTTCCATTTACATCAAATATTAACATTTGAACTTTTCCAATTATAGTGGAAGCAACATGGCTTTTGTTTCTAGGATGAACCATTCACACGTATAGAAACTTAGACACATACACCACCTCACTCACACATATGCAGATACAAATTAACCCTTTCTTGCACACCAAACATAGAAATCACCATAGACATGTTTTCTTACATTAGTCCATGGAGCAGATCGACTGATTTCCTAAGTAATCATTCAAGTAATAACACAACCACAATCTAATTAAACTCCTTAATTACCCACCGACAGACTGATGCTATCCAGACCTAACCAGTAGTCCCCTTGCAGATCACCAAAGACAGTCTGATACTGCTGCCAATTACGACTGAATGCCTCAATGCCATGAAATAAACGCAGAATCACATAGTCGGTGTACCCCACCGAATGATTGAAGTAAATCTTAAAACAAAGATAAACAAAATATGTTTGTGGCAGTTGGGGAGGAGAGAAATCAGATACTTCTTTATCTGCAATCAGGTAGGTCATCTTGATTCATGAATTTCACATCAGATTCCATCCGAAACATAGGATGAGGTCAAGTCTGAAATCTAAATGATTCCAAGAATTCTGGTTATTTCAATGTTTTTTTTCAGAAATAGACAGACCTAGAGAATATCAGAATCCTACTGCGCACAACAACTTTCACTGAAATAGGAGGGGAACCATTGAGGAAGATGTAGACCCCAGAGATTCACTCCGTTGCCTCCAAGCCAGGGTCTTAGCCAGGATCTGAAAACTGCCCGTCCAACCCCACCCCAACCCCTTCCAACAAGTTATGACCAACTGATTATCATAACGTACTTTGTTTGCTGTCACAAGCATACGCACGAAATAAAAACTTAGTCAAAGACTTCGCATCGATATGATATTTCAGCCAATTGCAATTTGTGAGCTTCATTCCCTAGCCAACAGTGTAGACCAAAATTTTATTAGATCGTAGGAAAAGCGATACCGCGAGGCAGACATTTCCAAATGATGCTCCAATCGACCGTGTACAATGTACGCCAGCCTTCTAGTTGTCATAATTCCTACAAACCTTGAACATATCGTGTATCATTTTAGAGAAGGTATAAGATCGACATGGACTGGGACCTTGTTTTTCGAGGAGACGAAGCTGGTCGTAACTCCATTCACCATCGTTAAAGTATTTTATGCGTCATAAAAAGCGTTATCAAACAGAACAGAACCCGCCAACACCTTGCAGCCAAAGCTTACGTCTCCCTCACCAAGAATACAGTAGAGACGCACCACGGCTCAACCAGGCGTCGGATAACGCACACCCCTCCCCTCGAGCGACACTTGGCGAACCCAATGCGGCAGTTTATCCTCAGAGATCTCATCTCCACGAAACAGCCACACTCATCGACTTTAATCATTTTCATGGCATTAGACCAGTACTATTGTACAGGATAATTTCTGTAACATTAGTTAAATTCTTCCAAAATTAAATTAGCTAGTTGGGATGATAATATGCCGTCCAGGTTTAAATATAACGTAATGAAACTTTTGTACACTCAATGATAGTTTGTTCGTGTTGAGCCACGTTACAAGTTTATCAATATCGTTACCTACAAAAAACATATTTGTATCGTCAGCAAAAAGAATCGGAACTAAAACAGTTGAGATGTGCACTATGTCATTAATATATAATAAAAACAGTATGGGCCCTAAAATGGATCCTTGAGGGACATCACATTATATACTGCTACATTCAGATTTAGCTTCACCATACGACACATGCTAGTCCTATCTGTCGGATAACTTTGAAAACATTCAAGCTCAAAACCTCGAACACAATAACAGTAGAGGTTTTTTAACAAAATATCGTGATTAATGGTATCATTAGCTTTGCTGAAATCTAAATATACACCAAGTAAACATTTATCATCTTGCATCTTGATTTTCTCTAAACCAAAACTGATATTCATACAAAATATTCTGCTTATTAACAAAATCATTAAGTCTATTTATTATACATTAATCGTTCCATAATCGTCGATATGACTGGCAGTACAGAAACAGGTCGATAGTTCTTAATACATGAATCATTCCCAAACTTAAAAATTGGCACGACTCTAGCTAACTTAAGTTCCTTGGGAACAACTCCATGATTAAATGACAGGTTTAAAATATGCACTAATGGTGTCACAAAAGTACCAAATGTCGATTTAATAACCTTTGTGGGTAAGTCATCCCGTCCAGGGCTGGTGTTTTTTAACGACAGAATAATGCTCTAGACTTTATTTTTACTCGTATCATTGAGCACATTTGAAGTACTACAATATTTCTTCACAAATGACAAAGGGTCGATATTTGTAACAGGAATTTGTTTAGACAAGCTTGATCCAATGTTAACAAAAAAATTATTAAATTTGTTTGAAATAATTTACCTATTTGATATTAGGTCTACATTAATATAAAATTGTTCAAGACACCTAGTGACCTTCTTCTTGTTTATAACTTCCTTAATCAAAGTCCATGATTTCCTCATGTTGTTCTTGTTTATGGATAACACACTATCATAATGATCTCTTTCAGACTTTTTAATCATACTTTGAAGTTTGTTTGCTTTATACTACATTTTATTGGATGAAGTGGGACACTTTAAACTTTTAATATACAGTTGATTTTGTACGCGTATAGATGTTTTAAACCCTGTCGTTATCCACGGCTTTGGGTTTTTATAAGAGATTGCATTCTTTAAAGGAATGTGGGTATTAAAGTGATCTATAAAGATTTTATAGAAATCAGTTTATGGTTTATGTGTGTCATCGTTATGCAATCCAATCTACCTGCAGGAGTGATGTTTTGAACTGCTGAATATTTATTTGCATATTAGTAGCTGTGGAATTATGCACATCAATGATTAGTAAGTTGATATTTGTGTCATCCATGAGATAGCAAAGACTATTTTCTCGTTTAACTATTGCTAGTATGTCATCAATATAATCGGTGAAATCCGACACCTTATATTTGGAGGTCTGTAAAACACACCAATGACAATTTTGTTTTTGTTTCGTACCAGGGCATTGAGGTATTTCTACAAATAAACTTTCAATACATTCATTATCTTTACTTAAATCACTTCTTACTTAATACTGAATCGATTAACTAATGTACAGTGAAACCCCACAACCAATTTTACCTTATCTGCAGGCATGTTCAACGTTGAAATTACATAAGCTATAAAATTGAGCATTAGTTTCAGTAAGTCACGTTTCAGAAAAACCACGTATATCAAACGGATGATTCAGGGAATTCAGGAAACACTCAAAGAAGATGTTTTGGACTACTACGCATGTTGAAATGCATCAAAAAAAATATCGTGACACTCTTTTTTGATTTTTCAGAAACTTTGACAATATCCCTATCATAATAACAACACGGAGTATTTTGTGTTTCGAAAGTTGCAGTCGGGATCTACCCGCAAAATTAATATACGAAGGATCAAACAATTTGTCACTCAAGTCTTTTTAAGTATCAAGATTAAAACCATGACATTTCGGATTGATTATATTTTGAAATTCCTGATCGTCGACAATATTAATGAAGGGTAAGATCGTCCCCATACATTTGACACAGTACCAGTTATTAATTAATCTCTCGACATAAATTGAATCGTGTTTACTTACATTTGTTAAGCATTTCAGGTGTGTGTCCCTATGACATATTGAATATGTGAGACTTATTGAATGCGTTAGCACATGAAAATTACACATATTATAAAATGTATGTGTCATTAATGACGAGAAATACATATGTTAACCTATCGTACAGAGTGCTATTCAACTTACACCACATACTAAGACAATATTTGAGAGCTTATAAAATAAAAAATATACATTGAAACCTGATCAAACAAAACATTTTGGCGTAGAAATGTCAAATGAAGTTGCAGATTAGCAATTTGACAGAGCGCGTATAAAAGGATCACAGGAACATTGTGATGCCGGTTAAATGTTACAAAGTTCTTCCTCACCATTAATCGGCATATTTCTGGCCTGAAGGTTATTGATGAGCAGTTGACCGGTAAGGTCCAGCAGTCCATAATCTGTCTTTTTTTTTTCTTTATTCAACTTCCTTGCCTGATAGAGAAGTGAAGCTCTCTTCTGGGTGACATCCTCATTTATGAATATTTGTTTGCCTCTCAGTACCTTCTTTTCTTTGAAGATTTTATTGCGGACTATATATGTTGAGAACTTTGCAAGTATAGGCCTCGGCGATTTTCCTTTATGTTTCTTACCCACCCTATATGAGCGGTCAATCGCCCCACACGGTAGGTCAACCTTCAATTCGTCCTTAATTAATCTGTTGACGATTTCTGGGACTTGTTCGTTCTCTTTGTCTTTAATGCCAAATATCCTAAGTGAATTTCGCCGCGAATACTGCTCTAGTTAGTCAGCAGTTTGTTCACGCGACTTCACTTTCTGTTCCAATTGCAAAATTCGCTGATCTTTCTGTTCAAAGGATTCTTTGAGACGTTTAATTTCAGTCATTATGTCATCACAAATTGTGGATTTCAGAATGCGGATGACGGAGTCTTCTTTAAGAATCTTAATAAAGGCTTTTAGTGAAATCGT
>CM067354.1:58182293-58207884 GCA_034190875.2 Urechis unicinctus
TTGTTTATGTTTCTGTGTCGTCTAAGGGTTGGGCTTAAAACTACAGACTTAGGAGTCAGATTTAGCCGGTGCTAGGTCTGGGGTAGTAAAGTCTTGGCCAAATCTTCTGGAATGACTTTGAATCCCCTGGACTTGAACTTCGCCATCTGGTAGAGCACACCACCAATATGCCCACACTGACCACTAAGGCCTATAGTACAGCTACAGGAGGCTGTTAGGACTGCTGTCGGCTTCCTGTAGATAATGTGATCTGTTAAAAAACCATCATTGGGAATATCAATTACATTCAATGATTATTTCTAAGATTTCATATTGATTGACTTGTTTTTGAGTTAATTCATAGAGATAGCATGAATTTGCAGATATTTTGAAACATTTCACCTCTTCATTTTATCCATGCACTACCAACCACATGGTGTGGATTTTATTATCACTATCGGGGCGATGCAGTGGATATGTTCTTAACTCTGCAAGAAATGGAAAAGCATGCCAGATTAGTATCTTAATGGTTGTATAATCAGGAAATATTAGTGAGGATTATATAAGTGTGAATCATCATGTCTTCATGCGTACCATTTGTTGTCAAAAACAATTCTACAGCAGCGTCTTTTCTCCTTATCTTCAGTTTTTATCAATAAAAAATGTTTAAAAATTTTGACCACTACCATGTAGTCGAGTTTTTTCCTCATGCTAAGAGACAGTAACCACATGCTTTTATTGGCCACAATAACCATGCAAGCAAGACATTCAGGTCGAGATGTCCATACCTCTATTGAGTGGGCATCTTCATTTTTCTTCTGGGATCTGTGGCATCTTCCCTTGATGACACAGCAGTTTCTGACAAGCTTTTCCACTGGAGAAATAAACATGATCAAATTAGCATCTATGCTGTGTTATCCATCCTGAGTGAAAAGCGATCAACTACTTAAACACACCTCCAAACAACTCTATCAACGCCACCGACAAGCGCCCAGATGCCCAGCGGTGGTCGACCATGCAGGTATATGTAATGATAAAATTACCTGTTATGCCGTGGACGTATTCCTCATCAAAATATTTCATGGCTTTGGCGATGTTTCTTTTCCCGGAAGCATCCGAAGTCTTTAATAAATAGGTTTCGACAAACCCGAACAATAAGAGGGAAACGAGGGACAAATCACGCTTACTCGCCATCTTCAGCTTTGTTTACATGTGCGGCGACTTGAGGGCTGCTGATAGCCCTTACTAGCCTCGTTCTCGATATCGCTGCATTATTCATGAGGCAATATTAAGAACCCCCAATGGTGTAGCAACAGTCACGCACGCTAACTTCAGAATGATATCGGGTGAACACTGATGTTCTTGCAGAATACTTCCCAGACGATTGGAGATGAATGTAGTTGACTACATTTTGGATCACTATTTTATGATAATCTCTGTGTTTGAAAGCTGTTTCAAATGTGCTCATTGCGATGTGACAGCGTCCAGTTGAACTTGGGCGAAGTTCAGAATACGCTTGACAACTTCGGCGACGTCTTTGATGACCTTTCCAGCCATAGAAACATGCAACAAGAATGCTTGCAACAACGCAGGAACTTTACACAGCAACTGGTAAAGCGCGAACAAGTCGTTGACAGCTTGACATGCAGAGAAACATGACCCCTGTTCCTGTAAAAATCGCTGTGCGCGACGTGGCCCTACTAGCGGCCGCGACGGTATTTTTTATTGACAGCGCTGAAATTCAGAATCTCAAGACAAGCTGGGACACGGGAGCGATCGTGACGTTTGATTTCATTGTTTTGTTTTCTTATAGCATTCAAGTCATTTCTAGGAGTTATCGCATATATTCTTCGCTAAGTAGATGACACTGCATAAACGGAAGCGGAGTCACGACGCCTCCAAGACGTCTTCTCCGTCGTTAAATTGCGCTTGTTACTTTTTAGTTCCAATAGAAACGATGACAAGTATATCTGTGGTACAATCTACAAATAACACTGAGTATTCGGATAGTTGTAACGGAGTCAAGATCATGGTTAAGTACATTCAGGTAAAAACATGGCTAATCACAATAAAAGGGAGCTTTATTTAGCACTCTGCAAGCTTTGATCCTTAAATGTGTCAGATCCATCTGCAGATGGGTCGTTTTCAGTCAATCAAGAGATCTGCAGATGGGTCAGATCGGCAAATGGTTCTTTACATATATATATATATATATATATATATATATATATATATATATATATATATATATATATATATATATATATATATATATATATATATATATATATATATATATATATATATATATATATATATATCTCCTATATATATATATATAAATATATATATATACATTCATATCTATATTTACATAAATATACATATATATAGATATGTATATACATAAATATATATATATATATATACATCGTCGCATTGGTTCTCTATATAAAGGACATGTCAATCACTGCTTTGCATGTAGCTCGTTCTTGTAATGCGCTTGTGACTATTCTGTAAGCCTGTTTCCATTTCCTAAATGTATCGCTTCTGGCCTGCTACGTTTTCAAGGCGGGCATATTTTGGCAAATACGGCTTAAATCGTGCATTGGTGGACATGTCATCACTGCTTTGCCATAGCTCGTTCTTGTAATGAGTCCTAAATGTATCGCTTCTGGCCTGCTACATTTTCAAGGCGAGCATATTTTTGGCAAATACGGCTGTGCTTGTGGAATATTTGCCATAAGAGTGCGTTACAAATATTATCTTGACACGTCGACAGTACGAAATAAATACTAAGATTCTTGTGAGCGTAATCATGGATCTTTCCGTCGACACCGAAGTAATTTATCGATTAATTTGTCTGGAAGGTCCCAAACGATTTGCATAAAATACCGCCTTGGTATTGCAAGGATGGTATATGTCGATACGCAATAGGCAAAGGTGAGCCAACTTGCCAGAGACTGTACATTATAGTTGCCCAAATCGACAAAATGCAACATTACTGTTCAACGTCACATTAGTTGTGCTGTTATAGCGAGAGATGAATGAGGGTGACAATAATCCTTGGACCTCGGCCCTCACGTGAAATCAACCATTGAGCACAAATCTATTAGATCGAGGTCTGTCAAAGATCCAACAATATGCTTCACAAAGTGTCATTTTCGATTCTCCCCCTTGCTCACTATATGACGATTTTTCAAGATGGACGTTGCCAGTAGCTGATGTCAAAATGGAACTTAGTGACTGTCTCTGCTGATGCATTAAATAACTTACAGCTTGGCAACATCCAGGTCTTGTGTGCGTCTTGTTTTTTACAAAATATCACAAGCACTGGCACACCTGCCGTTTATTGAATGCCACATCAAACAAATGTACAACACATATTATAATTGACACCAGCCAAAGACATCACTAGCATGGCTGCATTGACAAAAGTAGAAACAGTGGCTTGACTTGCGTTTTCTTCATAATACAGTATATTTTAAAATCAAAAGAATGTTCCAAGTAAGATATTTTCAATAAGCAAGCCATTATAAGGTATTCTAAAACTGGGATGTATTTCATTTCGTCTTTCTCATGTTATCAAGAATAATCCACAGTAGGCTACTTCTTCCTGCAGCTTTATGGAAATTTGAATTCACATGAGCAAGACCAATTGCCGGCTATTTTCGTGACATGTTTCCACTAAATATCGTGTTTATAAATGACTATGCTGAGCTTCACATCAATCAAGCAGTGCGAATAACATCACTAGCAACAATACACAACATTTCAACAAGAGTCCATTTTACGATCATCAGCAACTTATTATATCCTTAATATTGGCATCATAATTAGCAACATTATTGTCTGAACTGCCAAATCGTTTTCAAGGTTTACATTGCAGAATGGATGCTGTAGGAATTACGGTTATGTAATACTGGGATGTTTTGACAATGCATTAATTACAATTACATATATTTAGAAACAGTGTGCATAATCGTCCAGATTATCTAAGCATTTGAAAAATCTAAATGTTATGCATGGAGATATTAGGAACTAAACTTATGACTTTTTTCATTACCTTTGATGCGTTTTTAACCGGAAGTGACGTCAACGACTGAAGCTGTCACTGACAACATTATACCTATTTTTCTTTACCATCGTACTTGTATTGACGAAATATTTATAAAACTGTTTTAAACATTTGGACTGATACCATGATTTTTGGGAAAGCTATGGATATTTTTACAATATAATTACATATAAGTATACATAATTATACAATATATTACATATAATTAGAACATTTTTACCATCGATTTAAGCTACAAAATGATGTTAATATTCTTGATTGTAGATTTTCCATTTGCAATATTTAGACCTAGACCTCAAACTAAGCGCAAGGTCATAGCACAACGTCAGGGTTTTGCGCATCATTGAAGGAAATATCGCGGCGACAAACAACGTTTACATGCAAACAACCATACATCGCCACAACAACACTGATTAGGATCAGTTGGCGAAAGCATTCGCAAAGTTAACAAAACCTTCAATATATGACAGGTGCACATTCGAACGTCATGTTTCGGATATGAAATTTGTGTTTGATGACCGGTGTTAACTTCAAAATAGACTATGAACAACATGGAGTAAGTATGAAACCTTCATAGATGGTGTTTTTTTCCTTTGTTTCACTTCTTTTCCATCGCCTAGTGGAAGTTTTACTAGTTGACGCCATCGACAAAAGGGAATGGAATATCTGTTGAAAAAAACACCAACCTAAATCCAAGTTTTCGAACAATTAAAATTGGATACATGATAAACATTTTATACATTTAAAGGAAACAGTAAGATTTAACACCAAGACACCATACCTAGATCAGGCATAAAGATCGGAAAATATCCTGAGAACTCTGTCTGTTTTCTGGCTGGCATACTTTTTTCGTTTCTCTTTTTACTACTCGAGCCAACAAATAATGACGAAGATCACTTGCCCCAATAGACCAGTTTTTAGTGATTCCTCAATGTTGATCGGGCGCGGTCGGGTGTGTCGCTGGCTATCGCTACGGCCAAGTCCCGACCTATATAGTGCCAAAGCACGCCACTTGTACACAGAAGGTGTTCAAAGGTGAGGAATTTCTCACTCGCCTCGGAAGCTATTCTTAGACGGTCAGTGTGAGTTGTCGCTAGTAACCACCACCCCCCACAACGCATTTAGGTAGAATATTTTCAATTTTTAACCTGGATATTAACGTTGACTGAGGTGTGAAGTGGTGGGGAGGGGTCTCATAAAGCACTACATTTCTTATGTTTAACTTAAAAGCGGGTAGCGGATCTCGGCGAGACCTACGCCTTTTTATTCCTCAAGAAATGCTTGGTTTTCATTGACGATTCGACAATTTTTTTTCTCTCAGTTGGTCTTTACCTGGCATCAGCTGCCAATTGGAACACTTCATATTATTGCTGAATATAAATTCATGTTTGCTTCTTGTCATTTAGGTATCTGCTATAAATAAACTTAAGTTCTTGCTGTTAGCAAAGGCTGTCTTCTAACAGTGTTTATGATGATTTCACAGGCACATTTTGAACACTATCCACACAAGGCTCAGTGATAACAATTTAACAATGAAATCTACTTCAACATTGCTGTATAAGAGATACTCAACAGGTGGTCTAAGTCAAGCGTCTTCTATATAACTACTGAGAAACCTAAACTGGTCGGGTCAGTATATAATATAAACAGAGAATTTAATGATTAAGAATGATATCTTGATAACCGGATCACAATGGTGTGCCTCTAGTGCCTGTATCAAAGCCTGACTACTTATAGATGGAGAGAGTGATATACTCGAGAGAGTTATCAAGGCCATTCCAGCCACGGAAGTATATACCATCGTAGAACTGCCCCGACGGCTTGTACGGTCCACCGTTGTAATACACACCGTTAGGTAAGAAGTAGAAACATTGGGACCCAGGGTTGAACCACCAACCACTCTTCTTGTGGAAGGCACAGTTTGTCTGGTCTGGGCGGTCCGCTGTACATGCCGTTATTGGGAGTGAAGTCATTCACCAGACTGCCTGTGTGGGCGGAGAACACCATGCGGTAGTAGGTGGCTGCCGGGGTCACCTTGAAGCTGTCCAGGTAGACCTAGTCCTTAACGTCCACCCAGTCCCCCATGTCCACTTCAAGATTCACAGCACCTGAAACAATCAAGATTCTGGCATTGACATAATCCTGTTTAGATAACATTAAATGATTTCGGTTGATATGTGATGTTGCTGAGGGGCTCCCTCTGTGGCAATCATACTTTTATTGTCGTTCCATTTACATTAAACATAAACATTTGAAAGTTTCCAAAAATAGTGGCAGCCACATGGCTCTTGTTTATCGGATGAACCATTCACACGGACAGAAACTTAGACACATACAGCACCTCATTCACACATATGCAGATACAAATTAACCCTTTCTTGCACACCAAATATAGAAATAAAAAAATCTAATTAAACTCCTTAATTACCCACCGACAGACTGATGTTCTCCAGACCTAACCAGTAGTCCCCTTGCAGATCACCGAAGCCAGCTTGATACTGCTGCCAATTACGACTGAATGCCACAATGCCATGAAATCGACGCAGAATCACATAGTCGGTGTACCCCACCGAATGATTGAAGTAAATCTTAAAACAAAGATAAGCAAAAGATATTTGTGGCAGTTGGGGAGGAGAGAAATCGGATACTTCTTTATCTGCAATCAGGTAGGTCATCTTGATTCATGAATTTCACATCAGATTCCATCCGAAACATAGGATGAGGTCAAGTCTGAAATCTAAATGATTCCAAGAATTCTGGTTAATTTAAAGTTTTTCTCAGAAATAGACAGACCTTGAGAATATCAGAATCCTGCTGAACACAACAACGTTCACCGAAATAGGAGGGGAACCATTGAGGAAGATGGTGTACACCCCTGAGATACACTCCCTTGCCTCCAAGCCAGGGTCTAAGCCAGGATTTGAAAACTGCCCGTCCAACACTGCCCCAACCCCGTCCAGCAGGTTATGACCAACTGATTACATAACGTACTTTGTTTGCTGTCACAAGCATACGCGCGAAATAAAAACTTAGTGAAAGACTTCGCATCGATATGATATTTCACCCAATTGCAATTTGTGAGCTTCATTCCCCAGCCAAAAGTGTAGACCAAAAGTTTATTAGATCGTGGGAAAAGCAATACCGCGAGGCAGACATTTCAGAATGATGCTCCAATCGACCGCGCACAATGTACGCCAGCCTTCTAGTTGTCATTATTACTACAAACCTCGAACATATCGTGTATCATTTTAGAGAAGGTATAAGATCGACATGGACTGGGATCTTGTTTTGTGAGGAGGCGAAGCTGGTCGTAACTCCATTCACCATCGTATTTTATGCGTCATAAAAAGCATTATCAAACAGAACAGTATTTATTTTGATGTAGATGGTCGGCCAGCGTACTGCTTCGCTGTTTGCCTTTAAATGAGCTGTTTAAACTGGCTCGGCTCATTCCTTGTATCCAGCCAGGGAGGTGCGTGGACGGGCTGGCCTGAGGACGGGTGGACGGGCTATAGGGGGAAATCCAGCCCGTCCAAATTTACGACACGCCCGTCCAATAGACGCTTGGACGGGTCTCTGGCTAAGACCCTGCTCCATGCGCTCATTGCAGTCTGGTACACAGGTAATGATTGACGCTTGCAAGAACAGGGTTAAGCAATGGGATAGTAGGTACACCAAGCCGTTATGATATTACGATCACACAGATTTTCGTCGGATGTGATCGTAACGTAATAATAATAACGTTGCAATTTACACAGGTACCAATCGGAGAACGTTGGTCAAAATCATCCGATGTCAAAACAATGTGGTGATAATGTTGTATCCAAGATGCGCTGATAAACATAAATGGTGAATTACCGGCCAAAGTACAGAAGCAGCAGCTAGTGGTGGACCTAGGACCAGCGAATAACGTGCGTCTAAGTGCCGGTAGAAAACGACGCTCAAGCCACGGATTGACAAGGTACCTGATCTAATGTACAATCCAAAGGCTGAAAACGCTTCCGAATACGATACTCGTAAAAAAAAAAAAAAACCAGATGGTGTTAATAATAATATTAATAATAATAATTTATTGTTTGCAACATCAACTAGTACATACATATGAGCTGTATCATGTATAAAGCATGCTAGCAAAAGGAAGTAGACATCTGTAATGTATGGGTCCTTACAATTATTACAGCGTGTGAATAAGTGGACAGAAAACATATTGACCTAGCGGTGCATGGAAACACTCCATATCTAACATTGTGTAATGACGAAGATTGATATTGCGTGTGCCAAATATCATTTAGTGTGGTTAATTTAACAGCAAAATAATAGAATCTTGGGTCTCATTGACTTAAAGATACATATGAATACTATTACAGTTTTTCTACAATGTGTTTTCTTAAAATTATTTTGAAAGCATAATACGACATACATGGTTTAATTGTATTGCAGATACCATTCCACAATGTCACGCCTTGATGTTCTATATTGTTAATAGCTATTTGCGATTTACATTTGTGTACATATAGTAGAAATTGGTGTCTAGTTATAACATTGTAGGCATCAGGCTTTCTTTTAAACATTATATACAATGGTTTTGGCAAAATACCTGAATAGTACTTGAACGTTAATAAGTAAATAATATTCATACACATTCGATAGTGGCATAATATTTAGGAGACGCTGCTATTATTCTGCAGCATAATTTTTGCAACTTTTAAAACTGTGTTAGTATATTTATTGACAGCATTTCCCCATACTTCAATACACTAGGAAATGTACGGATAGATAATTGAATAATACAAGTTGACAACTCAAACACTTTTCTTGCTTTACAAGAAATTCCCACATTTTTAGCAATTTTCAATATTACATGGTGGATATGTTGTGACCAAGTAAATTTTCTATCAAGACGTGCTCCAACGAAAGTAGTACAGTTTTCATTCGTGAATATCTGGTTGTTTAAATATAACATAATGGGACTTTTGTACACTCAATGATAGTTTGTTCGTGTTGAGCCACGTTACAAGTTTATCAGTATCGTTACCTACAAAAAACATATTAGTATCATCAGCAAAAAGAATCGGAACTAAAACAGTTGAGATGTGCACTATGTCATTGATATATAATAAAAACAGTATGGGCCCTAAAATGGATCCTTGAGGGACATCACATTTAATACTGCTACATTCAGATTTAGCTTCACCATACGACACATGCTAGTCCTATCTGTCAGATAACTTCGAAAACATTCAAGCTCAAAACCTCGAACACCATAACAGTAGAGTTTTTATAACAAAATATCGTTATTAATGGTATCGAACGCTTTGCTGAAATCTATAAATACTCCAAGTACACATTTATCATCTTCATATGCATCAATAATCTTATTCACTAAATATGTCAAAGCCATGTTTGCATCTTGATTTTCTCTAAACCAAAACTGACATTTATACAAAATATTCTACTTATTAACAAAATCTATAAGACTATTATACATTAATCGTTCCATAATCTTCGATGTGACTGGCAGTACAGAAACAGGTCGATAGTTATTAAAACATGAATCATCCCCAAACTTAAAAATTGGCACGACTCAAGTTGCTTGGGAACAACTCCATGATTTAACGACAGGTTTGAAATATGCACTGATGGGGTCAAAAAAATACATAATGTCGATTTAATAACCTTTGTGGGTAAGTCATCCCGTCCAGGGCTGTTTTTTTTAACGACAGAATGATGCTATTGACTTCATTTTTACTCGTATCATTGAGCACAATTGAATTAATGCAAGAATTTTTCACAAATAACAAAGGGTCGGTATTTGTAGCAGGAGTTCTTTTAGACAAGCTTGATCCAGTGTTAACAAAACAGTTTATTAAATTTGTTTGTTCGGGACACCTAGTGACCTTCTTCTTGTTTATAACCTCCTTAATCAAAGTCCATGATTTTCACAAGCTGTTCTTCTTTATGGATAACATACTATCACAATGATCAAATTCAGACTTTTTAATGATACTTTGAAGTTTGTTTTTATATGCTTTATAATACATTTTATTTGATGAAGTTCGACACTTTAAACGTTTGATATACAGTTGATGTTGTACTCGTATATATGTTTTTTAACCCTGTCGTTAGCCACGGCTTTCGGTTTTTAAAAACAGAGATTGCATTCTTTAGAGGAAAGTGGGTATTAAAGTGATCTATAAAGATTTTAATAATAATCAGTATATGCTTTACGTGTGTCATCGTTATGCTAGATATTACTCCAATCTACCTTCCAGTGTGATGTTTTGAACTGCTGAATATTATTTGCATCGTAACACCTCTGCTTTTTGTAAGGGTCTCAGTCTGACAGGATACTTCTGAATTAATATAGAAAATAGGAAAATGCTCGCTTATCTCAGTGAAAATAATACCTGAGATGCCATCCCTTTCTGAATGAAAATTACAAAATATGTTATCGATTAAAGTTGCAGAGGATGAAGTTATTCGTGTAGGTTTTGTTATTAATGGAGCAAATGAATGTGATTACAATGTTTCGAGAAACTCAGCTGTTGGAGTATGCACATTAATATTTAGTAAGTTGATATTTGTGTCACCCATGAGATAACAAAGACTATTTTCTTGTTTAATAATTGCTTGTATGTCATCAATATAATCTGTGAAATTGAACACATTAGTATTTGGAGGGCTCTAAACCACACCAACGACTATTGTACCAGTTGTTTACTGTAGCCCCTGTTGTTAACTGTAGCTGCAGTTGTTCACTGTAGCTGCAGTTGTTTACTGTAGCCCCTGTTGTTTTCTGTAACCCCTGTTGTTTACTGTAGCCCCTGTTGTTGTCTGTAGCCCCTGTTATTGTCTGTAGCTCCTGTTGTTTACTAGTATCACATCAGGATTAAGAACTTTCTCACAGTAAACTCCCTAAAAGACACTCGTGTATGCATACCTTCGCTAAAGTGAAGGGCTACCTCTTGTTGGTTACAAGTGAATGCGGAACCTTTAGCTTACATGTATCTGACAAAGTGTCTATGTGTTTGAGTTGTCTGAGTGTTGCTTATCCTCCAAAACGGATACACCAAGCCGTTTGCATATTCGCCAACGTGTACGACTTTTCGTGTGGAATCTGCTGCCGGGCATTACAGTCATCGCCTTCAAGGCCCAAGTTGGAATTTGATGGAATGATTTTACACGTTATGATTAGTACATCAAAAACCTGAGGTCTGATGAGCTACACGTTATGATTGCAATGTTGACCCTAAATTTTCAAATAATTGAAACTTACAAACATAAGTATCTCAAAGTCTTTAATTTTGATGAATATGCCATTATTTTCAACAATTCAGTGCCGTTTATATGTACATATAAACCAAAGCAATGCCAGGCAACCTGCTAGCAAATAATAAATACGTACAGACAACGCTTCCCCAGCAGTTCCAAGTACACTTATCTTCTGTGGATAAAGAACGTCCAAGTTCCCTCAGGGGAAAGAACTGATTCAAAACAAACTGCAATATGTTTCTTATTCGTACACTTGACATAAAATAGCAGCCTGCTTTGATAATTTTATTTTGATGATTATAAAAGTCGGTTGCACCTGTTATGTGTATCTCACCTGTGTGACCATACAGGTGTTTGGGTTTCAGAGATTTCTGCATTATCTCTCAAGGTTTCATGGCATGTCAAATTAACCTCGATGTTTAGCTTGCAGAGAGTGTATACATTATATATCCCTGCTCACATTCTACTGAATACATGAGTCATTGGAAGGGTCCTGTAAACATGCGAATTTTGTGTGTTATTCTGGTAAGCCTAATTGGCAGCGTCATTAGCAACGGACCAATCGTTGACACCAATTATGGACCTATACAAGGGAAGATTGTGACTGATCTCCAGGGTAATAACCAACCATGTTTTTTTCACGATCCTTCCCACAGATAAAGTTCCAAATATTACACATTCGTTTGACTGTGTTGTTGTGTTATGGTATGGCACGCATCCCAGGTCGCACTATCGAGGAGTTCCTGGGAATACCCTACGCCAAACCTCCGGTAGGTGAGCGGCGTTGGAAGCGTCCTGAGCGTCACGACGCGTGGGAGGAGGTGTATGACGCTACGTATTACCGCGACCATTGTCACCAGTTCTTGACGCCTGTCTATCCGCTGGTGGGCATCGGTGGCAATCACAGTGAAGACTGTCTACATCTTAACATCTACGTGCCAGGAAGCGTGGAAAGTGCCAAGTAAGCAAATATGTACATCCAGTTTATTGTGGGCCTGTTTGTCACCGTTTTGATATCAGCATCAGAACGAGGTCTTAACAGCCACATGGCAGAGTTTAGTAGAAAGAATGCAAGGACGATGCTCGCTCATTGAAGATGATGTTATTTCTAGATTTATCCAAACCTTTAATGTCGCCATGTGTATTGGGCCAGAAGATTAACAAATTATAAATATACATTGTAGTTTTGTTAAACCTAGGAATAATGTTATTATCCTCTAGATCTATACAATGCAGATAAGCAGAAAAAGCCCATCTGACAACATAAAGACGATAGTTGTGTATACACCGACCTGTAACAGTTCCATAACTCTATGGAGAACTCGCCCCATTTGTGCCGCTGCATCTCATCGAGAGTTAGTGCCAAGCAGGCGCTGCCTACGGAACTAGGTCATTCTCGTCTATCCCTGTCAAGAAATCAACTCGTTAGTGAAAGAGACGTAAAACCAAAATACTTCATAAGCTTGTGTTTCTGTTATGATAGTTGGTAGGGCGCACTAATTAACACTGATGAAACACCCTCATGGATCCGCATGGTCCAGGTAAGGGCAGGTGGGCCCGGCGAGGGCGTTTTGTCTTGAGGCATTTTGATCTAGCGGCGTCCTGACCTGGTGCAGCTGCCTGACATATCACATCAAAACTTAATGCGTGGTTGCTGGTAGGTTATGGTGTACAGTATTAATGAATTCCTTCCCAACTTCGGCAGAGAGAAGAAACTGCCGGTCATGTTCTTCATCCATGGCGGAGGATACACATTTGGCACAGCAGAGATGTATCCCGGCACCGGATTGGCTGCCCAAGGTGACGTCATAGTCGTCAACACCAATTACAGACTAGGAGTGCTGGGATTTTTCACGACAGGTTCGAATTATTCACATTACAGCAGTTAGTTACCTTGAATTTCTAACACCGCTCTGTTGAGAAATGGTGTCCAGTTGTAATCCCCCGATTAGCTGTGTTTTCAGTTATATTCATGGTATACAAAATAATGCAAACAAACATGGGGCATGCGTTTATTTGTGCACCAGAGAGTTTATGACAGAGCAGATGCGACACCACGATGGGCGCTATTGAACGGATGGGCCATAACAACATTTGAGTTTCTCTGATGCTGAAAAATAATTTCAAGTGGTAATCTGGTCAAACTTTGACATTTTATTCATTTTAGGTATAAACATAGAAGAATAGAAATACAAAGGATATAGTTATTTAGTTCTGAATATGCATGGCCACTAGAATAACGAACTCTGTAAGTTATGTCTTTCTCCTGTAGTAGTGCTGTATCCCATCAGTGCCTTTCCCTTATATGCTTCCTGGATGCCCATAACCTGCTCGCCACTTTATGCCATAAGCGGTGGGTGTGTCAAATTTAACAGTGTTTTCTCGGAGGGTTTATCTCGTTGACACACAGGAAGTTATCATGCCAGCGATTTTATCATCGACTGTTGACATACTGTGCTAAATTTT
Organism: Urechis unicinctus; assembly: GCA_034190875.2. Classification (NCBI taxonomy): domain Eukaryota; kingdom Metazoa; phylum Annelida; class Polychaeta; order Xenopneusta; family Urechidae; genus Urechis; species Urechis unicinctus. The sequence continues at coordinate 58,196,089 of CM067354.1, forward strand.
GGGCGTTTAATGATGGCAGGCAAGTATTTTTAAGTCCTCTGTGTGTTTGAGTCTAATCAATCTTACGGCCAAAGAAGACCCCTTTACCAACGAGCCAATGCATACGCTAAGAGGGCTCACTCCCGACAAACTATGTGTGCAGCAAGCTGTGTATCATAACGTCCATCTTAACACTACATGGCAAGTTGTTGGCGTTGTCGCCTCCATCAATAAGATATCTCCACTATTTCAACATAAGTAGCATTTTATGGTGGCGCCATATGCCAATTAGAGTGAGTCCTCTTGGGGTAACTAAAAGCTCTTTGCAACAGCTATAAACCTTTGCAACCTCAATCTTCTCGAAGGGACGGGCATTTGACCTAACTTTACATACGCCTGATCTCTAAACCTGGTACATGATCATAATTGTGGCGCGTTCCTTGCAGGAACTGATGACGCAAAAGGCAACCAGTTATTATGGGATATCCGCGCCGCCTTGGAATGGACGCATGAGAACATCGCTGAGTTTGGCGGTGACGTCGAGCGTGTCACGATATTCGGACACTCAGCTGGCGGAGACGCAGTTAGTCACCTCATGTTATCACCGGAAACGCAGCATCTCTTCCACCGGGGCATCGCGATCAGCGGGGGCAATGCGCGTAACGGGACGCTCAGGGGCAGCGCAGAACGCGCGGCGGAAAACGCCAGGTACTTGGTTTATGATTATGGAAGAAATCTAATCACTAAGCTGTAATCATAAGACTTGTCATAACACAATTGATAATACGGCGACCTTTCTGCTATTCCTATCATATAAGACTCATTTATTCTTATAATGAAAATGTTGGGGATATCAGAGAAACAGACAAAAACGCACGTTGCCTAGAGGCACTCGAGTCATAAAAAGCCCCTCTGTCAAAGCCACTCAAACAAGTCTTTATATATTAGCGGCTACGGCTTGATAAATCCGGGTTACCTGGGGTGCACATGTTGTATTCCACTACCTGCTATCAAATACATCCGTGAATCCATTCCCAATATTGACGATCTTAAACTTCTTCCCCTCGACAGAGCCTTTGCAGCGTCATTCTGCTGTGACAACGAGGACGCCAGCGAGATGTTAGGCTGTCTCCGTGAGGTCGACGGGGACACGATCTACGCCCGCGGTAACACGGTTGGCTGGTCTTGGGTCATTGATGGCGAGTTCATCCCCGTGGAGCCGGCCGTGGCCTGGCAGACGGGGGTGGCTAAGGACCACGGCTACATGGGAGGTTGTACTCATCATGACTCGGCGGGTTTTGTACTCGGGAACCCGATCGCCTTCCCTGGACTTAACTACACACTGGCAGCGTCTCGGACTTTGGAGAGCACCAGGAACTCTGTCAGAGCTAGGTCACCTGTTCAAAGATGATCTCGGATAAAATAGGGAATCCTGGTTATCAAATTTCAAGACGTTATGATACGATACCTCATTATGACTAAGGTTACAGATGCTCGACGAGCGTTTTGAACAAATCTTCCCCGATGAGTTTAATATTTTGTTTGTCTACGATGTGGTGAAATTTTAACAAGGAACTGGGGTAATTATTTTGTTGCAGAGTGCGTTCATATTTTGAGGACCCTGAGCCGATCGTTGACATGCTGTATGATCGCTACCCCGGCCTGGACAGCGAAGATGTCGCCATCCGAACGGAGATGCTCTCCTTGCACGATACAGACTCCAGCTTCGGTTCCCCCACTCACCACCAGGCGGAACTACATTCAGAGTAAGTTCGTTCGTTCGTTAGATAAAATTAGTAACGTTTTTAGTCCAGTCGCACTTGCGCGTGTATTAGTGTTTGTGCGCTTATGCGGGCGTTTGCAGATGTATTTATTGGTTTGTACATGTTATGTGTGGGCGTGCTTTTGCGAGTAGGTAGTTAGGTGTTAATGCGTATTGTATTCTATTATTGTGTGAATTAATATTTGCCTCTTGTTGCATGCTTTGTATGTTAATCTTTACTCGTGTTCGGGTGGGTTGCTTAGCGTTTAGGGGTGGATGTACCTCCAAGCTCATTCAGTTTGGGCGCTAGCTATTTCCCTCCAACTATCTCGTCACACTTTCGTTCATGCATTGTGCGGTATTATAAGCAAAAAATAGACCATACTAAGCTATTGCCATTCTGTGTTCGTGCATCTTCTTGTGCAGGAACGAAGGAAAGACGGGTGGTACTTATTGGTACATCTACCGGTACCACAACACATTTCTGGTCGGGTACCCTGACTGGGTAGAGGGTTCTCACATGGATGACATATACTCCGTACTCGGTGAGCCGTTCATGGCTCTCTATCGCCTCCTTTGGCTCAGAGCTGACTTCAATGACGTCGACAAACGAGTGAAAGAGGACACGATGAGTTACTATGTCAACTTCGCCTACACTGGGTAACGTTGTTTTCATATCCAAGACCACACAAACCCGTTTTCTCAGGGCTTGAGCTAAAACTACCTAATGTGTGGGCAAATATCACACGTGTTATATTCAAGTATTATTCATTAAGTCTGGGAATGTATTAGAGATCCCACAAGATACATTGTCATCAAATAAACATTATAAGAGCGATTACAATCATGAAAATACATTGCACAATTTCTTATTAACCATTGTAACCCGCGCTTATGTTGATGATGTCGCTCCAGGAACCCTAATGAGGGTCCTCGTGAGGTCGCCATCGAATGGCCAGAATACAGCACGAACGAGCGTAAACACATGATCCTATCAGACGATATGAGGGCGCCCTCTATCGACGAGGATCTGTTGGAGAACTATGATTGGTGGATCCATGAGTTGCCTCGTCTGGCTGCTGAGGAGAATGCCGTTACTGGATGGAGTGTCGACTTCGATAAACCCACTGACTTGCCCATGAAGACTCACAGTTTGGCTGATATCGCCCATATTCTACCCAGTCTTCTTCTCGAATTAGCTAAGCATCAGTAATCCGTTTGAATTATTAACTGTTTTGATTTGATATCAATTTTGTTTTTAAATCGAAATTAAGTTATTCACGACGCTGGCTCCTGGAAGCTGCAATAACAAAAATGCAGCTCTGAAAAACACTTCACTGACTGATACTCTTATACTTTTGGGAATGATAGTCAAGTTCAATTGGTGACCAGGCTATTTAAAAGGTGTTTGTGAAGTCTCGGTGCTTATCATATTTGTGACGGTAACAAAATTCGAAGGCTATTTTCAGGGCGTCTCCATCGATACTTTCCGATTTATCATTATTTGTTATCACAATACCGGAGAAACGTGACAAAACTGGAAATAAAACTAATAATTGTTGTAAAACGCAAATCATGAATAAGCCAATGGATACGATCAAACAGGTAAACATATTGAGATGGAATTAATTTTACTCCCACGCAATTTGGTAAGGTATTTAGTTCAGCATATTAAGCATCAACTTAATACGATCTGATGAAAAATATGAGAAAAATACAGATTTTGACAATGGCGGTGATAAAGTGTAGTCCAGTGAAAAAAATGCTTCATTATTTCATTCAAACAACCGCCAATAAACTTGATTCGATTTTGATTTACAGTAAGTTGCATCACACTTTGTCATGCCCTGTATACACTGTTCAACAATGTTTCACTACATATTCTACAGATTATCATAATAGCCGCAGCAGTAAATGTATCAAATGATTGGTGTCAATTTCTGATTCAACATCCGAATCATTATCTTCATTTTACCCGATGAGTCGCAGCACAGAGTCCCACCACACTCTCTTGGGGCGGACGGTCACGAGCAGTCAAAGACAAGTCTGCCACATAAGCATCATGGATAGAGCTTATCATCTTATCAACAAACCGCTGACAGCACAGAGTACTTAGAATATCAGCTGATTTTCTGTATAAATGATGACCAGTGCTCTTTATTCTGATGTATTTATATCTGCTTGAGAAGTATCAGGTTTACTTAACATTTCAGTATGTGGTTGCCATAGACTAGTCTTCTGCATAGCCCTTGAATTATGAACGCAGTTGCTGGAAGGACACATTTCCGTTCAAATGCTCTTTAAAACTTGAAGAATAAAATAAGTTATGACTCAAACTGAAAGCGACTTGGTATCAAACGGAGGCCATCAAAGGCGACCTTTAAATAAAACATAACAATACGTTTATTGACATGTATGTATGTATGTATGTATGTATGTATGTATGTATGTATGTATGTATGTATGTATGTATGTATGTATGTATGTATGTATGTATGTATGTATGTATGTATGTATGTATGTATGTATGTATGTATGTATGTATGTATGTATGTATGTATGTATGTATGTATGTATGTATGTATGTATGTATGTATGTATGTATGTATGTATGTATGTATGTATGTATGTATGTATGTATGTATGTATGTATATGTATGTATGTATGTATGTATGTATGTATGTATGTATGTATGTATGTATGTATGTATGTATGTATGTATGTATGTATGTATGTATGTATGTATGTATGTATGTATGTATGTATGTATGTATGTATGTATGTATGTATGTATGTATGTATGTACGTATGTATGTATGTATGTATGTATGTATGTATGTATGTATGTATGTATGTATGTATGTATGTATGTATGTATATGTATGTATGTATGTATGTATGTATGTATGTATGTATGTATGTATGTATGTATGTATGTATGTATGTATGTATGTATGTATGTATGTATGTATGTATGTATGTATGTATGTATGTATGTATGTATGTATGTATGTATGTATGTATGTATGTATGTATGTATGTATGTATGTATGTATGTATGTATGTGTGTATGTGTGTTTGCAAATAATTATAAACAAACATAATAAAAGCCTCTTTATTGCGCAGTCAGCCAACTGTGTCATCTCTGCTCTATCATGTATATTGAGATAACACGTGAAACCTTACATTACAGATCGCCGTTCTCACGGATGGGTCTGCTCTCACGGTATGCTGCGATCTTATGGTCGCTGAATACTTGGTCTTTTATGGCGTTTATTTTAGGATATTTATCAAGATTGATATTGAAACCAAAATACTTTCCTGCAGCCACGAAAAATTCGATGCATGAAGCAAAGAATATATCCGCCCAACTCATCTACACACATACACACAGAGTTGAGTGGTTGGTTGGGTTTGCGAATGAGGTACGCGAGTGACTGGGTAAATAAATCAGTCAGGAAGTGAGCTATTCCGCACCTTATCACCGCCGATGAAGCCAGTATCAGGAAGGAACTTTTCTAAATTGGCCAAAGTGACCGGGAAGTCTTCGTTTTCTGCTTGCTTGGTCAGCTTCTCCTGAACCATAAACCTCAGGCCAATTTTAACATGTTAGTGTGATTAACAACTCATGACATGGTAGCTATTCTCATTTCTATCTGCAAATGGCTCACAGAAATCTCGTACTGAAAATGACCAACGTATTTAGATCATATTGTGGAAGCATATAAAGTGTAAGATGGATGATGAACCTTCATTTCCTTGTCGCCTGCTATTAGTGCCTTGAAGAGTCCTGATATTGGTTGTCGTGCGTCATCCACAGCATCAGCAAGTATGTCCGCACGAAGGCGGCCCACGTCAGTGCTGGGCATCAAATCTGCACGTGGTAATATTAACACCGATCATTGTTGAGTCCTGACATGCTGATATAGATATACCAATGAGTTGATATTCTTGGAAAGTACTTCATTTCTCAAGAGACATTCCTCGTTGATGACGAAGTGAACATACCGAACTGGGAACCAAGGTAGCGACATATAGCTCTGCATTCGGCGTATGTCTGCCCATCAAACTCCAACAATGGCATGTGGCCAAATGGAGTCGCTGCGAGCAACACATTAATTGCGCATTGATGCCATTTCTTAATCGTAGAAATATGCAAACGAGTATCCATGCTTTGTTCCCTGACTCACATGCTTTGAGTTTAGCCCATTCTTCATCACTTCCAACACGGACATCCTCAAAATCAACACCGGCAGCTTTGAAAATATAACGAATAGATTCTCCTAAGGCCCGAGCATCGAAATAGGTCAGTTTGTAACTTGTGGCTGTCATGGTGGTTATCTGAAATATAACGACATAACAACTTGATTCGGTGCATAAATCTGTGATAAACAATGCAAGATAAAGAATTGAAAACTAAACAAATTTATTGGCTTTGAAATAGATTTCATCGATATATATAAATAGACACAGGCTCAGGCTCTGTTGGTTTTATTGTATAATTCTTATGTTATTTCATCATGAATATACTCGTCGGAAAAAAAAATGCGCCTATGCCATCCCATTCATTGATGTCCCACTGAATTTCCTCCTTCTCAGGCAGCGGATGCACCCGCCCGCCATCTCACACACTCACGTTCGCTCGTACCCATACCTCATCTCATAGCTTCATGCCAAGTCACATATCTGTATCTGATGCCAAGGCGATAATACAACTGAATGAGGATGACAGTAAGCACAATGATATTGACCAGTGATTGCCCCTCTACTCACATCTAGTTCAGAAGCATATTGATGACCTATAATAATGTTACTCTCCTAAAGTTGGCAGTTATGCTTCGATTATCTGGACAACAGTTACGTTGCTTGAACGCGGGGATTGGCAAACGAAAAATTGAAACCCTGAACTAAAAATTATTCACAGTGACCTGATAACCAGCGCACTCCGATAATTTCACACCAGTTTCAAAGCCTAGTCCAATCGTGATTTCGACAGATGGAGACCCTGCGCTGTGGTGGTCGTTAGATTGATGTATGCTGATAGTAATGTTCGCTACGCGTACTTCTCCACCACACCCACTGGACAGGCGATTACACGTGATGTCTCATAACCAGCGGATTAGGTCTGAATATTAATGATTCTATATCTTTTAATTTGTCTAATTTATCCAACTTTAGACTATAGAAACTTACGTTAATGTCAGCCGTTGTTGTGATGCTTCGTGTTGATTGACAATGCTTAGAGTGCGATGAGACGACCTCGTCGACCCACACTGTCGGCGTAAACAGGCTATGCGTATGAAGGTACAAAGTTCAACTATTGCAAGAGTCTAATTTTCTAGCTGTTGTTGTTGTTGGAGGTAATCTCTCAGGAAAAGAAGTGAGCCTCGTGTGATACAAGAAGTGTACGGTATATAGACAACCCCAAGGTGAGTGAAAGGGACACATCAATATACCACATCTTTTGGTAAATGTTATACTGAATCCGACAAATGTCATCCATTCAAATACCTCAATGGCTAAGTCGCAGTAATTCTTACATCTCCCAATACTGACGTAGTAATAGTCACCAGATTCGTACATGTAGCAAAAAGCGGACAGAAATGGGTGTTACTGTGCCCGGATATGTTATCACAGGTTCTGACATTTTTCCTGGTCATAAACAGGGATTAGGCATACAGTATGGTCAAAGTGCTTATTGTTATGGATCCGTGCAAAAAGTTGCTGGTCACCAAGCAAGGTAAAATTCAGAAAATCGTATTGGATTTTATTTTTTTTTGTAACAAAAACTAATAGACCAAGAGCCGCGATGAACCAGGTGGTAGCATTACCAAGTATGATGAGAAGCCAGGACACTGTGCTTCCAGTAATCCGCGAGAAACAGCAGCTGCGTGTACAGATAACTTGGCTAAAAGACGACCAAGGGCCTGCCAATGTTTTTCGATCCATTATTTCCATGCCCCCTTTCTATGCAAAGCTGGGTGTGGTTTTGCGATGAGTTTGGTTGGATGGTCTTTCTGTTTCCAGTCCGCGATAACAGTAGTATTGTTTGCCATTGGTTTAATGGTGAGGATGATTGCTAATTGGATCACCTTCTCTTGAAGCAGAGCGTGCGTTTTATCACCGTGTGTGCAATCCTCATTGATCAGCCAATTTATTGTCTCATATTAGACTGATTTGAGTGCACAGCCGGTTACGATTTACAGATTTGTCGTGCATATTGCCTGTACTACAAAGCCGCCCTATGCCTCAAACATGCTCACTCATTCGTCTGTAGCTGTATGTAGCCTACGTTCTTTACCTACAGTGCAATTACTTACATCGCGCAATCTACCCAGAGTTGTTGGTAAATTCACTATGTAATATCCAGGCCATCGAGCCCACGAAGTGTCAAATCTTATAAATTATCTGTTAAGCTTGTTTTGACATGGGGAGGAGGATCTGGATCTTTTGCAATTGCTTGCATTTATCCTGTATATCATCGTTTTCTGCATCAACGTCAGCATTACTCAATTCATCACCTAAAGCCCGTTTTACATTTCCAGCAGGCCAACGTGGACACGAAACGCGCCAAGCAACGCTCGCATTGTGACGTTGAGATCATTTCAAAACACAAAACGCACGTCTTGTGCATTTTGATATCTTGGGTCCGGTATATATCTTACGGTATATATCTTCATTCCCACTCGGTGTGACAAATGAAGAATCATAATTGTTCGTATATAAGTCAGCTTTTGACCAAATAATCCGTTTTAAATGATTATTTGTGCGACCTGATTTTGAACTACATCATAGTGTAAAATGTTGTATTATAGTGGATAATGCTTTTTTATCCGTGGATCCACTTTAAGGTCCAGGTGCGGAACTGGTCCGCCGCAGGTCGTGACTAACCAAGAAAAAACCTGTTTGCCGTGGGTTTCGATCCGTACAAACGAACGAAGAGGAACTAACAGCTATACCTTATGTGAGATCAATTAACACGAGGAGATGTCACTGATGTGTTGTATTACACCGGTACCATGAACAATAAAGGACATAATCATTAAATGATCCATTTCCATGTGATGTAGTAATTTACAAGCTTTGGACTAGCACTATGCTAGCCTCACCCCCACCGGCTTCAATGTGAAGGTGTAATCTGAACATGGATGCTAGATTTATTATCGATGCTATATATAAAGAAATCTAAATGAATAACCATGCTAGATGTAACACTGCTGCTATATCAAAACTCAAACAATCAAGCTAATATTATAACGCTGAATCAGAAACCAGAGGCTTGGAGTTGGAAAACTCGACGAGCTGAGGTTAGGACTGGCTCTTTCGAACAAACCTGCAGTCACATCAATATGGTCAAAACGGCCAATGTTTGTCGTTGGGCTAGTCAAGACCATTGGCATTGTCATTGCGATAACACGAGTCAATTTACCAAGAAGATGAACTCGCATAAACCCTGGCTGTATTTAGTCCACAACAGGCACAAGTCCTTACATGTAATGATTATTCAAGGAGATCGCATTTGCAAATATATATTCCCTGTATTAAAAGAGTGAGTACTCAAGTCGTTCGCTTCAATTACAGGGTGACACGTGTTATATTCAAGTATTATTCATTAAGTCTGGGAATTTAGTAGAGATCCCACAAGATACATTGTCATCAAATAAACATTATAAGAGCGATTACAATCATGAAAATACATTGCACAATTTCTTATTAACCATTGTAACCCGCGCTTATGTTGATGATGTCGCTCCAGGAACCCTAATGAGGGTCCTCGTGAGGTCGCCATCGAATGGCCAGAATACAGCACGAACGAGCGTAAACACATGATCCTATCAGACGATATGAGGGCGCCCTCTATCGACGAGGATCTGTTGGAGAACTATGATTGGTGGATCCATGAGTTGCCTCGTCTGGCTGCTGAGGAGAATGCCGTTACTGGATGGAGTGTCGACTTCGATAAACCCACTGACTTGCCCATGAAGACTCACAGTTTGGCTGATATCGCCCATATTCTACCCAGTCTTCTTCTCGAATTAGCTAAGCATCAGTAATCCGTTTGAATTATTAACTGTTTTGATTTGATATCAATTTTGTTTTTTAATCGAAATTAAGTTATTCACGACGCTGGCTCCTGGAAGCTGCAATAACAAAAATGCAGCTCTGAAAAACACTTCACTGACTGATACTCTTATACTTTTGGGAATGATAGTCAAGTTCAATTGGTGACCAGGCTATTTAAAAGGTGTTTGTGAAGTCTCGGTGCTTATCATATTTGTGACGGTAACAAAATTCGAAGGCTATTTTCAGGGCGTCTCTATCGATACTTTTCGATTTATCATTATTTGTTATCACAATACCGGAGAAACGTGACAAAACTGGAAATAAAACTAATAATTGTTGTAAAACGCAAATCATGAATAAGCCAATGGATACGATCAAACAGGTAAACATATTGAGATGGAATTAATTTTACTCCCACGCAATTTGGTAAGGTATTTAGTTCAGCATATTAAGCATCAACTTAATTCGATCTGATGAAAAATTTGAGAAAAATACAGATTTTGACAATGGCGGTGATAAAGTGTAGTCCAGCGAAAAAAATGCTTCATTATTTCATTCAAACAACCGCCAATAAACTTGATTCGATTTTGATTTACAGTAAGTTGCATCACACTTTGTCATGCCCTGTATACACTGTTCAACAATGTTTCACTACATATTCTACAGATTATCATAATAGCCGCAGCAGTAAATGTATCAAATGATTGGTGTCAATTTCTGATTCAACATCCGAATCATTATCTTCATTTTACCCGATGAGTCGCAGCACAGAGTCCCACCACACTCTCTTTGGGCGGACGGTCACGAGCAGTCAAAGACAAGTCTGCCACATAAGCATCATGGATAGAGCTTATCATCTTATCAACAAACCGCTGACAGCACAGAGTACTTAGAATATCAGCTGATTTTCTGTATAAATGATGACCAGTGCTCTTTATTCTGATGTATTTATATCTGCTTGAGAAGTATCAGGTTTACTTAACATTTCAGTATGTGGTTGCCATAGACTTAGCTCCGGTGTAACGGTAACATGAATTTATACCGTTACGAACAGTTAGTCAAAACACAGTCGGCGATATTTAGTTTGGACTATATCTCGCGAAGGGCTACATTTCGCACCTAGAAAATAACATATATCAAGAGCCTTTACAAAAAATAGACCTTTCGCTCCAAAAAACTTACCACCACTCGACGCTATTCTTCAATAAATGCCATCGATAGTTCGTTTCCGAACAAATCGCGATACGAAGTCTGCCATTTTGGAAACTATTAATTCTCGCGATTTCCCGCATTGCCTTAGCATCCCAAGTGGGGGGCACTTACCCTAACTCGGATAGGGGTGTGCCGCGGGACCTCGAAATCCCGTACCCTTTGAACTCGTTGAGAATGAGAAAAAGTATACTCCATCGTACAAGGTATTATGCGATTGTCTAACCCGTCGTAAAAGTCGAGATGTCAAAAAACCACCCCCTTCGTGCGGCACATGTATACTATATCATTACACTTAAGTGCCCCCCCCCCCCGGGCTTAGCATTAGACTTCGTCATTCTGCGCATGGGCAATGCATGTGGTCTTGAACTTGTAAACAAACATGTTGCTGTGTTTCTGACTTTTTACCGCTTCCCAAATTGATCGAACTATAAATAATTACCATGGATGAAATCCCCCGCCGAAAAGGGATAAAATCGTCCGTAAAACATCATTGCATTCTATAACTCCATCACTTGTGTATGTTTTGTGCTTGGTAGTTGTCTGAATCGATCTAAAAATATTCGCATTGCGTTGTTTCGAAAAAAGGTAAGACGTCTACGCAGACGTCTTGTAGGGCTACCATAGACTAGTCTTCTGCATAGCCCTTGAATTATGAACGCAGTTGCTGGAAGGACACATTTCCGTTCAAATGCTCTTTAAAACTTGAAGAATAAAATAAGTTATGACTCAAACTGAAAGCGACTTGGTATCAAACGGAGGCCATCAAAGGCGACCTTTA
>CM067354.1:58207984-58230484 GCA_034190875.2 Urechis unicinctus
GGTCGCAATTTTGAAATTTTTCAGATTTTTTTTTTTAAATGGTTGGGACATAGGTGTAAAATTTTCTGATATATGACAGTTCTCTCATAAAGTAAGTTTGAAGTACAGTGGGTGTCATTTCTGATGGCTCAGCGCTGGCTTGTTTACGCCTGCCTCTCGCGCTGAACAAAGGAATGTGCTCTCGGCTCGGGATGCGCGTGGTGCGGCAAGTACGGCAGGCCGCGGTACTATTAAATATGAAAATATGATTCTCCTTGTGTCAGCCTCTGAATCATAGTTTATCAATAATTCTTGAGTAACTTGGTAAATTTTGGGTCAATATTGAAATTTTCAAAAGTTTCCGACACTGTTAGCCAAGTTCACCCATGTTCTCATGGGCATCTCGTGTTGGTCAGTCGCGTTTGTAAGTTTGGATGTTTGTTAACATTTTTTTTGATCCGCGATACAGGTCGCAATTTTTGAAATTTTCCAATTTTTTTTTCACCAATCGTTAGGCGTCAGTGTTGCGCAGAACCGAGAGGTTTTGTTTTGACCTTGACCTTATATTAAGGTCAAGGTCACGTTGTGAATTTTTCAATCCTTAATATCATCTTAACCTACGGTGCGATTTTTAAAAAGTGTACAGTTCCTTGTAGCCTGATTTATTCGCCAACTTTCCATATCAAATATCATGATAAAATATGCATATTTCGCCCCGTAGCCCCCACTCGAAAATTTGTGGTAGTATTTTACCACATTTTTCCATCGCTTATAACTTCAACAATATTCAATGGATGGTCATAAAAATTGGGTCGAATGTTCACAGAAGCACTGGCTATCGGAAGATAAGTGTTTTTTTAATGTCGATGACGTCACTTCCGGTTACGAGCAAAACAACGTTATTTAGCTGTGCAATCCGAATTCATCGCGTCATTACTCCGTCGTTAATGGTCGTATCGTAAAAATGTTTGCACCTGAAGGTAGCCCATACACTTCCGAACTTGAAACTTATTCATCTAATGTTTATGTCTTATAGTTTTCTCACAAACTGAGCTTAAAGTTAAAAAGTGACCCCCAAATGCATTAACACCCCAATATGTTTAATACTACTGGGTCGATTTTGAAAATTTAAACATGAATTTGAAGGTTACTTTTCGTGTAACATTTCGTACGCGATATAACAGCAGGAATTATGATTAGTTTTCTCACGAATCGCCGGTAAAAGTTCGGAAAACAGCTAAAATTGGCAAATTTTTTTCGATCACTTGTAAAATCGACAATATTCGTTCGAGGGTCACAAAACGTGGGTAAAATGTTACCATGGAGAGCGTCTACCGAATGATGATTCTTTTGGGGAAGTCGCTGATGTCATTTCCGGTCACGAACAAATCAAAGTTAAAATACGACTGAAATCTGAAGTTATCGCGTCGTTTCTCCGTCGTAAATGGTCGTATTGTGAATTTGTTTTCTTTCGAAGAAAGCCCATTCAATTCTGAACATAGATGTGTAATTTTCTGCTCAAAATAACCGACAGTTTTCTCATAAAATGAGTTTGAAGTGCAGTGGGTGTCATTTCTAATGACTCGGCGCGGGCTTGTTTACAACAGACTGCCTCTCGGGCTGAACAAAGGAATCTGCTCTCGGCTAGGGGTGCGCGGGGCGCGTGGCGCGGCAAGTACGGCAGGCTGCGGTACTATTAAATATAAAAATATGCTTTTCCTTGTGTCAGCCTCTGAATCATTGTTTCTCGATAAATCTATCATAACTTGGTCAATTTTGGGTTAATATTGAAATTTTAAAAAGTTTCTGACACTGTTCGCCAAGTTCACCCATGTACTCATGGGCATCTCGTTATTAAATCGTCAATTATGTACACTAACCGAAGATGGACTCAGGTGTAAGCACCATGAAACTTGTCAAAGGGCACTTGTAGTAATATTTGTTCCATGCTTTAATGTTATAGTCACTTGTTTCATATTTACACGCTCTCTATCTTAGGTTACGCAATATATTTCGATCAGTGGAAGGGGTTGTCTTGTATATATTACCGTCGTGTGCGGCTAGGGAAGGGGGACTTTGCTTCCCGCAAACGCTTATGTCATGCCTATATTATCGACAATCTGATATGATGATATGGAAATGTACAGCGTTCCTTTTATCAGCAACTAGGCAAAGAATCTCAACCTCTGACAGCTCCGCTCTATTTACTACTTTCGATCTCACATCCGATCTTTAGTCGTTTAGAGGCGAAGCGCAGCCAGTGAAATTACGGAGCTTCTGAAGTCCAAACGACCGATGAACTCACTAAAAACTTACCAAAGCCCTCCAAGCAAAACAATTTGTGACAAAATGCAAGATTATATCACAAAATCACACGAGGACTGTTTATATTGCTACACTTTTGTCTACTTGTTCTGTTTGAGCACTAAAATACGTAGCCGAGCACGACGGTAGTATAAAAATATGTCAATAAGAGTCGTCCACGGCTATAAAACACGGCACATCATGAAACATGGTTGACTCCCATAATGCAACATATCTGCATTAATTCTCGTTCATGTATTCGATTGCACGATAGCCATGTTGGACAACAATTTTAAAATTGTGTTGGATTTCGTTGATTCTGTTGATTCGAAGTATGACTGTTGTTGGACACTAGGCAAGATTGATGATAAGACATTTGTTGATATGAAAATGTATATTTTTTTAACTGTCCCTTGTCTGCGTTGCGAGAAGGAGCAAATTTGCTTATAATGCTCACGATTCTGCATACGGACCGTCGCCTCTTAGGTGGCATCAGATCATCAAAACACCAGGGGCGAGTTGCCTTGCCCAATCATCAACCACCTCCTCTTTGTTCGTTGGTAGTTTGGGGGGTTCCTGTGGCAGTTGTACAGGCTGTTGAATGATAGCATTATCGATAGCTATAGACAGGACAATGAAATCGGTGAGGAGACGTAAGTTGAGAGAAAGCTAAATAAACTGAATTTGATGTTTGTTTTGGCACTTTTGAAGGCTAGAATTTCTGCAGATACAAAAATATATATGAAACTTTTGTTTAAATGCAGACCTTGAGAAGGCATTTGATAAAGCCGCTGCTAAATTACTCAAAGCACTTCGCCCAGATAAGGCAAAATCTTCCCGTCTTGTTGTTAACTCCCCACTGAGGAGTACCTCTGGTATAATACCACATGGAGTGAAGCGCAAGCAAACCTCAGCTTCTTCAGCCAGACTAAATAATCATGGTACCTTTTGTTAATTATGAAATATTCCAGAAAAATTAATTTCACAAAATTTACTGATCTCTAAGAACACATTCAGGTGCATCCTTTGCATGTGTTACAAACAGTTGATACACCTACTTCCGTAGAGGCCCTTATACAGGAAAATCCTATCGGTAAGATCATGATATTTGTGGAGAGTTGCTACTGCATTTTTTATGTTCAATAAAAATTAAACATGAATTAGTACTTATAGTGATAGAGGGTAAATTTATATGGAGTTATCTTCTGACGATAGATGTTAACTGTGTGAAGGAGACGATTTAGTTTCTGACATTTGGAAAAAGTAGAGCCAATTATCTGACCCCAAGTTCAAGATGACCATGATGATAGTGAGCTGACCGATTGGCAAAAGCGAAAACTGGAAAGCCAAAATCATTGGGAGACCCAAAGGCAATCGGTAGTTGACTCATTGCTAGCAAACATGGCACCATCTGCTCAAGAGCCTGAATGTTGCCTGTGTGCAAATCCATCAAAACTACAGTAATGTTACGCAAGTAATATTGTAATATCTACCTATGAATGACCTTTTGTGCACTAATGTGTAACTTTCATATTCAGGTGTCTCCAGTGCCAGATGTTTATGTGTGAGGACCATGACAAGCCCAACACCTTTGTGAAGGATGCCATGACAGGGAATGGTTTCATCTTGATTTCTACTACCCACTCCCTACTGAGATGCCAGAAGATAATACCAAGGCAGGATATAATCATTCAAATCGATTCCACTATACTGAATAGATTGATATTTTTGCAACAGGGTACCTGAGAAACTTTTGCCAAAATACTGCAGTCAGTGTGCTTATTCTGCCTACACTGACAGTGCGGTTTTATATATATGTCTAGTGAAAGAATAATAACTAATATTATATTTTGGAGCACAAAAATAACAAATGTTAAAAGGTTATCTATATAAGATGCTATAACAAAACTTACTTTCATTGGATCATTGTAACCACAGTTTTCACAAATGAAATTTGGCAAGTGAAGATCATATCTCCCTGCAAATGCATATTGGAAAAAGTCAATATGTTATTGTAGCATGTTATATGGAAGATTTGAACATAAGCGTAATGCATCGTGCACTTCAATGCAAGAAAAGTTCACATTACAGCTAAGAAGGTATGAGATTTATGATATATATTTGGTTGATGAACTTATTTATAAGTATGTAGTGCCCTTTAAACAGCATCGTTAAAATGAAATTGTATTTATTATACATATTATGTTCCCAGTCTTATGGTGAAGAACAGCACAAGCTCTGAAAGTGAGCTTGTTAGACAGGGCCAAGTCCTACAAAAAGATCCATAACAAGTGTCAGGCAAGATGTGGAGCTGACGATGACTAGTATTATGAAACACAAGATGCTCATTGAAATGAAGGCTGGTAATTATTCATATTTCACTTAAACCTCCAAATTTTGTGACCATAATGATCAAATACTTATGTATCTGTGTACTAGACAGCAGCAAAAGCGCACAGGTCATAGGACAAAACTCTCTGCAGAACACCAACGATGGTCACAGCTCCTAACAAGTTACAATTGCCTTGCCACAATCTTGCATGTCCATCTTCTCAAGGGTGTTCCTGAGAGTCAAGACTCTTTGCTATGGCTGAGGGTTAGCAGTTCTTGTATCTGGTATGCTCATGCAAAAACGATTTTGAATTATATTCTCATTCGATTCTTATTGAATTGTGACAGAACTGATACCTCTTAAAAAACCCGAGCTCTGGTTGAGCAGTGGCTTCGCCTGCAACACTTCAAAGAAGAAAGGAAACAGCTGGCAAATGAAGTCAACATCTACTTGACCAACTACAAATTCACTGCAGAAATCTGGCAGACATGAACCAATTACAGTCAAGTATGAATTATTTCTAACATAATTTAATATCCTTATATAAAACTCCAGACTGTTTACCATTAATAATATGTCTGTACATTTCTCCAGGCATGGAGACAGAATTCGTGGCAACAGCAGGCAAGCTTGCAATCCTACAGAGGCACCACCATGACATAAACATGGATGAAAAGAATGCTCTTCCTGGCTATTGCTCAAGCAGTTGGCAATTCTGGGATAAGTACAGATATATATGTCAATGGTATGACAGAACCTCCCGTGTCATCATATTCTGAATATGGGTCTGATGCATAGAAGTCTGATCTCCTAAGAAGTTACATTACTTGAAATTCCAAACCAATAATACTTTGTCCAATTAAATATTCTTGTGAAAGTAACTACATGTAATGTGCACAACATTTATAAAAAAACTTGTACTCATTAACAGGCAACTGTATTACACCATATCTTTTGGAAATAATTACATGCAATTGAATGATTTGATTGCTGGCGCTGATTGTTTGTTTCTTAAGAAATTTACCATGCCCTGAGGATAAACCAATTCAGTACAATATTGGTCAATGGTAGAGCCATGGAACCCAGTGGGACACTTCTGTCAGTTATTATCACAGAGATACACAATTGTGCAAGAATTGTTGTTTACGAACCAAAAAATATTATCTATTGTTCACAATGTAAATGGTATAAACATATTGATGCTTATCCCCAACATTTAAATTCTCCACTGATGGGGTTTTGAATGGTGACTCATGGCTGTATTATGTTTTATGCATGCATTGTTACTAAGTCATTATGCTGTTCGTCATGTATTAACTAAGGTGTGTTTATCCTGGGGGAAATTGTTTGTCATCGGTTCTTTAGCTTGTAATAAATGAACATTATGCACTATGATCTAAGTCTGAACTTTTTAATAAAAGTATTGATTGAAAGTGAGTGAGAAGCATGTTGTTGATGTAATTGTAACTTCTCAGTTTTTAAAAAGACCTTAAAACATGGTTCATACCTCACAACAACTAACTCAGCTGGAAGTCATGAAATAAAGGGGGAAAAAAAAGTCTTTTTGATGCCAAGCAAGATTCCTTGAAAATTCCTGTACAGTTTGCATGCGAAGTGAAATTCCTCATAATGGGAGGTGTCCAATACCCAGTCTTGCTGTCAGTTATCGTAAGTGTAAAGAAAAGACTACAAGCTAATAGCAATCAAGTGATCGGATTTCACCATAATCTGCAGACAAAAACAATCGCGAAGATGTAACTCGCTTGCGCGACATATACATGTATTGACGATGTTCTGTTATTAATTCATGTTTCTTAAAGTATAGATCGCGTATTCCATGAGCAAATAAATGTCACCTTGGACAGCGTCCGTGCTGATGACTAGTATTGATTATCATGTCCATGCTGCCAAAATGCGAACCATCAAGAGCGAGGTACCTTACTCACTCATTCAAACAGTGAAACATGCAAGCTAGAGAGTCGACTATCAAAGTGTACGATATTCACTTATCTCAGTGTCTAACTCTTATCCCGACTCTTATCACATCTAAATGTCCCGAATATCTATTCATGTGTCGCTTAGGTAATCCGATGAAACATACAGAACAGTTTTACTCCTTCTGCCTTTCCCTTAAAGGGTACTGAAACACCGTTTAAGTGCATTCATATTAGTTCAACTAGATATCGGTAACATATAACCGAATAAATGCGTTTCAAATATAACTATTTTGGTATCAGATGTTTACACAGTCAAACAATTTGACAATGCATTTTGCGAATTGAAAATTTCATCTTAGTGTACAGAACTGAGATCGGAGGAATCGATAAAATGTAACATTTAGTGATGTAATTGACAGTGCTAAACGCCGAGTGGCGACTTAAGTCGAAAATTACGTACGTTTATAACATTTTATTCTGTAACTGGGATTTATGTAGGACAGAAACATTATAAAACATGGTGTGAGATGTAACGTAACCGTTATTATCTGCTCCAATGCATATAATGCATTCTGCGCTGCGATTCATCTCGCATTGAAGTTACCACTGACTAGTGTTACTCCAGTGGTTTTTAAGTGACACGTCTTTCCTTCTCGAGTTAACCGACTTTTCCCTCTAATCTAAGAGCAATCTATTTGACAGTCTTGTAGTGTACAAACAGGACACTAGTCTTATTTTGTACTAGCAGACTATATATCTAGCCCAACAGACCAACAGTCGATCGGGTACTCCACTTGGTTCATAAGAGCTACATATATATATATATATATATCTAACTGTAGCTGCCCAATCTTAAACCATATCTAAAAATGACAATGAATTGCGGTTTGCTGGACACCTCGCCGGGATGACCTAGATAAAATTGAGCTGCTGGTAAGTGCGGGTGTCCTTGTTTTCACTTCCGATATAAACAAAACAATTGATCTGCAGACCAACTAAGTGTCAAACCGCCATCGTCGTTCCAACTCTCGCATTTGTGGACAAAGCGAGGCACAAGGAACTTAATTAAGTTGACTGATGAATCGAATTACGCAATTTTATCATATATTCATGTTTTGCGTACGAACTTAGTGCGATTTTGAAGATAATGCATTAGAAGTTAGTGCTACATATTATCGGTATCATGACAATATGTAGCACTAACTTCTAATGCATTATCTTCAAAATCGCACTAAGTTCGTACGCAAAACATGAATATATGATAAAATTGCGTAATTCGATTCATCAGTCAACTTAATTAAGTTCCTTGTGCCTCGCTTTGTCCAAAGGGGCGGACAAACGCGGCGCCGATCTCGTTTGGACAAGGCCGTTTTTGGGCCGTTTGGTAGTCCCATGTAAATGACCATTGACAACAAATGATGCAATGATAAATTTTGTTCTTTTAATATATTATTAATGAAGAATAGCTTTTTCATTTGGTACCATTTTCGTTTTTCTTGTTGGTATTTAATGTGGTTTTAATTGCCAACGAAAATGGCGAAAAGTGGTATTTTTTTCGAGGCCATAAAAGTTGTGTCGTGATTTATGTACCTAAGGAAAACGGACCGTACCGATTTATTCTCCATACGATTGCTATATAAATCATACCAAAATGTAGAAGAATGAAAGTGATATGTCGATCCGAGTGATAATCGATCAGATTTTCGAGTTAAATGTGTTAAAATCGCGATTTTGCCGCTTCAAAACCGGATAACTCTCCGAAACTCGAATAACTTTTCGTCTATCACTCGGATCCACACCAAGGAGACTCTCCTCAACACATCCGTATGATTATCTTTTCTGTGGGACCAAGAATAAAACGGTACGGTCAATTTAAAGACACCATGTATTCAGCTTATTTTCATTGAGAAATCTCCCAACACCATATAGCTTCGGCGCCATGGCAACGGTCCGCGTCCTTGGGTGATTTCATATTGCGGCTTTGTCAAAGGTTGGCAAGTCACGTATTTTGAAGTTTGTCGATATGGAATTTATCTGATTTACAAAGTCAGTTGGTCTGTTGCAGTCACTTGTCGATTCACAGCAATTTGGCGTGTGTGAGTGAAACTGTTGGAATGCTTAAATTACTTTTTAAATAATTTATGTCATACTGTTGAATCTATCAACCCTGCTTATTGGAACATCCCAATGAACTATTTGACCTGCATTGGTTGGGAAACTCATCTCTTCTCTCCATCCCGTATCTTTTAACAAATACAGTAGAGCTCTGTCATGATACTCAGAATGCGACAAAGCGGGTGTTATTCGAGGAGATATTATTACTACGTAAACCATAAGAATCTATCTGGGGAATAGAACATTTATCTTTCCACATGACATAACCACTTCAAAACGATCCTCCACGAAATAATGTTATTTGCAACATGACAAACCCCAACATGACATAATGCATATCCTGTTGGGGTTTTCTAAATATGAAAGTTTTATCAGACTTGCACGTATAACAATCTCACACGCTAAGAAACTTTTCCCAAACAAATTCCGTTCGACCTTTATCAGATCCACATGAGTTGACTTGTCGGTAAACATCAATGCAAATTAACTGGTGGTATATTGTAGTTCCCAGGAAAAGCCGTTTTAACTAGCTCTTTTGAACCAAGTGGGGCTTGAGCTACCTCTTGACAAGGGAGTACCCGATCGACTGTTGGTCTGTTGGGCTAGCTGTATCTGCTGTGGGATCTGGTTATTCATTGCCTTGATTTAATGACATGACAGTTGGTTTTGCCACTTCTACCGGACAAGAAACTGACAATTAAAACTTTTTAAGGGAAAGGGAAAAGAATGCATTAAAGATTTCTCGGGACAGTTACTACGGTGCAGGATGATGGTCGCCTGGTGGGTAAAGACAGAAGAGCATTCCCGCGTTGGAGTAGGATGCGGAAGAGGTTTGGAACTTAAGGCGCTACAGTTAACTGGGTCACTGGGGTATCTGAATTGTTTGGAGGTCTTAACGGACTAGATGGCGCATTCGCGCGACAGCGGCTATGAGTGGGGAACAGCAAAATAACACTGCTGGTGGTTTTGTGATATCAATGGCTATTAATGAGTGGCAGTTTCCCAATAGTAGCATTTACAGGGGTTATGAATAAGTATGCAAACATTTGTCGATTCTATGATTGTATGAAATCAATAATACTATCTCTTATGCTTCCCAATGTAATGGGTTGGTGATAAGAGTTGCTTATGAATCTACATGACACTCTTAGCAGTATATAAACTCATATCCCATTTTATACCATATATAGTGCATCCATGACTACCCAGTAACTGATACAGAAATGATCAAGAATGTATATAGGGATAATTCCATATACATTTATATCAAGACTGCCATCAAGGTAAAAAGATAAACTGAAATTGAAATGCAACATATCAATTGTTATAAAATAGCTCAGTTGACATGGACTTGTTATGTGCTAACCTTTCAGCTTAAACAATTAACTTGCTCTATAGCATGCTATCTATAGTGACTTCAAAGGCCAATGAACATCATTTTCTGTATATAGTTGAACTTGATAAAGGATTCATAACATTAAACATCAAAAAAGTGTTCAAAATTATTGATGATGAGATATATCATATTGAGTAGACTCAGTAATTGCATGAAAAGACAATAATGAGTCAGCAGCTACTTTCAAGACTGATTTTTGAGCTGAATTTGTCATATGTCGTAGTATATATCTAAGGGGTAAGGTGTATGTACCATGATCATATAGGTGTTTTTTCACTTGAGCTTTTCACAGAGACAACTTAAGCCAAATCTGAACTAGTCACTGCATAGTTTGACAAATTTTCATGTCAATATCTCCTCAGGTGTAGCAACCACATAGATTTTCTTGATGCTCGGGATCCAAAATGGTTATGTATTGTATTCAGGATATCTGACATTCATAGGGTGGTTATTGAGTAAGTAAAGTATATTTGTGCATGGGAATATACTGAAAGGACCTAATAATGGATTTGACAACCTTCATTAAGGCTTTTATGAAGTTTTAAGTCGCCTACTGTCCAAAAATCCACTTAAAAAACAAAATCATCATTCAAATTAACGCTGATAAATTTTTGTTAGGCTCTCATTCCAAGAGGTCTTTGTGCTTAAATAAGGCTCCAATTACACTGATAAATACCTACAATTGACAACAATAACTTACACTAATCAACAACTATAGCCATTTGGTGGGGTTAAATGGCCATAGTTGATGAAAATAAGCGAAAATACATCAGAAATGGAGAAAATGTGTGAAAAAAACAGCCTTTCGGGCCATCAAAGGTTTTTAAATATTGAAATCAGATTTTAGATATGAAGCATTTGATTTACAGACATAATAATTAGCAATTATATTCTCCACCATACAGCAATTGAACATAAGTTATTAAACATATATATTTCATTCTATATTTAGCAGGATAGTTGTCCGAAATAGGGCCATAATTGGAAAAATGGCTCCAGAGCACAAAATCAACATTTTGACCATCTGTATCACAGATAATCACTTTAAATGAGGATTTCTTAGCATACAATTTCTACAAGGAGGCCACAAATAACTAAGTTAAAGCTTTACATTTGCAAGTTATAGTAAAATGTTGACATAATTACACATTAAAATCTCCTCATACTTGAAAGGCAACTTTTTCTGAGGCCGTGTCCAAATTGGACCCTAATTTTTGACTACAAAATATGCAATTACTTCATAACGCAATATCCAATTCCAAAAAAGAAAGCAGTTTTGAGATGCTCACGGTAAGGTCTTTCAAATGAACTATTTACATATGCAATATAACCCTTTTGAATTTTTCATTGGCCACCCTAATTCATGTTATCGCTCATATTTACGTTTGAACACGTAGTTATGCTGACTTTATCTGTTCCTGTTTCGATGTTTAAATATCAGTTGTATCGGATAGTGTCCTCACATTTTGTGTTTCGATCGATTTGATTACATACATCTGATAGACCTCTTAATATCATCGCAATTGATCAGCACAAGTCTAACAAGAGTACGTCTGTTTTAGAATGTGGATGGTGTTCATCATCACCTATAGTACAGATACTATCTTTACAATTAGTGATGACGAACACCAACAACTCCCACCTTCTTCAGTGAAATGTTTCAACAGATATGCATCTTTTCTCATCTAATTTCATACATATATCTAAAACCTCCCACTGGTGTTGATGTTTACACCCCGGGGGGGTGGGAGGCAATTAAGTGTATAGAGGTAGTACATATGTGCCGTGCAACGGGGTATGTTTTTTCGGCCTCTCGACTTGTACGACAGGTTTTTTGGCCTCATACTTGTATGACAGGGTATATTTTTCATCTTCAATCTGTATGAGGAGTTATACATTCGCATAATACCTTGTACGACAGGGTATGCTTTTGGCCATTTTGACCATGTACGACTGGTACGGGTTTTCGAGGTCCCGCAGCACACCCCTATCCAGAATAAGGCCAAGTGCCCACCCAGGGCTTATACTAAGATGATGATGAAGTGAAGAAATCCATGATGTGGACAGATGATCTGAACATTTTCATATTTATTGATTCTTAACAAACTTAGTGGGATGTCATCTTCTGACACTTTGTCTTTCCACTTTTCATTTCCAGGAGCTGAAAAAATACAAGAAATTGGATGACTAAACAAACACAATACCTTGTATATGTATGCACAGAATTTCCTGGTTTATTTGGGATATCCATTCACCTAATCTGAAGATTGCATTTTTTTTCACTATAAGGCCTTAAAGGTTAATTCTGTTGAAAAGTAATCAAAATTTATGTTTTTGAGTTAACTTAATAGTCCAACAACCTAAAGGTTGACATGTGGTTCAGCAAAATATAACGTAACCAATAAAAGCATGCACTTTCCAACTGAAATTTCAGTTTGTTTGTCATCTGAATCAAATCAAGTTTGTACCAGGTTATAATGATGTCTTTCCATTCTAGTTATATTATCATGAAAGAGACATCCATGTATGATCACAGAGCCAATAAAAGTATTACACTTACCAACAAGTCCACTGAGTTCTGACTGGTCAGCTGAATAAAATAAAGCATACATGGAGATGCTATGGACCAATCATATTTTATCTGGGCGTTTTGATGATATAGCCAATTCTTGTATGGATTATTGAAACAATAAATGCATACACCTACCAGTGATTCTCTTTTCACTCTCCGCACCTGCATCACGTATATACTTCAGTTACATTTAATCAAATGGTTATTGCAGTTAGAGAATTTATATTTTGAAAAAGCCATATACTTAATATGTGAACTATTTATATACTCTGTTCTTACTATCATTGACAGCTGTTGATTGAGGTTGGCCAACATAATTCATCTGTTTCTCTGAAAGCCAATGAATAGAACCCATAAAAACAAAGCATACATGCTAGTTTTACCTATCATATAGTTGGCGCCTTTTTTACAATCAGCAAGAGCGAGTAACCACCTAGCAGATAAGTGACATCACAACTGTATAGGGTATCGAATAGGTTATTGAATAATGTCTTGTAAGTGCAATGTGAATGTAAATATATACATTGTATGTTAGCTGTGTCAGGAGTTAGAAAACGTTTATGCACGCACTAACTGCGTGATAATCATTTTTGTTTTTGCTCCATGTCACTAATCACATGCAAGGTCAATTTAAACTTAACTTGCTGTCAAATGTATATAAGCTTACCCTTGTTGTGGTATTCCACATAAAGTATTTTGCTGTAGACATCTTTTATATAACTTCGGTGGGATGCCAACCCTGCAGCAACTTCATCACTGCCAGGCCTCATGGTAACGTGTACCCGCTTTCTTGCCCCTGTAGGCCTGGCAAGGAAGAGACAGTCAAACGCAGCCCCCTTCAGCTGTGCCATCTAAACACAAAAAAGGCAGCCAAAGTTTCTTTACCAATCAGTGCATAAGAACCTAATTGAATATCCAAAAAGGTGTATTTGTGTAAGATGCTACCCCACATTCACTGAATAACAACCTCTAGCCTAGTTTTCGATTAAATTCATGATTCTGTAAACATTGCTGTGGTGCATATTGGCCCCCTTTTTGATTCTCTTTTCATTTGCTGATGCCTGCCTTCTTTGCAGATACTCCCTGAGGCTTTACCCACTCACATGAATACCTTTTGGAGTGATTCGGTGATGGAAAAAGTGTCTGGAATATTTTAGTTTTACCAAAAACCAAAGTTACCAAAATTTTTCCATCAAGCAACTTTGATTTACAATCAAATAATAAATGCAACTGAGCTATGAAAATCTAGAAACAAGTAACGAGTGATAACAAAATCATAGTAAGTGTAGTTGGAATTTATCACATGATTTACCAGAAACATTAATTCACTTAGGCAAGGCAAATTGATAAATTATCCATCGGTACATCACTTTTTATGTCTTCGGAAAATGGCCTGATATACTAATTACACTCGCTTTGAGGACAGGGGTTACTTTTGGCCCGGCCGCAGTCTCTGGCATAGAAGATAGCTGCGACCGAGCCAATGCTAAACCCTGTGGCTGCTACCATCCCTTGTCATACGAAAATCATTTGACCTTTGACACTAACAGAAATGACCAAGCATATGTTGTCACGCATAAATGTATTTCAAACCCACCATCATAGGACGAGGACATGCTGTCAGTCACGATAAACTATAGCAGAATATATATATATATATATATATATATATATATATATATATATATATATATATATATATATATATATATATATATATATATATATATATATTTTTAATGGAGATTTAATTTTGAGCATGCGATGTTTGAGGTCAGATAGAGGCTCAATCGTTCCGCAGGGACCATTTATTTTTTTCTCAAATGCGCCGCCGGGCGCAGCGTTGCATGCTGGAAATGTGAACGAGTGCAGTGCAGCGGGGGTTGAGGTGGATGGGGAGAAAGATGAGGCTGGGCTTTGGGGTGGGGGATTAGTGCTGATGTCTGCTGCGTGGGTGGTTGGAGCATGGGCAGGGCGAAAAGGTGTTCAGTAAAGGGCGGGGTTTAGATAGAAAGGATATAAATAAAGTAATTATCGATATTGGAGTATTCCATAGAGAGAGAGAGAGCGGATGGTGGTGGTGGTGGGGTAGGGGGGGGGGGGGGGTGGTTAGCGGAGACTTACTGTAGGAGAGACCGGGAAGAAAGCGGTTGCGACGATGAGATTAGTTGGGTCTGAAGGCAGGAATTATATTATAAAGTTCATACAATGAAATGTTGACGGGGAGGGGTGGGGGTGGGGTGAAGGGGGGGGAGGGGCGTAGGTGGGGAGAGACGAAGCAATGAACGTGTAGTTTGTAGCCGGTGGGGGAGCCTGGGTTAGGCGTGGGGCTGTTAGTCCGGGTTTTTGAACGTAATCTACAGTTAAGGTACATGATGGGTGGGGAAGGGCGGGCGTGGCAGGGCAGGGCGGGGGGCGGGGCGGGTATGGATGTGAAAGGGGTAGTGGATGAGAGGGGGGGAGAGTTGTTATGAAGTAGGATAGGAACGTTGGGAAGAAGGTTAATCAAAACGGTTATGCATGGAATCGGGAGGGTGATAGGTTGTTGAGAAAATAAAATGTCACACTGAAAGAAGTGAATGGGGTGGAATTTAAGGAGGACGGGGTGGGGTGGGGGAAGGGTTTTGCATTGGAAGGGTATGCAGTTGTACGAGAATGAGGAGCGAGAGAGGCAATCGATCAAACAGATTGGATTTAGAGGGGATGGGGAGACATGGGAGGACAAAGTTTGATTTTTATCTAAAATTGTTCATAATTTGTTTTATTTTCTTCAAATTATCCAAAAAAAAAGTTCTTAACAAATATTACATCTTTTTTAATGCTGCGGGCTACTAAAGTTCTATTGACGAGCAGCGCCGTCCGCATATGCAGCCGTTAGTGTGGGATTCCTTATACTATCCAAGCTATGATATTGTAAGGGGCATTGACCACTATCCTATAGTGGAGAGTGTAAGCTCGAGAATGGGTTGTGTTATCACAGGTTCTGACATTTTTCCTGGTCATAAACAGGGATTAGGCATACAGTATGGTCAAAGTGCTTATTGTTATGGATCCGTGCAAAAAGTTGCTGGTCACCAAGCAAGGTAAAATGCAGAAAATATCGTATTGGATTTCATTTTTTTTGTAACAAAACTAATAGACCAAGAGCCGCGATGAACCAGGTGGTAGCATTACCAAGTATGATGAGAAGCCAGGACACTGTGCTTCCAGTAATCCGCGAGAAACAGCAGCTGCGTGTACAGATAACTTGGCTAAAAGACGACCAAGGGCCTGCCAATGTTTTTCGATCCATTATTTCAATGCCCCCTTTCTATGCAAAGCTGGGTGTGGTTTTGCGATGAGTTTGGTTGGATGGTCTTTCTGTTTCCAGTCCGCGATAACAGTAGTATTGTTTGCCATTGGTTTAATGGTGAGGATGATTGCTAATTGGATCACCTTCTCTTGAAGCAGAGCGTGCGTTTTATCACCGTGTGTGCAATCCTCATTGATCAGCCAATTTATTGTCTCATATTAGACTGATTTGAGTGCACAGCCGGTTACGATTTACAGATTTGTCGTGCATATTGCCTGTACTACAAAGCCGCCCTATGCCTCAAACATGCTCACTCATTCGTCTGTAGCTGTATGTAGCCTACGTTCTTTACCTACAGTGCAATTACTTACATCGCGCAATCTACCCAGAGTTGTTGGTAAATTCACTATGTAATATCCAGGCCATCGAGCCCACGAAGTGTCAAATCTTATAAATTATCTGTTAAGCTTGTTTTGACATGGGGAGGAGGATCTGGATCTTTTGCAATTGCTTGCATTTATCCTGTATATCATCGTTTTCTGCATCAACGTCAGCATTACTCAATTCATCACCTAAAGCCCGTTTTACATTTCCAGCAGGCCAACGTGGACACGAAACGCGCCAAGCAACGCTCGCATTGTGACGTTGAGATCATTTCAAAACACAAAACGCACGTCTTGTGCATTTTGATATCTTGGGTCCGGTATATATCTTACGGTATATATCTTCATTCCCACTCGGTGTGACAAATGAAGAATCATAATTGTTCGTATATAAGTCAGCTTTTGACCAAATAATCCGTTTTAAATGATTATTTGTGCGACCTGATTTTGAACTACATCATAGTGTAAAATGTTGTATTATAGTGGATAATGCTTTTTTATCCGTGGATCCACTTTAAGGTCCAGGTGCGGAACTGGTCCGCCGCAGGTCGTGACTAACCAAGAAAAAACCTGTTTGCCGTGGGTTTCGATCCGTACAAACGAACGAAGAGGAACTAACAGCTATACCTTATGTGAGATCAATTAACACGAGGAGATGTCACTGATGTGTTGTATTACACCGGTACCATGAACAATAAAGGACATAATCATTAAATGATCCATTTCCATGTGATGTAGTAATTTACAAGCTTTGGACTAGCGCTATGCTAGCCTCACCCCCACCGGCTTCAATGTGAAGGTGTAATCTGAACATGGATGCTAGATTTATTATCGATGCTATATATAAAGAAATCTAAATGAATAACCATGCTAGATGTAACACTGCTGCTATATCAAAACTCAAAAAATCAAGCTAATATTATAACGCTGAATCAGAAACCAGAGGCTTGGAGTTGGAAAACTCGACGAGCTGAGGTTAGGACTGGCTCTTTCGAACAAACCTGCAGTCACATCAATATGTTTGTCGTTGGGCTAGTCAAGACCATTGGCATTGTCATTGCGATAACACGAGTCAATTTACCAAGAAGATGAACTCGCATAAACCCTGGCTGTATTTAGTCCACAACAGGCACAAGTCCTTACATGTAATGATTATTCAAGGAGATCGCATTTGCAAATATATATTCCCTGTATTAAAAGAGTGAGTACTCAAGTCGTTCGCTTCAATTACAGGGTGACACGTGTTATATTCAAGTATTATTCATTAAGTCTGGGAATTTAGTAGAGATCCCACAAGATACATTGTCATCAAATAAACATTATAAGAGCGATTACAATCATGAAAATACATTGCACAATTTCTTATTAACCATTGTAACCCGCGCTTATGTTGATGATGTCGCTCCAGGAACCCTAATGAGGGTCCTCGTGAGGTCGCCATCGAATGGCCAGAATACAGCACGAACGAGCGTAAACACATGATCCTATCAGACGATATGAGGGCGCCCTCTATCGACGAGGATCTGTTGGAGAACTATGATTGGTGGATCCATGAGTTGCCTCGTCTGGCTGCTGAGGAGAATGCCGTTACTGGATGGAGTGTCGACTTCGATAAACCCACTGACTTGCCCATGAAGACTCACAGTTTGGCTGATATCGCCCATATTCTACCCAGTCTTCTTCTCGAATTAGCTAAGCATCAGTAATCCGTTTGAATTATTAACTGTTTTGATTTGATATCAATTTTGTTTTTTAATCGAAATTAAGTTATTCACGACGCTGCCTCCTGGAAGCTGCAATAACAAAAATGCAGCTCTGAAAAACACTTCACTGACTGATACTCTTATACTTTTGGGAATGATAGTCAAGTTCAATTGGTGACCAGGCTATTTAAAAGGTGTTTGTGAAGTCTCGGTGCTTATCATATTTGTGACGGTAACAAAATTCGAAGGCTATTTAAAGGGCGTCTCCATCGATACTTTTCGATTTATCATTATTTGTTATCACAATACCGGAGAAACGTGACAAAACTGGAAATAAAAACTAATAATTGTTGTAAAAAACGCAAATCATGAATAAGCCAATGGATACGATCAAACAGGTAAACATATTGAGATGGAATTAATTTTACTCCCACGCAATTTGGTAAGGTATTTAGTTCAGCATATTAAGCATCAACTTAATTCGATCTGATGAAAAATTTGAGAAAAAATACAGATTTTGACAATGGCGGTGATAAAGTGTAGTCCAGTGAAAAAAAAATGCTTCATTATTTCACTCAAACAACCGCCAATAAACTTGATTCGATTTTGATTTACAGTAAGTTGCATCACACTTTGTCATGCCCTGTATACACTGTTCAACAATGTTTCACTACATATTCTACAGATTATCATAATAGCCGCAGCAGTAAATGTATCAAATGATTGGTGTCAATTTCTGATTCAACATCCGAATCATTATCTTCATTTTACCCGATGAGTCGCAGCACAGAGTCCCACCACACTCTCTTTGGGCGGACGGTCACGAGCAGTCAAAGACAAGTCTGCCACATAAGCATCATGGATAGAGCTTATCATCTTATCAACAAACCGCTGACAGCACAGAGTACTTAGAATATCAGCTGATTTTCTGTATAAATGATGACCAGTGCTCTTTATTCTGATGTATTTATATCTGCTTGAGAAGTATCAGGTTTACTTAACATTTCAGTATGTGGTTGCCATAGACTAGTCTTCTGCATAGCCCTTGAATTATGAACGCAGTTGCTGGAAGGACACATTTCCGTTCAAATGCTCTTTAAAACTTGAAGAATAAAATAAGTTATGACTCAAACTGAAAGCGACTTGGTATCAAACGGAGGCCATCAAAGGCGACCTTTAAATAAAACATAACAATACGTTTATTGACATGTATGTATGTATGTATGTATGTATGTATGTATGTATGTATGTATGTATGTATGTATGTATGTATGTATGTATGTATGTATGTATGTATGTATGTATGTATGTATGTATGTATGTATGTATGTATGTATGTATGTATGTATGTATGTATGTATGTATGTATGTATGTATGTATGTATGTATGTATGTATGTATGTATGTATGTATGTATGTATGTATGTATGTATGTATGTGTATGTATGTATGTATGTATGTATGTATGTATGTATGTATGTATGTATGTATGTATGTATGTATGTATGTATGTATGTATGTATGTATGTATGTATGTATGTATGTATGTATGTATGTATGTATGTATGTATGTATGTATGTATGTACGTATGTACGTACGTATGTACGTATGTATGTATGTATGTATGTATGTATGTATGTATGTATGTATGTATGTATGTATGTATGTATGTATGTATGTATGCATGTATGTATGTATGTATGTATGTATGTATGTATGTATGTATGTATGTATGTATGTATGTATGTATGTATGTATGTATGTATGTATGTATGTATGTATGTATGTATATGTATGTATGTATGTATGTATGTATGTATGTATGTATGTATGTATGTATGTATGTATGCATGTATGTATGTATGTGTGTATGTGTGTTTGCAAATAATTATAAACAAACATAATAAAAAAGCCTCTTTATTGCGCAGTCAGCCAACTGTG
Organism: Urechis unicinctus; assembly: GCA_034190875.2. NCBI lineage: Eukaryota > Metazoa > Annelida > Polychaeta > Xenopneusta > Urechidae > Urechis > Urechis unicinctus. The sequence continues at coordinate 58,227,940 of CM067354.1, forward strand.
TCATCTCTGCTCTATCATGTATATTAAGATAACACGTGAAACCTTACATTACAGATCGCCGTTCTCACGGATGGGTCTGCTCTCACGGTATGCTGCGATCTTATGGTCGCTGAATACTTGGTCTTTTATGGCGTTTATTTTAGGATATTTATCAAGATTGATATTGAAACCAAAATACTTTCCTGCAGCCACGAAAAATTCGATGCATGAAGCAAAGAATATATCCGCCCAACTCATCTACACACATACACACAGATTGAGTGGTTGGTTGGGTTTGCGAATGAGGTACGCGAGTGACTGGGTAAATAAATCAGTCAGGAAGTGAGCTATTCCGCACCTTATCACCGCCGATGAAGCCAGTATCAGGAAGGAACTTTTCTAAATTGGCCAAAGTGACCGGGAAGTCTTCGTTTTCTGCTTGCTTGGTCAGCTTCTCCTGAACCATAAACCTCAGGCCAATTTTAACATGTTAGTGTGATTAACAACTCATGACATGGTAGCTATTCTCATTTCTATCTGCAAATGGCTCACAGAAATCTCGTACTGAAAATGACCAACGTATTTAGATCATATTGTGGAAGCATATAAAGTGTAAGATGGATGATGAACCTTCATTTCCTTGTCGCCTGCTATTAGTGCCTTGAAGAGTCCTGATATTGGTTGTCGTGCGTCATCCACAGCATCAGCAAGTATGTCCGCACGAAGGCGGCCCACGTCAGTGCTGGGCATCAAATCTGCACGTGGTAATATTAACACCGATCATTGTTGAGTCCTGACATGCTGATATAGATATACCAATGAGTTGATATTCTTGGAAAGTACTTCATTTCTCAAGAGACATTCCTCGTTGATGACGAAGTGAACATACCGAACTGGGAACCAAGGTAGCGACATATAGCTCTGCATTCGGCGTATGTCTGCCCATCAAACTCCAACAATGGCATGTGGCCAAATGGAGTCGCTGCAAGCAACACATTAATTGCGCATTGATGCCATTTCTTAATCGTAGAAATATGCAAACGAGTATCCATGCTTTGTTCCCTGACTCACATGCTTTGAGTTTAGCCCATTCTTCATCACATCCAACACGGACATCCTCAAAATCAACACCGGCAGCTTTGAAAATATAACGAATAGATTCTCCTAAGGCCCGAGCATCGAAATAGGTCAGTTTGTAACTTGTGGCTGTCATGGTGGTTATCTGAAATATAACGACATAACAACTTGATTCGGTGCATAAATCTGTGATAAACAATGCAAGATAAAGAATTGAAAACTAAACAAATTTATTGGCTTTGAAATAGATTTCATCGATATATATAAATAGACACAGGCTCAGGCTCTGTTGGTTTTATTGTATAATTCTTATGTTATTTCATCATGAATATACTCGTCGGAAAAAAATGCGCCTATGCCATCCCATTCATTGATGTCCCACTGAATTTCCTCCTTCTCAGGCAGCGGATGCACCCGCCCGCCATCTCACACACTCACGTTCGCTCGTACCCATACCTCATCTCATAGCTTCATGCCAAGTCACATATCTGTATCTGATGCCAAGGCGATAATACAACTGAATGAGGATGACAGTAAGCACAATGATATTGACCAGTGATTGCCCCTCTACTCACATCTAGTTCAGAAGCATATTGATGACCTATAATAATGTTACTCTCCTAAAGTTGGCAGTTATGCTTCGATTATCTGGACAACAGTTACGTTGCTTGAACGCGGGGATTGGCAAACGAAAAATTGAAACCCTGAACTAAAAATTATTCACAGTGACCTGATAACCAGCGCACTCCGATAATTTCACACCAGTTTCAAAGCCTAGTCCAATCGTGATTTCGACAGATGGAGACCCTGCGCTGTGGTGGTCGTTAGATTGATGTATGCTGATAGTAATGTTCGCTACGCGTACTTCTCCACCACACACACTGGACAGGCGATTACACGTGATGTCTCATAACCAGCGGATTAGGTCTGAATATTAATGATTCTATATCTTTTAATTTGTCTAATTTATCCAACTTTAGACTATAGAAACTTACGTTAATGTCAGCCGTTGTTGTGATGCTTCGTGTTGATTGACAATGCTTAGAGTGCGATGAGACGACCTCGTCGACCCACACTGTCGGCGTAAACAGGCTATGCGTATGAAGGTACAAAGTTCAACTATTGCAAGAGTCTAATTTTCTAGCTGTTGTTGTTGTTGGAGGTAATCTCTCAGGAAAAGAAGTGAGCCTCGTGTGATACAAGAAGTGTACGGTATATAGACAACCCCAAGGTGAGTGAAAGGGACACATCAATATACCACATCTTTTGGTAAATGTTATACTGAATCCGACAAATGTCATCCATTCAAATACCTCAATGGCTAAGTCGCAGTAATTCTTACATCTCCCAATACTGACGTAGTAATAGTCACCAGATTCGTACATGTAGCAAAAAGCGGACAGAAATGGGTGTTACTGTGCCCGGATATGTTATCACAGGTTCTGACATTTTTCCTGGTCATAAACAGGGATTAGGCATACAGTATGGT